>JBAMJV010003180.1:0-80899 GCA_037951105.1 Echinarachnius parma
ATAATGCTGCATCATAAAACAAATCTTCATCATAATAGTTAATGTACTGCGATGAAATTTACTTCAATATGTGTAAACATATGAAATGACAACTACTGGTATTGATTACATCATTAATAATTGTGATTATAAGATTTCAGCGCATAATAAATGATATTGTAAAATGTATTTTCAATCAATTTAAATATCAATACAATTATATAAACAATACATGTTCAGCACTTTTAGCCCGAGATATTAGACATAATACATTCCAATCTTAAACATTACATTTTTGCACATTTTTGCACATTAATTAATGTTTATGTAATATTGTACAAAGAATAGTATATTATATTTATAATGGTGCACCATAAAAACCTTCATCATAATAATTAATGTACTGCGATGAAAAATTATTTCAATATGTGTAGATATATAAAATGACAACAACTGGTATTGATTATATTGTTCATAATTGTGATTATAAGATTTCAGTGCATAATAAATTATATTTTAAAATGTCTAATCAATCTAAAAACAACAGCCATCAATCAATATAATATAATGAAGTATAAATACGAATATAATATATATAGACAATACGTGTTAAGCACTTTTAGCCCGAGATATTAAAATGTAACATACTATATACTAACTATATTTTTAAAAAGCAGTCGTTAACACAAGAGAGTGCCCTCCAGGCACCAGGTAAGTTTCAACCATTTTCGTACACAAACATGTAAATGTGATGTCTGGTGAAAATAATTACTCAATGGAGAGATCATCAAAAACAATATTTAAGCCACTTTGGTATAATTTCAAAACCGTGTAGGATTTGTAAATATTTTCTTAAATTATTCTTAAATGTTGGGCCAAAACATTTATTCCATTCGTATATATTTATGGATATTTCAGATGTTTTTTACCTTATTGTGATCGAGCAAAGTTTATTCTGTCTTTAAAATAGTGTGTGCCTGTTCAAATTTTATAGTTTTTCATTATCTCACCAAAAAGTGATTTCTTGAAGCGCCCTCTAATTCGAAACTGCACTATCCCTTTAATGTGTACTAACGGCTATGATAATTATGAAAATGAATAACAAAGAAGAATATTTAAAGAGTAATAACTGTTGTATATAATTATATAAAAATGATTTACTTGCATAAACTGAGAACTGATGTTGAGTATAATCAAATAAGTTTACAATCAATATTGTATACGCGTTGTTACTTGGGCATAGATCAGCTAAGGGCTTCTTGCGTATACCGGTTATTCAGATAAATTGTTCGTGGTGTTTTTGGTTTAATGTACCTTTTAATTTCTAAGCATTTCTATACAGTTATTGTATTTAAACAACAATGAATTAAAGCGTGTTAATGAAAACGGTTTTTTTAGAGTTGATCCATATAGATTTTCTAAAATGTATTATTTCAACAACAAATGAAAAACGAAATATTGTATTGTATTCAATTATAAATATGAAAAGAAAATGCATACATAATGTGTGTAACTAATACGTCAGGGAAACAGCAATTACAAAACCAAACGGAAGAAATTATATTTCGCTTTTTTGTTTGTTTATCTATGTATTTATATAATGTAGTATTTATGTATTCATTAATTCTTTAATTTTCACATCTTCTTTTTACTCCAAATAAGAAGACGATGGGGGTAAGGATAGGGTGAGGTAGGGGTATAAAGCATTCAACGAGGAGGCACTTGACCCCCTCCCCCCCCCCCCCCCCCCCCCCCCCATCCCACCCTATGGTCGTAGGGCCATATTTTTCTCAGGGGCTGAGGTATTTTGCCCGAATAATTATCCTTCCCGCATTGTCACTTTACAAGCAAGAGACAAACAATAAAAAAAAAATAGGTCATTGCCTGTTTGACACCTGCAAATTATGTTTTTGATGGCTAAGTCCTAAAATAACACGATTTCGCCCCCAAATGAGACGATCATCATCTCGACGGATTGTTGGGTTAAGCGTGTCAGAAAATGTCGTGATGTCGCTTGTATCAAAAAAATAATGACACTTCGGAGAAAGCAAGAGTGTTGGAAAAAATAGTGTTTCAAGAACAGATTATTGATTGATTCACACCCACTCGGCCGCCTATTTTATACAGTGCGTAGAGTCTACGTCACACTACAGTGGGGTATAGCCTATAGGTAGGGTGGGGGCGCGTGCCCCTAAGTAACATTTACAAATAAAAAAAAAAAAAATAATGCACACAGCCAATTAAAGCATAGAGATAAAAAATTAACAAAACAAATAAAAATACATATCATGTGCCCCCAGTAAATCACCCCCCCCCCCACCCCCCCCCCCCCCCCCAAAAAAAAGTCTAACCATGCTTACGCCACTGTCGCAATCTGTACACTAATATGCGACGTAATTAGCCTACTATTATTGGAAATGCTTTCTAGCAAGTTCTGCCATTTTCATAAGTGCTTTAATTATTTATAACTTTGTGGTTATATCCCGGGGTAATATATATACCGGATCAGGAGTTTTGTTCGCGACGATGCCAAATTTTCCTGTATAATTATATTTTTATGTTTTATTCAAATTATTGGAATGTAGGAGGGTGACTACACCACATACTATTCTGTATGATACTGCATTAATTTTGTTTGAATCTTACAGAAAATCTCGTTAATTAATTATGCATTTAAGAGGTTAGATACCACAGACAGTTGAAACACGGATATGATCCATGATTAAAATATATATTAGCCATACATTGGGGAATTCTAATCACTTTGCCACTGACAATGCAATCACTTTTCAACAAAAGTTGACGAACTGCAGCTGGCGCTCTTTCCATTTGATTCAGAATAACAATTGAGCAGCTCAGGATAAAAAGCTGGAATGTTGGATAGATTCTATTCCATGACAAAATCACATTCATCACCATTATTCCTCTAATAAATAATTTGGAATGTGTAAGTGTAGGTCAGGCATGTCATATTTCTTTTTATATCTGTAATGAGACAGTTTTAAGCACCGTTGCATGTTGATTTTAGTCTAATATTAATGTGAAAATCAAATTAGCAATCACGCCTAGCCTTTAGTCAATGCCCTATGTTAAATTTTGGTAACTACACGAAATTTCGAAATCCACCTATAAAGCTGGTATTAGTCCGAACCGCGCAAAAATAAAAAATAAATCATAAACAGAAGCGATTTTCATCAAACAGACACAGCAGTCGTTGATTTAAGAATGAATGAATGAATGAATGAATGAATGAATGAATGAATGAATGAATGAATGAATGAATGAATGGATGAATGAATGAATGGATACTATAATACTTTCATAAAGTATGAAAATGTAAAGCGATTGCCGATTAGTAATGGTGACATTATGATCAGTGTTTTTATTGCTGGATAGCATGCAGAGAGTAACTGGTCATTATGTATATAGGAGGCGGGGCCTGTAGCCCCCTGGAGTTTTGAAAGCGGCCTTATTCGAGCAAAATGCACCTCAAATTCGAGCAAACATTGTCATATCCGGGCAATCATTGTCATATCCGGGCAATCATTGTCATATTCGGGCAACAGCATGGCATGTATTCGCCTCGGGCAAAAGCATGGCATGTATTCGGGCAACACCGTCAAAAATGGCAAAAACCATGTAATATTTGGGCAAATCCATCACGGTCATATATAGTCGGACTCATGTCACATTCGGGCAAAGGTAATGTCATTTTAAGCCAACGTCATTGTCGGGCAAAACCATCACTAACTAATTAATTTTCGATTTTTCGGGTGAAAAGGTGAAAAGGCGGGAAGGATGAATTATTCGGGGGCAAACGGCCTCAGCCCCCTGAGAAAAAACAACTTTCCTCTACGTACGCCCAATTGTACTGGTTCTTACTGATTTGTGATCGTGGTTGGTTTGAAAACCATGTTAACAGTACTGTTGTTAAAAAAAAAAAATTGGCGATATCATTTAATTGTGAATATTTACGCCAAAAAACACTAATCAATAATACCTTTTCAATTCAATCATTTTTTCAAAACTTCCGGGGGGAGGGGGGGGGGGGGGGCTGCAGCCCCGATATACCCGCTTCCTTCGCCTATGCACGATATAATATATAGGCCTAGTATAACGTACATCGGAATTACTTAAGTGTTTGGCTTTTATTATGTCGAACCATGCAATATAACTGGGTATATTTTTGTAACAGTAAGCCTACTCATAAATGCTTTACAGTAATTGTTAAAAAAAACTTTACACAATGCGAATGGAACATGTATAATCTTTGATAACAAAATTGGTGAGTCATATTTTGTAAATATTATACAGATGGTAACTGATGATGGAGGGAATATCACGGAATGTTTCTCTCCAAGATTTGAATTACTATTTAGGTGAGAATTATATTCACGAAATAGCATTTTAAATCCCGAGGGAACATTCCATGATGTGCCCGACAACAAAGCTAACATATGATAGATGACAAAAGTAACACATCTTCACACTTTTAGCCTCTCTAAGCTCGATTAGAAAATGTGGCTTTTCGAAGTGATATGTTGACAAATCATTGTGACGTCATAATAGAATCTCTATCTCTCTTATCGTGACGTCATAATACCGTACCTCTCTTGTGTGATATAATGAAATATATTAACACCACATGACTGAGGTTAGCCAATCAATGACTCGTATTTTACGAATTCAGATAACATAAGCTTTAAATGAAATCGTGTATAACCCTTTTATGCACATGTAGTACCCCAGTAGGCCATGGGTCTTAATTTCTTAAATGGCAGTTATAAACCTATGAGTTTTTAGAAAGTTTTTTGCGAATTGATATTCCGATTATTCTATGTACTGATAAACCAAGTATTATGTTGAAAAGGCGACAAATAGTATGTTCACTCACTCTGTAAACAATGTTGAAAAGAAAATCACGTGCAAAATCACAGTGCGCTTGCGCAATGATATGTGTACAGTATTTCGACTGTATGTGGAAATGCACGTCGAAAAAAAAAATAGCCCACCGAAACTCTATGCACGTAGGACCGGGCGGCGTCGGCCAAGTTAGCTCGCAGCGCCCGTATACCGTACCAGACGTATCGCGTACAAATGTATGTGTGTGCATTTGTGCATATGGTGTGTACGCTAATATGGTACGTAATATACGACAGGATACTCCAGGAGAAAAAAATAATATTCCCACGACAAGGGGAATTTTTTACGAATTTCATTCAAACTTCTTACAAGCTGGGTTACATCGGGAATATGAAGAGACGAAATGCCGACTGCGGCAGACCTAGACGTCCTCTGAAGCGCACAAAGATCACGGAAGGCATTTACGGCAGGTAGTTATGATAACGTTTGACGGAAAATTATGTTTGATGTGTTTGTTGTGTACAGTATTGACATTTGTATGTTAGGCGGTCAGTTTTGCATGTGTGTGTACTGAGCTGTGTCTGTAGTGTGACTGTGTCTGTGACTTGTGTGTGATGATGTTGTCATTTCCACTTTGAATTCACTGGTGATTATTGTGTTGTCAATTTTGAATTTAAGTGATCCATTAACTTTGTAAAATTGAAACAAAATCTTGTACTTTGTAGTTGTACCGTATGGCGTATCTCGACTCAACTACATCACATGACATGGTCCATGGACTGCACCATTTTGCACAAAATGTCAAAATGAAATGTAAATCAGAATGTCCTTTTCAATAATAAGTAAATGGTCCAATCAGTTGGACCATTCACACGCAATACACGCTAATAAATGCAGAGTTATAATCGCAGTGTTTTTTTTCGTTGGCGATAAGAACCGCGTGCGCACGCAGACGATTTTTAGATGCACTTTTCTCCACCATTAAGCGGCACCTCTCGACCAATGCCTGGCAATATGTGGCATCAAATTCATTTTTATTTTTCTTACACCGCAATAGTTTATTTTCATTTATTTTTCGATTGCAGGTATTTTCAATTCATCTAGATCACATTTGAGAAGTTCTAACGGTCTAAGTCCTAATCGTTTGCTAAAATTTGAGATCTGAGACTGAGAGATAGTTTTACATTTCTGGAGAAAAAATCACTTTGGATGCCGCCTATTGGGCCCCGCCGGCTTTCTGGTTGAGCAACAGTACTTGTAGTTGTACCTGTCTTCGTTGTTTGGCTTAAAATAAAAATTGGCTTGCCAGCCTTTTTAATTCAGACAACAGAATAATGGGCATTCTCTTACTTCTTAGTCATTCAAAGACGTGCCCACGACTTGGTATGCATGACTAAAACTGAACCCATGTTCTATGCAATTTGTAATTGTATAGCGCATTGGTTCTTTTAAGTTTTAGTCATGCATGCCAAGTCGTGGGCACGTCTTCGAAGAGAATGCCGAAGAATGAAATGGGTTTTGATTTATCAAATTTCTCCCAAATTATTGAGATATTTAACCCCTTGACTACAGGAACTGGGTGGGTTGTGTACAAAGTCTATGGGGATTTCAGAAACTCGAAGGGAACAGGTTTAAGACGAACGATCTGGATAAAATCAGACATTGATTTTCTCTGTTTCCATTAAGGAAACATTCTTTTTCTATGAAAATCTCACATATCAATCGTTCTCAAGTATCTTGCAATGAAATTGATTTATGATTGAAGTCTCAAACTCAAAGTCAAACAGTACTTTTGGGAAGAAAACAGAAAGTTAATGGATCACTTAAAGATTCTAATTGGCATTGTATTTTTATAAATTCACTGCAAATTTAACATTTGTACATGTAATATGCAGGAAAACTATCGAGTGTTGTAAGGCCATTCTGCAACTGTCTATGTGATGTGATACTGTCACTGCCCCTGGTAAAACTTTGTGACTTTTGAGGCATGACTGATTAACCTATATTTGACATTGCAGAACGATTGCGTCACTGTGAATGACTGGCATGTTGTTGGCTTGATGGACTATTTTATTTAATTTTCAATTAAAATTCCATGAATTTCATGACCGATATGAAATAAAAGACATAATCTGCATTCTACATGCTCTCTGTCTTTATGTGGCTCTTACTTGTGTGTTTTTTTGGCTATGTATTTATCATGCAAAAAACAACAACAACATACAAACCAACCAACAAATAAATCATACAAATCATACAAATGCGCATTCTCCATCAAGATGTGCCCACAGCATTAAAAAAAAGTATGGTTGCTCCATCATGCAGTCGCATGATGGAGCATCTGTTTTGTTTTGTTTTGTTTTTTGATGAGCTGTCCGATGCATGCCTGTAAATTTACCGCCGCATGGCTAAATTTACCGACGCGTGACTGGGGGAAAATGTGATTTTCACTTCTTTTTTTTTAATGATAACAAATTTTATATCAATTTAAATTGTTTTTTTTTTTTTTTTTTTAAATGATAGAATTTTTTTTTCTTTTTTTTTTTTCGATCCACAAAATATGCCTGTGCAGTAGGCCTATTGTGCAGCATTTGTTTTATGAAATGAGCGCAACAAACTGAAAATCAAACTAAAGTGAGCCATGCATCAGTAAAAAACTTTTACACGCTAATTGACCGATCAGAATGCAGGGATTCTTCTACCCATTTTATAATAGTGAATGCCCCAACATAACCTGTTGAAGTTCAATAGATTATGCAATGTTCAGTTACTTGCAAACTGATCTACATGTATGCTTGCTAACACAAAAATAAGATTGGTCGAAGCTCGACAATGACACTTGCCCTATTGCCCGGTGAAAGTAAAAATTGATGTTTGGAAAGTAAAACTTCATAAATGGCCTACTGTAGTTTGGTTGCCCAATCAGGCTTTTATGATTTTGTTTTTACGCCTCCACAACGAAGTAGCCGGAGGCATTATGTTTTCGGGGTTGTCCGTCCGTCCGTCCGTCCGTCCGTCCGTCTGTCCCGTTCTCGTGATCGCGTTATCTCAAGAACCGATTGACGGATTCTCACCAAACTTAGTCCAAGTATGTACATGTATCTTGGTGCGCCAATGAACTGATTAGATTTTGGGGTCAAAGGTCACAGGGCTCATTATATATGCAAAAATAGCTCGTAATCGCGTTATCTCAAGAACCAATTGACAGATTCTCACCAAACATGGTTCATGTATGTATCCTGGGGTGCCAATGAACTGATAAGATTTTGGGGTCATGAGGTCAAAGGTCACAGGGCTCATTATATATATCGAGGAAAGTAGAACCTTACTTGCCCGAACTGAAAATGAACTTGCCTTCTTGCCCTCTTACTTCCAGATGAGATTTAAAGGGCAATGAATCTATGGCTTTCGGCTATTATTATCGTTTAGAGGGTGAACAGACATTTTATTTGATACATAACTTGGCAATTTTGGCCTCCTGGATCCCATGAAATCCTTACGTGAACATACCCACATTTTACTAATTCTTACGGTGGCAAAAGGTGATGGGAGCGGCCATGTTCTTGTAATTGCCCGACATGCTAATTTGCAAACTATGACGAGTGCGCTACGGGCCGAACAAAAAGCTTTTCACTGATTTACAGACTCGTCAAAGCATCTACAAGTATTCAGACAATGGTAACAATAGGTCCTATTGAAATGCATTAGTGCATATCACTGACCATAAGTCCGCACACACCTAATAATGGCGGCCTCCAGTGTTCGCATGAATAGTGGAAAGCCCGATAGACTTTTCACATATTTCTCCCAAAGCAGAAATCTGAGTCGGGAGTTATGTTATATAATAAAAAGGCATATTTCGATATATCAAGTAGGATAAACTCTATTCTTGAGTTGCATTGCCCTTTAAACATTTACATTTTCCCCTTGTAGAACTTGATCAATTTACATGTAGCTACCCAACCATCAATCGGGCAACCAAACTAGACCATTTATGAAATTTTACTTGCCCAATATTAATTTTTACTTGCCCTGGTGTTTATTAAGTGTTGATTATTTAGCCCTGCTTTTAATGATGTTGTAGTATTTTAAGCATAATTGGGGGGCAAATGTATCACAATTTATCTATTTTGAAGTATTTGTAACATAATACATAGATCTATCTAAACCGAACACAAAAAGTAACTACCCCCTAAACAAATGCTTATAATTTCATAACTAATAATTATCTCAAGCTATAATTTATCACAATATTTCTACAGAACAATTCCAGCGTGACAGACGGGACATCCACTCATGACTTTTTAACAGTATTGATTGATTTGGAGGCAAATAGTTAAACACTTTAAAACAGGAGTTTTTATGCTTATGATATTAAATTGCAGTCATACTTTCAAAATATATGAGTTTAATTTTGTGTGACCTCTGACCTAGTTGTCAGTGGGTCGTTAAAGTCAGCGTGACAGACGGGACACACTTTTACCATGCTTTTTTCACAACCTTACTTCATTTAAAATCCCTGCTCACTGGATGGTCTTACAAGGTTGCTCATGTCTGTGGGTTATTACTTGCCTAGGGCCAGTTGTATGCCACTACTAAGGGGAATCCCTTATGTTTGTCTTACATGTGAAAAAATCCAAAATAAGAGCGTGACAGACAGGACAAGACAATCTGTAAAATATACATTTCCAGTCATTTTTGGGAGTTTTTCTGAAATAAATTGTACCTTTACTGACAATAGTAGTTGCTAAAAGATAAAAGCAGCATTAATTTTGATATTTTAATTGATTGAGGTAGGTAAACTATGAAATAATCAAATTTGTCATAGTGCAACACGATATCCAATGCATGGGACTGTAGAAAATCCTAAAATCCCCCCCCCCCCCAATTACGTAAAATGTTGTTTTTTGCAGGTTATTTAAGTTGATAATGTCATCCACGATTGTGATAAGCCTATTAAGTGACAGTTGGAGCTAAACAGATCATAAAACAGCAATAAACTAGTTGAATTAAGAAATGAATAGTAAAAAGGAGCGTGACGGACGGGATAAAAACGTGACAGACGGGACAAGATAAAGATATTGATAATTATCTTCATAACATATATTTTAACAAAAATTGAGTGTTAATGTAAAGGTAATTTGACCCAAAACTAATCACAGGTTTTTGCTAGGAATTAATTAATCATTAAAAAACGTGACAGACGGGACAAAAATTGAGTTTAACTTTGACCTCCAATAAATATACGAAATACAGGTATTTTGGGAAATTTTCAATATTTATGTGAATTTTCACTTCTTTTCTGTTATTTGCATTCAGCTTTTTAATATGAATCTAGATATAATATGGATATTATCAGTTTCAAATTACCCTTTTTTATTACAAATATGTCTTAATCCAATTAATATGTCTAAAAATGCAGATTTTGGGCAAACATGGCAAAATATCAAAAAAGCAAATATGGTTACAGTAAGTTCAAGTCATGCATTATCAACTATCAGGAGAAAAAAAAATCCCCATCAGAGATATCCATCACTTCATGGCTGAATGAGCACAGATTAAAGACAAAATGACTCACTTTCAAAAGTCACAAGAACTTGCGCATGCCTGTACATTATAAACAACACGTGGCTGAATGCATTAATTATGGTTTATGAAACAATGCTGATTAAAATTCAATCCATTTTAATTTTGTAATGGCACATGTGGTTAAATGGATTTATTGCAATTGTGAAACAGTGCAATTAAAAATTTCTCAACACTCAATAAACTGCAATAATATTATCAATTTTGCGAATTTTGTAATATGACTATTTTCTCTTAAATTGTGTGCTTACTCAACCATGGATTTATGGTTACCTCTCATTTTTACATATATTGTTTTCCTAAGTACCATAGAAATATTTTTTTTTTACATCATTTGATATCATTTGAGCCCTATTTTTTTTTTTACTGTACCTGCTTTCATTATTTTGCAATAATCTTTATAAGTGCATAGATCACTATAATTTATGAAATTTGTTAAATTGGCTACGCATTGTCACATTTTCAAATCAGATATTGTTTTTCAAATAAATTAGGGAATTTTATCAATTTTGCCGAGGACGAGAGCTATTTTAAGGCAAAATTGATCTTTATTTTCCTCAACAAATTGGCAACTCCTCTAATTGAAGACATGAAGTAAATTTGCCACAAAGTTGCCAATTTGATCGCCCAAATCCGTTCTTTTGAAATATGACAATGTGTTGCCAATTTAAGGATTTTCCTAAATTATAGCGATCTACGCAATAATAAAATCATTAAAAAATAATGAAAGCAGGTAGAGTAACAGAAAAGGGTTTAAAAAATAGTGAAATTTATGCTCTTTCTCCTTGTTCACTTCATGTAACTAGTTATCATTGTGCTGAAGTGTAGGACTACCAAACCACAAGTATGTGGGCCATCGGATGCATGTTTTGCAATTATTTATAATGTAGGATTCAGTGTACACGTAATTTCTTTAAAGGTATCTAGACTATACTTATCCTCAAAATTTACTTGGAACTCCAGCAGTTCTCAAATGCCTCATTGTATACATGTATTACCAATAGAAGCATGGAACAGCTTTTGGTTTTCCAAATGTGTCTTCCATTATTATAAAGATGTGTATGATTGAAGTGTTCAGATTCATAATTCTCTGTGCCGTACAAAGTCAGTGAAACGAGTTCGCGAATATCACTTTGCATTTTTGCTCATTACTCAGTCATATATTGGCAATCATTTACCATGGAATTTTCACACATCACTCAGTGTACATATCAGATCACGGAAATACATATTTGATCAACCATTTGCCATGTTTTGCACGTATGCATGTCAACAAAGTTACTAGATCTGTTTAAACAAAGATTTCTCATTTCTGATGGTGTGCAAACTTTGTATATATATGGTGGTCTATTTTGAAAATGTGTGACATTTTAACTACTTGTACAATGTACATGAACAGTACTGCACACAGTGTACCTTTTATGAGGATAAATGAGGGTCGTATACAGCCTAGCTTTCGATTCTAGCAGAATCTTTGTCAGGGCACAAATGACAGTTATAACAGAAAAAACACAGAATATATACCAACATTTTATGAGGATACATACATTTAGACTACATTTATGTACATGTATGTTTGTACAATGTGCAACATGCATGTACACAATAATTCACATCACATACACCATGTACAAAATATGTAATCTTGTAAAATTTCTTGAACAAAGCACACACATTGTACTGTAGTAATGTAATAAGTTGGAAATAATACACGGAACTTTACACTTCATGCATTACATTTGGCCTGCATTGAATGTACTACTGTACGAATAGAACATGTATGTAGAGTGTAAACAGTGTACATAATAGCATCTCCCTCATGATAGTGTGCATTGTATGCATCGCACGTCTCCATATTATGTATCCATCGGATAATCCACCCGGGACTGCAGCAGGGCATCCACTCCTAGTGGTGCTTAAGGTCATCATTCAGTTACCATGGAAACTTACATGTATTTCTCCTCTTCTTTTTTGTTCTTCTCTCCCTTGTTTCTCTTCTTTTTTTGAAATCATAATTTTTAAATTTCTCTTTTTGTTCTCATTTAATGTACTCGGGTATCCTCCTATTTTCTCTTTTCCACTGTTTTGAAGATTTGTTTGCCTCACTTTGTTTCATTAGGCTATTTTGGGGGGTAATTTTTAAATCTTTCAAAATACTGGCCTGTCTTTCACACTGATTCTTCTACCCAAGATAGAAAATTAAGGCCCTTGATTGGCATAAAGAGATGCGATTAATCGCAAAGTCAGAAAATGCACCTAAATGCGCAAATCTGATTGGCTCAAAAGCGCAAATTTTGACATGTGATTAATTGCAACTTTTTATACAACTCCCCCAAGACTAGTACCTCCTTGGTCTACCACACAGTTACTTTGTATAGCACTTTCATTCCGGTTTCAGCAGCTTTTCTTCAAAATACTTGTTTCATCTTTGGATACCTACCTGTGGAGATTTTCATTATTTGCATAATTGTTCATTTTTATATTCTTTCCTCTAATCACTTTCTTTTCCCTTCCTTATTCCTCATTATATAGCTGGATATTTAAATCTAGTAGTTACAGGATACAAATAGAAGCCGCCTCTCATTCACATATTTTGCAAATTCCCAATCATTTTTTGGTTAAATATTGCAACTTAGACCAAAAATAAAAAATGGGGATAAAGAGGAAGCTTAAGAAATGGCTAAATTAATATGTAAATATCCATGGCTATACAGTACGAGACAGTACATTGATGATTTTGTGCAATTATACTGTCTCGTACTGTATAGCCATGGATATTTACGTATTAATTTAGCATTTTCTTAAGCTTCCTCTTTATCCCCATTTTGTATTTTTGGTCTAAGTTGCAATAACAAAAAAAGGATTGGCTTGGCTAGACGCCAATATGAATATATGAATATTTAGTCATTTTTTTCTCTTTCCCCCTTTTTTATTTTGTGCTATTTGACTACTGTATTTGCAAACATTGGGTCAGCTAGGTTTATACAGAGATTTACCTACAGTGCACATATAATGTACATTTACGTGTGGGCAATTCCACCATAACGGAATTACATTCAGAGACGTTTTTTGCTCATTATTTCATTCCCTGCGCAATATTCTCATGACTTAAGTAAATTTTGATACTTATATAAGTTGCACGGGTAACCAGGCTACAACATGATAGGGAAATGGTTTTATATCTTCCATGTGTTGTTGCACACTAGACCAATATGTGTGACCGTAACGGAATTACCGGAGAATGAAGTTTTTTTTTTGCTACAAGTTTGCGTTGAGTTTCTCTGAAATATAAGACACTTTGAAACTGATTTTATGTATTTTTTCTATCTTGATAATGTCAACTTCACTTTAGAATAATTAGATGCATAAACAACACAATGATAAGTTCACAAATTCACTTTTTTGAAAAAAGACCACTGTAACGGAATTACACAAATTTGTAACAGAATTACATCTCTGACAGTTACAAGGTAAACTCAATTATTTTGCACTTAACTTTTCTTACATACTAATGCAAACATCAAGGCTATCTAGCACTTGAATATAAACCATAATTTGACATATCTGTATAGCAATATTTAAACTTGTCATGTGTTAAATGAATGAAAATATGGCCAAAATACAATTCAGAGTGAAATTTGAAAAAAATGTTGCTAAAATCCAGCTTTATTTTGGTTTATTTTCAGCTTCATATTAGTAGGCAAGGAATTAAAAAGGATTGCATCAATTAAATGAAAGAAAAATCCTAGAAACTATGTTCACTAAAGTGTGTAACGGAATTACACAACTTAAGCAATGAAATCAACTTTTCCACAAATCGGTACATGAACAACAAAGAATTCACATTTTAGCTTCAATACTTTTCAAAAATCAATAATGTGACAATAATAACCATATTTGAAGAAAAAAATAGCAACATTTTATAATTTTTCCTTTACTTCAAGAAAAATGGTGAAATTGTGAAAAAACCCAAAGTAAAAAAAAAAAAAAAGTACCTACATTATGTGACATGCTAAAGAACTGCAAATCATCAATATCAAGAAACATTTAAACAATTTAAAATCACAAACAGGTCAAATCATTCAACTTTCAATGCTACAAAGCCTCGTAAACTTCCTGAATATTTGATATCTGTGTGAATGGAAATGCATTGTGAATGGGCAATTCCACTGTTACAGAATGACAAATAAGTGATTTTTAGCTCTGTTTTCTTAATCATGTTTAAAATTCCTTTCACTTCCACAGTTTTTACAACTTTAATAACTGGCAGGGGTACCAGAGGTACAAATCTATAACACTGTAGCGTCAGGAGACCAAAATACAATTATAACGGAAAGTGGTCTTTTATTCAACACTAACTTTGTAATGATTTTCTGCAAAAGCTACCACAAAAAATTCTTCATTGGTAATAAAAACTTATCATGTAAGTTACAAACTTGAATTTGGTACATCTTTTTTCCAGAAATTATCTATTTTAACCTCTGAAATTACCTTAAGACAAATGAATGTCACTGTAACGGAATTACGCCTGTGAAATCCACCCATGAATCCACCCATGAAAATGCAATTTCTTGGTTACATTTTCCTGCTTAAATAGTCTATAGTAAAGAATTTGTATGCATTGTAAATTGTATGCATTGTTAAACAATAATTGTTAAACTCTTACATAAGGACCAGAACAAATCCTGAATTTATGTGTGTGCGTAACAAAATTACAAAAAAAAATCGAGATTTGTTATATAAACTCTTGTTATATTCTGAAATTATTCTTTTAAAAATTCATCCTTTAAGTGATCTTAATTTACTCTCAAATTAATTTGGAATGCGTTTTCATTCATTCCATGAAATACATGATATATCGGATATAAACATGTATGATCCAAATACAAAAAGTTGGCATATAAAATATAAATATCGAATTGCAAAAAATGAAAGACACCTTTTGGAATTCCCATTTGAAAATGCAAATACTTTGTACAGTTTTTGTACTTTTTGTTTTTGTACTCTGTACATCTTTGATCTGCATACAGAAGCACACTGAACACTCAATGAATTCTGACTTTATGATAATGAATCAAACATATCTTAGCCTGTAGTATATAGTTTTGAATATCTTGAAGCCTATTCTGTATTTATGTTTGATTTTATATGCTTCAGTTTAATACAAATTTACATAATTAATGGTGAGTTATGAGCCCTTAACTGATCAATGATAATCAAATCTACATACAAAATTATTAATATCAAATCTCCTTGAAAGTTGAAGGTATGATTTATATCTTAAAATACATCATTGTAAATTAATGTGAGAAAATAAATGTAGAACCAGTGTCATACTAATTACTCGATATTTTAAAACAATTTTTATTGTTTTCGTTTTTTCTCTTTCTAAAGTACAAACATGAATCTGCTGCATCTTCATAATTTCAGTCAAGTGGGTCTTGCTAGAAACTAATTTAATGATAGAACATTATCATCTCTATTATGTTCAAGGAGAGAAAAATTATCTATCATGTATCAATTTAGTTAAATCACCATTGCTGCAATATGAAGCATGTGAGGTAATGAGTCACATAAAGTAACATTGTACAATACATGTCTAATGACTTATTGTCTACATGGCTACAGTTCATGCTATTTAAAGGGTATTTCTACATTCAGAACAAGAAAAAAAACTATTTTCAGCAATATCATTCAATACCTTACAAACCATGTGCGTGTAATTCCGTTACGTAACGGAATTACTAATACTGTTACGCCATTTTTGGAAAAAGTAGTGACATTATTTTAGAAAATTACGTTGGAAGTTCTTAGGACTATGGTGAAGGAAGAGAATTCACAATGACATGACCAAAGAACAGGTAATAAGATATTGAGAAAAACTTAAAACGGTTTATCGTAACGGAATTACGATCAAATGTGCATAGATTTTTAAAATTTCTCAAAAAAATATGCAATGAAGTTACTGCCCATGCTTTACAATTTGTGATTGTTACAACATCGTATGGAAAATATGAGAAAATGAGCAGAAACAGTCATTGAATTAAAAGATTCACTTTATTTTCATAAAATGAAGCTGATTTATGAATAAAAGGTCATAAATTTCTGTTCGATTCAAGCAGAAATATTTGAAAAACCAATAGAGCTATATACAATCGGTTTTCAGTTTCCTAAAATTCAAGTTTTCCTCTATTGATAACAGTTTGATTTAGAGAAGATTGCTCAACTTTGAGATGTGGTGTTTTTGCCTTCTCTCATACGGAATTGCCCGTGTGCACACCCTCCAGGGTACATGGATACTGAATACTGATCTCTGCAGAAACACATAATAATAATAATTACTGGTGCTGGGGATAAAAGCTTGCTTACAAAAGATCTGCATAATGACTGTACATGTAGGAGTATCAGCTGCTTCTAACGAGGCTGCTAAAAGAACGGTCTCAATGGTTACAGGTGATGATGCCAGTGCCCAATGGCATAGCCAGGGTCAACCCAGACTGGGTGCAAAAGTGGGGGGGGGGGGACAAATGTGAAAGGGCCGAAAGTGAGGGGGGGGGGGGGGGCATGGGTTTCAATTAGGGCGAAGCCTGTGCCAATGTTAATTATAGGCGCACTACTGGTCTAACAAGGTTGTAAATGGTGTAAGTTGTTGCAAGTGAGGCGTAGTAGCCAGGTTCAAGACAAGACTTTGGGAAGTGGTAGGGGGGGGGGGGGGGGGGTTGGGGGGATAAGGGTCTGTGAAGGCAAAGTTTTCCTTTTTGGATGGGATGCCTGTTCCAAAGATAAAACACAGTCAAACCTGTGTATAGTGACCATCTAAGGGAAACAAGAAAAGTGGCCACTATAGACAGGTTCCATCTAACATTGTTTGTCCCTGCAGAGGATCACTTTGGGTGGCCACTATAGGGCAGGTTGGCTGCTATAGTCAGGTGGCCACTAAGACATGTTTGACCGATGTTTTTTTTGTTTGTTTGTTTGTTTGTTTGTTTGTTTGTTTGTTTGTTTGTTGTTGTTGGGTTTTTTTTTTGGGGGGGGGTGTCAACTGCTTCACATAAGACCGTCATTTAATAAAGACAAACCCTCCCTTGCCCCACCCTCTTTCTCTTAGCTACTCTCACATGCATACTGTACTGGTTATTTCTGGCACTTCGATTGTGTGTTTGGTGTACATTACATGACAGCCATGTACTCAATGTATGTAATGTTATCACTTCACACTGCACGTATCTGATCCACATTCTGCATGCACATAACATCAAGACACAACATCCATATTTTATTTTGGGGTAAAATTTTACTCACATGTTGGAACACACGACGCTGTGTTACAACACGTGCCTGGAGCAACAGGGTAGAAAGTTCTAGAAAGAGTGAGTGACCGACTACCGTTTGGTTTTTGTTAAAGATCATCATGTGTGGGGATACATGTACATGTACACTGTGGTTGGCCTGCTCCGCCATCTTCAGTGTTGGCTAGTTTGCACTGGCGTAGATCTGTAAGTGATACATCTGGGCTTAACACTAGCACTTGCCCGGGGCAAGTAAAAATTGACGACGGGCAATTACAATTTCATAAGTTGTCAACTTTGGTTGCCCAAACATTTCTGTTCAACTAGGGGGAAAATTTAATTTTGTACATGAATCTCATCTAGAAACAAGCACAAAATTGGCCATGAGAAGATCAACTTACCTGGCACAATTAATTTTTCTTTTGTTTTACATTGATTTTGGGGGGCAAGTAAATTTTCCATTTGGGCAAGTAAAATGTGAAAATGTATGATTTTTACTTGCCGGAACGGGCAAGTAGAACAAAAAATATGTGTGGAGGCTTGGATACATATTGTTTATTAAGGGGAGGATGATGATCAATTCATTCATCCCCCAAAACAGTAGATATTACGTTAGGATCAGATACCAATGCTAGTTTGTGTGGTCCACATTATAACACTGATCCAGTTGCCCTATTTCACTCCGCGCATAAGGCATTCGCAAGATGACACCACCCATCTGATTTATAGATCTGAACTACTTTTTAACCCATCAAGAATGAGAGCTATTTTAAGGCAAAATTGATCATTATTTTCCTGTACAAATTGGCAACACCTAATTTGTTTCTACCTTTTAATGACATAAAAATAGGTGGAAGACAAATATGAAGTGACTTTGCCGCAAAGTTGCCAATTTGAACGCCGAAATCTGTTTTTTAAAAAATATTTCACAATGTGTTGCCAATTTAAAGATTTTCCTAAATTATAGGGATTTTCGCAATAATATAAAATCATTAAAAAATAACTAGAGCAGGTAGAGTAACAAAATATGGCTCTAAAAATAGAGAAATTTATGCTCTTTCTCCTTGCATACTTCATATAACTTTTTATCTTCTTGCTGAAGTGTAGGACTACCAACCCACAAATATGTGGGACACCGTCCTTGATGGGTTAACAGCATCTTGCTGCCTTGCAAGCTAGCAAGCTGCTGGCAGGTGGTTCAGAGAAAGCCCGGATAAGCTGCAGTGTGGTCTGTGGTTTGAGATGACAATGACTTTGATCAATAAAATATTTAAAAATAAAATAATGTGATAGAATTAGAATGTAATTCTACAGTATACATAAGCTTTCAACAAATAATGATGATGATGGTAATGATGACGTTGATGATGGTGGTAGTGATGTTGATGATGATGGAGGTGATTTTAATGATGACAATGTTGGTGTTGGTTTTGGTGATGGTGATGGTGATGATGACAATGTTGGTTTTGACGATGATGATGATGATGATGATGATGATGATGATGATGATGATGATGATGATGATGATGATGATGATGATGATGATGATGATGATGATGATGATGGTGATGATGATGATGATGATGATGATGATGATGATGATGATGATCATCATCATCATCATTATAACCATCTTCACTTTCAGTGTGTTAATTTGTAAATTATTAAAATAAGATAAAGTAAACATTGTCAGTAACATCAATGTGTATTGTAAACATTTTGTTTGTTTTCTTTAATTTTCCTCTGTGCCTCTGCAGTAGTATGTTCAGGTACCTGAAGTTTCTTGGGATATGGGTGATTGTGGTGATGATGATGATGATGATAATGATGATATATTATCATTCATCTTCATCTTCAAAGTGTAAATGTTTCAATTATCATTTTGTATGAGCAACATCAGTATAAACATAAAAGTTATTACAATGTTTACGGTAAACACATTTTTTCTGTCACTTTTGTCTTTGTGCCTCTGCAGTAGTACTTTCCTGTACCTGAAGTTCCTTGGGATATGGGGCTTTGTCCTGCTGCTTGACTTCCTCCTGGAGTTCCGATTTGAGTACCTGTGGCCCGTCTGGCTCCTGCTGCGTAGCATCTACGACTCCTACAAGTACCAGGGTCTAGTAAGTCAAGACTAACAAATTCCATCTCCAACAATACCAGGCCCTAGTGAAAATAGTGAGAAATAATAAAAAATAATAATTAAAAAGCAAGCTAGAAGCAGGTGAGTACCTGTGGCCCGTCTGGCTCCTGCTGCGTAGCATCTACGACTCCTACAAGTACCAGGATCAAGACTAGCTTTAACTCCATCTTTGAAAAATGATAAAGACATGACAAAAAAGATCTAGCATCTTTTACCAGAGGGTCTGTTTTATCCTGGTTCACTGACTGTTCTTTGTTTTGATTCATTGCTAGATGTGTTAAACCTATTCAGCACTTGGAGTTTTAGATTATAAAACTATTTGTATCATTTTTGTCGAGCCCACCGAGGTGGAGGGAGACTACGGTGTCCAAATTGCGTCCGTCCGTCTGTCTGTCCGTGACGCTTACACAAATTTGAATAACTTTCCAACCCTGCATCTGATTGTAACCAAACTTGATTGGTAGATGCCCTATACCGGCCTCCATGATATGCTGGGGTCAAAGGTCACATAAGTAGGTCAAAGGTCAAATGAGGGTCAATGTGAAGTTTTGGGGGTAAGAGTCTATTAGGGTCGATAACTTTCCAACCCTGCATCTGTTTGTAACCAAACTTGATTGGTAGATGCCCTATACCGGCCTCCATGATATGCTGGGGTCGAAGGTCACATAAGTAGGTCAAAGGTCAAATGAGGGTCAATGTGAAGTTTTGGGGGTAAGAGTCTATTAGGGTCGATAACTTTCAAACCCTGCATCTGTTTACTGGAATGGTAGATGCCCTATATCGGCCTCCATGATATGCTGGGGTTAAAGGTCAAATGTGAAAGTTTTGGGGTAAGTCATAAGTGTCTATTAGGGTTGATAACTTTCCAACCCTGTATCTGTTTGTAACCAAACTTCATTGGCATGGATGCGCGCCATTGGGCGAGACACATTACAGCTATCGCCTTAAATGGAATTTTCCTTCTCTTTTGTCCATGCAGGCCTTCTCTGTGTTCTTCATCTTCATTGCCTTCACATCGGACATGATTTGCTTGCTCTTTATCCCGGTTCACTGGCTGTTCTTTGCGGCCAGCACCTACGTGTGGGTCCAGTTCGTCTGGCATACCGGTCAGTATATCAATGCTAGTTATATACAGTAAGCTTGCGGTTGCACCATGTAAGAAAGGAGGATGGGAGAGTCCTGAGAAGGAATTTTGGTATTCTTTCTAGGGTAGTCCTAAAAAGGATTGTTAGTCCTGGAAAGGACTGTTGGTATTCTTTCTTGAGCTTGCAGCTCTAAAAAGAAATACAGTGACGGTATGGTTATAGTTAGGATAGGATGGGTGGTAGGAGGGGCTCGACATTTTGAACAGGTTGACCGTCTGTCGGCAGGAGTGATGACGGACAGTTGAGATAGAGAAGGGCGATAAGTTGATTTGTTGTAGTTGGAGATAATCACGATTGAAGTTGGGGAGGGAGCCTTGTAGGAAACCAAATGTAGCTCTATTTTTGTTGTTATAAATATTTTTAAAAATTAGGAATAACTACTTCCTAAAAATTTGGCTTTACATAGAGGGGGCTTCACAAAGATCTGCATTTTATATACCAAGAGAAATGAAAAAAATAGTGTTTTCATATACATGCATTTAAATGTAATTTCCCTAATCCCACCCTATCTGTATTTTGTATGTCTTTCTATAGATCGTGGGATATGTCTCCCGACGGTTGCGTTATGGCTACTGTTTGTGTACATCGAGGCGTCTGTGAGGCTGAGGGGGTTAAGGTCAGTGGTGCCGTTTCATCTGGACCTATGTCGACCATTCGCTGCACACTGGTGAGTAAAAGTTAAAGTGATCCATTAGCTTTGTTTCCCCCCAAAGGTAATGTTTGAGACTTCAATCATATACCAATTACTTTTTAAGATTCTTGAGAATGATATGTGAGAATTTCATAGAAAAAGAATTATGTTTACCTAGTGAAAACAGAGAAAAATCAATGTCTGATTTAATCCCGTGAAATATCCGAATTGGGATACTACGGACGATTGAGTATCGCTCTCAAATTCAATCTTAAATATGTCCATGAATGTCTAAAGTCTATGGGGATTTTTGTATCTCAAAGTGCACAGGTTAACTTTGTCCAATTTATCCAAAATCACTTGGAGTTTCATATTTCGTGTGTACATCATTTGCCTTTGGGTAACAGAATAATGGAATGGGTTTTGATTTGTCAAATGTCACACTGATTATGGAGATATTTATGATTGAATGTAAACTAATTCGGGATTATCTTCTCATTGAATGGAAAATCTATGGTGGATAGGTGATAAAATCTTTCTTTAATTTTCCCCTTTTCATGAGGTAAACAGTGTTCCTTTTCTATGTAACTATTACACATCATTCACAAGAATCTTACAATGATAATTAATATACATGATTAAAGTCTAAAATACATGTATAAATTCTTGGAAAAAATATAATGAAGTTGATGGATCCCTTGAACCAGTGGCGTAATGAGCAAAAACTTTTTTTGGGGCTAAACAAAATCCGCATCACCACCGGATATTGCGAGGGAGCAAAGCGACCAAGCCCGAAGGAGCGAAGCGACTGAGCGGGGGGAGGGTGTGGGAGGGGGGTGTCCCCCCTCCCACGGTAGGGAGCTTTTGCATTTTTGGACTTGAAACTGTCCAATCTGGTGCATACCTGGAAAGGAAATTCTGACTTGACGACATGTACTATAATGTGCGTTAGTGCGTCATCGTCATGATTCTTAACCAGAAGAGGTTACATGATTGATTCATGAAGAAAAACAAAAATGCACCCCAAAAATAATATTCGCAAAGTGACATATTCAGTTCAAACAGTGCATCAAAAGCATTATTTTATGACAAAACAACATGAACATTGTATTCCAGACGTATAGGCCTACAAGACCGATTCCCGAGGGAGCGAAACGATAACCGAGAGGGGGAAGGGTGATGGTAGGTGGGTGCACGGTAAAGGTGCTTTTGCAATGTTTTAGTTGAAATTATGCAATCTGGTGCATACTTCGGAAGGAAATTTGACTTGACATGAATTAAAATCTGAGTTTTCTTGTCTAAAGAAATACTCTTTTCTTTCAATCACTGTTATCGAACTAGATAAAAGCCATGATTTAAATTTATTTGGGGGGGGGGGGGGCAAGTGCCCCCCCCCCCCCCCCCCCCCCACCAGTACGCCAGTGCCTTGAACCCACTTTGATATTGTTTTTGTTTTTAAACATTTAGTGGTAATTTCAGTGTTTGCTTGTCATTATATTGCCATGCTTCCTTTCCTTTAGCATTGGCATGCATACAGTGCATCATGTTGCACAACCCTGAGCAGCACTACAAATTAACTTCCTTTGCACTTTGACAACTAATCAAAACTGAAACACCACATAAGTAATGTGAGTAACATTTATGAGAGTACATAATAGATTTTGTTTAAAGTAAATTTGTGGTAATAAATTATAGACTGGATGGTTTATATGTTTTTTTTACAGATAGAAACCAGCTTTGCATATTTCCTGGTCCTTAATATTTCCTTGTTTTATTTTCAGTGTCTAGTATCCAGTTTTGTCGCTTACCAAAGTTATATTATATGTATTTTATATTTATGATTAACAATAATCAAAATTAAAACATGTAGTTGTTAGCTGCGACATCAGATGATAAGGAGTAAAAAGGGTTAACTGTAGAATCAATTTAAAAATGTTTTACATAATTTGTTATTTTTATCATGATTTAATGCATAATATTGATTTTATCCTCTATACACACCGGTGAATGCCGCATCAGATCAAGTATTTCTCTGTTTTTTGCCATAATTTCAGTCACTCTATTTAAATTTCTTTCTCTGTTCTATTTAAAGTATTGGGTATCCAGTTGTGACGCTTGGTTTTAACTTCAAGAGCTACGTCAGTTACCGGATGCGACTTCGAAAACAGAAGGAGGTTCTGAAAGAAAAATGAATTTTAAATGCAACTCCATCAAATAGCATAATTATTTCTTTGATTTCTGCTATGTTTTCAGTCACTCTATTAAATGTATTTCTTTTTTCCCTTTTTTTTGTAGTATTAGGTATCCAGTTGTGATGCTTGGTTTTAACTTCAAGAGCTACTTTAGTACAGGATGCGACTTGAGAAGCAGAACAACTATAAAAAAAAGAAAACTGACATTTACAGGCTACACCATCAAATACTATCATCTTTTCTTTGACTTTTGCCGTAATTTCAGTCACTCTATTTAAATGTCTTTCTTTGTTCTGTTTAAAGTATTGGGTATCCAGTTGTGACGCTTGGTTTTAACTTCAAGAGCTACGTCAGTTACCGGATGCGTCTTCGAAAACAGAAGGAGGTGCAGAAGGAGAATGACTTTTACATGCAGCTCTTACAGCAAGCGTTACCTCCAGAGCAACAAGCGGCGAACGGAGTGGCAGTTACACCGGCTGATAAACCTAAAGGTATGACTTTCTTACTTTACTTCAACTCAACGCACACAGAGCCGACTGGACCCAATCCGACTGGTTTTCGGTCATTCTAGAGTCGGGCCGATCAGTCGTAGCTGATATAACGTGTTGGATCTGCCCCAACTGGCTTCCGACTGGCAAAGTCAGAGTCGGGAGTCAACGCACGTTGACCCGATCCGATCTGGTTTTCATTCAGATCGGGTCGAGTCTGCTCTGCAGCCTCTGTGTGCGTTTGCATTTAGATGCATAGGACAGTGTGTCCCTTTGCTCTCCTACAAGATATCCTATTCCACTCAGACATGACTTGGTTTAATTAAGCCTTTGAGTGCCATGGCCGATCCTATTCACAATGCTGGTAGAATATCATGTATATCTGTTGAAACTAGACAAGTGTTGAACGGATTGCATAGACTTCTTACTTAGCTTCTATTTTTGGTAGCTGAATGGAGGATTGAACAATTCATTTTAAATTTGTCTAAAAGTCTGGGTCATGCAGACTCTAGCAGTTTCATTTGGCACTGAGGGGTTATGCTTTATGATAAAGAAACTTTAATACAGCATTCATATTAGTTGTAACTTGCATAATGAACATTCAATATTAGCAACAACTTGAAATATTGCAGATGATTCTGTTATTGCAGCATTCAGTTATTTTTTCTTGAAAAAAAAAGATGAGAATCTTCTTAACCAGCATTCTTGTATATCAACTCAAGCTGTGCGAGGCTAATTGTATGGTACATGTATAAGTGGGGACCCAGGAGGATAGGAACATGGTTCCTTAGGTGGAAAGTGGAGAGTGGAAAGTGTGCACATTAGGTCTGCACAATGATATGCCATGTGGAATCGTTGACCAGGGTAATAATAATGTAAAACGCTATGATACTCGCATGAATAGCGCTATATCAAATAACCGTTATAATTATCGTTATAATCTAGTATTAAATTAGAAGTTGTCTCATTTTCTGAACCAACATTCTCTCCTCCCCCAGCTGTAAGTTCTAAAAAGCCAGATGAACCGGTTGCGAATGGAGTCGGGAATAAAAAAGAATCGCCGAGCAGTAAGAAGGAAAAGAACCAATCATCAGGAGACGGAGGTGGAGGTGGAGGTGGTGGAGGAGGAGGAGGAGGCGGCAATGAAAAAAGCAACGTGACTAGAGACGCTCGAAATAGGCACGTCGGGGCAAATAATGCGAGCACACACTCGAAGTCCACCTCGACGTCGCCCACGGACGCAAACTTATTAGACACAAAGACTTCCCCCGTCTCCTCCTCCTCATCATCCTCGTCGTCGTCGTCATCGACATCATCTTCTTCCACGACCACCAGCCACTCGGTTAACGATCTGGAGAACGTGAAGGAGAACCTGGTCAACGAGCAAACGCAGGCGAAGAATTTGAAGCAGATTTCAGTCGGGTCTTCTACGTCGTCCGGTCGGCAACGGAACCCGTCGCCCGTTGTCATGAAGGAGAACAGTCCGTCAGGTCAGGGCAGCGGGAAGAGACCGAAGCCCCTTCCTTCCAAGCTGGAGAATCGAGATAAAGACAAAGATAAAGACACCAATGTTAGCTCTGACCAGGCGAGAGCGAACAATCAGGCTGTTAAACCCGATACTTCCAAGTATACCATAGCTAGGTAAGATATATAGTCATTTAAAGTTGTATGTATTATATAATTGTGATATGATGGTAATACTGCACTGGAATTTAATTGAGTTAAAACAAAACAAACGATGTCAAATCCTATGTTTCCAAGTCATACTTTAATGTTTATTTTCAATTACAGATCAAATAAAATCTAATCACACTTTGCCATTTTCTTTACCAGGTTAGAGACGGACGTCAAAGAGCTGAAGACAGATTTACATTCTAGCCTCAGACAGAGAGTTATCTGCGGAACCAGATACAAAATTCTGATGAAATCTGACTAATTAAATCAGAACAAATAATTTTAAAATCTGACTTTTTCAAATTATACTCTACTGTTTATTTCAAGTAACAAATCAAATCAACTCACACTTTGTGCCATTTTAAATACCAGGTTAGAGACGGACGTCAAAAAGCTGAAGGCATATTTACAGGCCAGATCTCTGTCACTCAGAGAGATTGGCCCGTATTCACAAAGGAGGTTTGTACAGTCCATGGTCTAAACCCTGGTTTACATCTATGGAATGCCATTGTAAACTGATGGAGAGAGAATGTAAATTCCTTACTTGTTAACAATGTTGATGGTACACATTCTCTCTCCATCAGTTTATAATTGGCATTCCATAGATGTAAACCGGGGTTTAGACCATGGACTGTACAAACCTCCTTTGTGAATACGGGCCAATGGGTCTGCAGAACCAGACTAATCATCTTCCAGCATCAAAGCAAAATGTACAATTGCAATCACATACATTTTAATTCAATTGAATCTAACAACCCATTCATACTTACGTCTAGCACTGGCCTGGCACTGGCCTAGCACTGGCCTGGGATAAGATGTCTACCCATTCATACTAGGCATCAACACTGGACAAATAGTACAGTGAACCCTATTGTATTGGGACGTCACAATGGCTTTGCAAAAAAAATCGTAATGCGCATGCGCAATCCAGGCCACTGTTAAGCCACTGTTCATTCATACTTGCGTCTAGCACTGGCTCGGCACTGGCTTAAGCCAGTGCCAAGCCAGTGCTAGACGCAAGACGTTGAATGGGATGTCTTTTGATAATTCCAGGTTAGAGACAGACGTCAACAAGCTGAAGGCAGATTTACAGGCTGAGAGTGATCTGCAGACCCTATCAAAGAATAAATCAAAATAATATTTATTCAAATTTGATTTAATTTGGTTTAATTTGATTTAATTCCAGGTTAGAGACAGACGTCAAAAAGCTGAAGGCAGATTTACAGGCCAGCCGTCAGACAGAAAGTGATCTGAGAAATCAGGTCAACTGTCTGATAGCGTCTGAGCAGCATGACAGAGCTGTGATGGAACAGTATAGAAAAGATAACGAGTCTCTGCAAAATAGGTGAGGATGTCGTCTGAGTGTCTGTACAATTCAATCAAAACTTAAATCTATATTGTGCAATTAGGAAGGAATAAATAGATCTGGGGGGTGTTTCACAAAGATCCCAAGTCGAACTTGGTCTTGAAAATTATGGAAATAATAATAATAATAATATATTCGATTTATATAGCGCCTAATATAAAATTATCTCTAGGCGCTTTACACAATTATACAGAATAAACTTAATACATACTAAGCCATTAGTTTCTTTGTAAAATTGTTCATCAAGTTCTTTAAACAGGCCTACAATTTTGATACAAATCATTAACATTTTCTTTTATCAAAGAAATTAAATTTTGTGGAAAGTTTAAAATATTTGCATTGGGCTCTTGAATATTATATTTAATTCCAAAGCTACAAATGGCTTTCCATAATGTTTAAGTCCCAACTTTGTGCTAAGTTTGACTTGGGATCTTTGTGAAACTCCCCCTGATTCTATGAGGATTGTGATTTGAGTCCATCGTAGTGTCAGAGAGTTTATAAAATTAATAACGTAGCACTGATTTTAAAGAAATCATGTCTGATGTTGATTTGCCTATGGGAGCCTGGTGGGCTATGTGTTAACTTTATGGGGATAGACAAATGGAGTAGGGAACAGGTTAATTTGTTTATTCATATACACATATCATTATTTTAACCCAAACACTTAAAGGGAGAGATCCACTTTTGCAAGCCAAAATTGAAAAGTTGCGAGGTTATTGTCTTATATGAAAGGAAATGTCATTTAATAGCATGCCTGAAAAAATTAGGGCTTGAAATCTCTTTTTCGTGGAGTTATAGACCTAAAGCTGAATAAACTGAGGGACGTCGGTTAATTAGGTACATACGTATTTTCGGCCGGTGAGTAAGTTTGTACATAGATTTCACGGAGTGGCAGATCGGTATGCATGACCCCTACGTGACCCGTGCTAGCTACGTGACTCGCGCATAAGTACTAATGTGTGAGTGTTTACCAAGCAAAATACCCAAACATCGCTTAAACTGACTACATGTAATTATATATTCTTTCTTTTTGAGATCTTTTTCCGTGACATACGTTAACAAATGTCGGCTTCACAATACCTTTACGAGAATTAGTACTATATTGTTGTAATATTATGCTAAATCAGTTGAACTCCTTTATTGACCGATATATAGTTTAAATGGAGGGACGCATTCGTTTTTCATTCGTAGAATCCAAATTAGAGGGCTGTTCGCTCTGATTTTTTTTTTGCGTGTTACATTGATCCCCATCTGTCAACTGAAAGCTGTTCAGACGTTTTGTAAAAGTGGACCTTGTAATAACCTTGTAAGTCAAAAGCAGCAAGACAAATACATCAAAATAATTTTCAAAATTTTCCCCGCAGGCTTCATAATCTTGTGAGTCAGAAGCAACAGGACAAGCAGAACATAGCCCAGCTGGAGAAGAAGATCAAGCAGGAGAGGGACGGCCGGGTGTCCATCGAGAACCAGCTCAAGGAAGAACGCAAGAGCAGAAAGGCTGAGGAGTCGTGCAGACAGCTCGCGCATTCAAGGTACATGTAAGCCACCCTACCAAACTTTTAAAAAATGTAATTGTAACCCGGGGCTCGGTAACATAAATATTAACTGTTATCCGGGTGTCCCCCCCCCCCCCCCCCCCCATGTCAGTAGACCCTTTCTTGCAGTTGTGAAGAATGCTCTGAATACTGCAGCCATAGACATGTGCACTGCTTCTTAATATGATATCAAAAATTATCTAAAATCTAAAATCGAACATTCTAAATACTGTTTCTTTCCTTCTTCCCCCCCCCCCCCCCCATGTTTTTACACCCCTTCTTGCAGTGGTGAAGAATGGCACTAAACACTGCAGGACTTAGACATGTCAAGTGTGTCTTAGGGTATCAATATCTAAAATTCTAACTACTGTTTCTTACCTCTCCCCCCCCCCCCCCATGTCTTTACCCTCCACCTTGCAGTGTTGAAGAATGCACCGAGCACTGCCGCCTCAGACGCAAGGATCAGGAGTGTGAAATACAGCATTTACTCAAAGAAATGAGAGACAAGGGAGAAAAACTGCGTGATTTGGAGCAAAAAATAGAGGTAAAGAAAACAAATTAAGGTGTCTTTGTTATGCCTCCGCCAACAAAGTTCCTGGATATCTTGAGAACCGGATGACGGGTCAAATTTAAACTTGGTATCTGGGTACATATCGGGATGATAATGATCTGATTAAACTGTGCGCAGTCAAAGATCAATCTTGATTCTCATGTTTTAATTTTCAAAATTAGTTTTGCTGCTGTTTAGAATTATGGCATGCATATTGTTTTTAAAAACAGGGATGTACCTGTTTAATTAACCGTAGGATTTTTAGTTAAACACATCATGTTTTATGTCTTAGTTTTACATTATATTGTTATAATTGGTTCATATTTTGTAGCATTAATTCTTTAAATATTGGTATTAGTTGTATTATTTTCCATTTGAAATGCGCTTAGAAACACCAGTATAAAGCGCTATATACAAATATTATGTATTATTATTATTATTAAGAACCATGGTGAGAGCAATCTGGAAATTAATCATGAGCAAGCAGCCGTGTGATACCATAGTGCTCTTAAAAATAAATCGTTTGATAATACAATTTGAAATAATCTATTGGAATATTTCTGGAAAAGTAAACAAATCCAGATTAATCTGGAAAACTTACATCTCTGTAGAACAAAATTCAAAAACTGCCGACTGCAGATGGATCATTCAAGACATTTGAACTTGGCAATTTCTATACTTTTCTTAGAATTTTGAGAAAAACAACAACACCTTCTCCTCGATTCTGCATTTTGTATGCATCTGCCAACAAAGTGGCCAGAGGCATTGTTCATCCCCAATTAATTAATCAGGCTTTACACCGATTATTGCTTTTCTGATTTGTCCCCAGCTTCATGAGCGTCAGGAAATCCAGAGTAAGACTGAGAGGCTGATGAATGCACTGGTTAACATGCAAGAAGAGAAGAATCAATTGGAGACCAGTCTCAGTGCGGAGACCAGACTCAAACTGGACCTATTCTCAGCTCTCGGCGATGCAAGGCGACAGGTTGAAATTGCTCACAGTAAGTAAATTCATAAATTGAAATCATAATTTGATACCAGTCTCTGTGCGGAGACCAGACTCAAACTGGACCTATTCTCAGCTCTAGACGATGCAAGGCGACAGGTCGAAATTGCTCACTGTAAGTAAATGAATTTGATATCAACCGCTGTTGTTGAGTCTGCTGCTATGTCAGTGGTTATGTAACCCACATTTGTTTGTGCACGCTGAGATGACGTTACACATGGTCCATTTGGAAAACATGGTAGCCTCCCGTGGTCAGTCAAAACAGATGATAGTGGTCTTAAAAATATTGATTATTTCCAATTATAAGTGAAATTCATGAGAAATGTATGACTAGCAGTGACATGAATTTTCCACCTATTAATTATAACAGTAAGCAAAAATGTACAGCTTTTAACTTCCCTTTAGCTTTACAAAGAGCTAGAAAAGTTTTAAAATTAACATCCTCTTTGTTTCTTTCTCAGCTCAATTACATCACAAGGAGCAAGAGATCCGTGATTTAAAGGCAACGATCGCTAACCTAATGGCCGTCATGCCTATGGCAAACTGCCCAGCGTCAACGTCCAGCGGTAACCCTGTTGCTACACCTCGCTACTCGGTCAACTTCTGCACCCCGCGGCAGTCCGGGGACGAGCCGTTGCAGCAACCCATTGTTGTAGCCAAGCCGATTGTTGGGGTTTCTCCTCTGCCGCAGCAGCAAGTGCAACCACAGCCAGCCACTTCGCAGCATCAGCAGCAGCAACATCAGCAGCAACAGCATCAGCATCAGCAACAGCAGCAGCAGCAGCAACAGCAGCAGCAGCAGCAGCAGCAACAACAGCAGCAGCAGCAGCAGCAACAGCATCAGCAGCAACAGCAGCAGCAGCAGCAGCAACAGTCGAATCCGGGGACCCCGCCACCTGGACAGCAATCCCAGGGGACTTCCCCCTCAAAGGGCTCGGTGCTGGACCCCAACGCAGCCGTTTACAGACCCAAGAGCAACTAGCTACCGTGGACTTCAACGCTACAGCAGCCGTGGCATCATTTGTTTGCAAGACTGCACCACGACAGTGTGTCGTAGTGTTGTCACATTGTGTATTTTAAAACAGAAATTTAAGAATGGCAGTGTTCAGTGTGCGGCAGAGGTAACAAAAAGAAGGGAAATGTCTTGAGAGCCGCGGCGAAAAATATTATTACAAACAGAACTTACAGCATGAGCTTCTTGCCAACGTGTGCTTACCATATGTGATGCTTCAAATATTTTTGTTCCATTTGTTTATTGGTAGTTTTTGTATGTGGGATGTTGCACAGAATATCGCACACGTGTTTTCACTTATCTCGGGTAAGTGGAAGTACAAAATGTATGTAACGATCATTCACACCGATACATGATAATTCAGCTTGTTTGTTATGCTGGATGCTGAAAAGGTTTCACTTAAATATGTCCACTTTTGTTTGTTGTGTGAAATTAAGTATCAAACGCACTCGTCGATACCAATCTTGTCAAAATATGTAAATTTGTTGAGTATTTTCTGTTCGTATTTCAATTTATACAACATAAATTTGGTGTTTTGTATCACGTTAAACCTCATTCACTCCTTTTGGTTCTTGGGGAAAAAAGAAAACTATTTCACACCTTAAAATTGTTGGTTTATCAGAATGAGAGCTACATAGCCTGGGGGGTGTTTCAGAAAGATCCTAAGTTGAACTTATCTCCAAGTTGGACTCTACTATTATGGAAAGCCATTTGTAGCCTTGGAATACAATATACTAACAAGTAAAAAAGCAAGAATTTCAGACTTTTCATAAATGTTGCATCAAGAGCATGAAATATCCTTCATAATAGAAAATATTTATGAATCGAATCAACATTCTATGCCTTTTAAAAAGGACTTTTGCACAAACAATTTAAGAAACTAATGGCTTTCCATACTTTTTAAAGTCCAACTTAGAGTTAAGTTCAACTTAGGATCTTTGTGAAACATCCCCCGTTTTATTTATTTGAATATTTCCTGTGGAAATTACGCTTTATTTTACCTTGAACACTCCCAAATTTAAAGGGTCCAGTCAGACTTTGCTATCTATGATAAGAATTATTTGTACAAATAAGTGTCATATACACAAGATTGTTTGTAATACTCTTGAGGGAATAAAAAGCAAAACACTGAGTAGCTTTTGACTCATGCCTTGCATTTGTAAATTGATAAAAACAGGTGAAGAACATTGATGAAGAACATTTATACGTAAAAATCTGAAACGCAACAAATTATGTCAGTGAATGTAAAACAGCGAAAGCTATTTATGTTTTTTTCCTTTTGCTTTTGAGTCATAACTTTTCAACAAAATACACTAGTTGTTTTCCTTTTATATTTATAAAATTGAATAAGACAGTATGGGGCTTTCATTATTCATTTACTGACGTCATAAACCCATTCAGAATTCAGAAGTATTTTTTTCAATATGGAAAGAAAATCAATAGGTGTTTATTTATTTGGTCTTACAGACATAAATTCAGAAAGAAATTACCAAATATATTGAAGAATGAACATTTAGAATAGAAACCATCTGATGGGACTTATGAATTCTATGAGACTATGACAATGGATGATGTCAATTACTTACAAATATAATTTGTCCAATTTATAAGTACAAAGACAGTATAAGAGATAAGATTGGATCCTTGTCCCTGACCTATTTTGTAAAGGAGCAAAGCATTAGACAGGGCTTGACACTAGTAATTGATGTTTAGCAAATATAATTTCATAAATGGTTTCATTTGGTTTCCCAATTGGGCAACTAAACATTTGTTCAACTACCAAGATAAAAATGCAATTTGTTATTTGTGAATCTCATCTAGGAGTACACAGGCAAGCAATATTTCTGTTGGGGCAATTAAAATGTAAAAATTAATGATATTCCTTCCCCGAACGGGCCAGTACAGAAAAAATTATACCAAGATCTGTCGGCACATCAGTTGTGATTCAATAAAAAGTGAAGTTTTAATTTTGATATGCTTGAATGTATGACCCTACATATATGAGCTTGGGACATGTGCTTGTCAAATAGCGACAATTACTCTGTAACATTTGACCAGACAAAAATTGCAAATACAAGAAGAAGAAGAAGAATGGCAGAAATTTTTTGACAAATTTTGTTTTAAATGCTGGCTGGCAAAAATGTAAGTTATTTTCATTGCTCATCAGAAAATGTATACAATTTACGTTGCAGCATTTATTGTTGGATGAATTGTTAGCAGAGCTTTTGTAAGAGTTTATGTCCCTGGAGCAATTGTTGCAAGAGATATTGTTGTGGACCAATTGCTGCCAATTTGAGGACAAATTTTGTAGGAGTAAATGTCGCCGAAGCAAACGTGACATTGAACAAATTTTAAACTATGAGCCTCTGAAATATTTTTGTTCTGTCAAAATTATGTTACTATCAAACAAGACAATGCGAAAGAAAGTGTGCATAAAGTCTGAGAAATTCAGCATCCGAGTCATCATCATTTTGTATCGTCCCTCTGCGAGAACGGTGCAAAATCACTGAAGAGGCTAATCTGGATAAACTATTATTATTATTGAAAGTTCTTGTAATCCTATGCATGACTAGTATCATTTTTAAATCTCACACACTTCTTTTTTTGTTAACATCAAACACCACTAGAAAACAATCATGTTTATTTATTGCCATCACAGATGATTGAAACATGCCATTTAATTTATTTTTCACCAAATGTTGAGGCCGAAACACGTACATATCTTTCACTAAATGTGAAGAGCGCCATCTCTTATTCAAAGTAAAAAATTTAAAAAACTTCACAAAATTTCACTTTTCATGAAAATGCATCTTCCATCAATTCTTTTACTTGGATATATTAGAGAAGAGTTGACTGTGCTTGCATTAAATGTAAAACTTCCTCAACCGGTCTAGTGATATCCAAGAAGAAATTTAAAATATAAAAATCTACGTACAAAGTCAGTGGATGGTTGTTCCATTGTGGCATCGCAGATGAAATAATAACTTTTGAATGGAAAATCCAAATTTGCTCAAACTTTCACTGTTGGGTTTCTAAAATTGCTGTTCCTTCAATCAATCCACATGAATATATGGGGAAACTTCCCCTTAAATTCTCATTTTCCCCTTGAAAGCAGGCAGACTTATTGAAGTGGAAATAAATCTTAATGTATGGATCTTTAATTTGTGTACTCACTTATCAAGCTCTCAGCAAAACCAATGAATAAATCCTTGTTATAAAAGATATTTGAGAAAATGGTTAGTGCAAACTCGACTATGCTATATTATTATAATTACAATACCACACAATCTTGAATTAATTTTTGCTGTTTTATTTTGTTTCTATTGACTGTTTGTTTGTTTCAGCAGGTTTATGCAAAAAAAGCCACCAGTAAGATAGCAGTGTAACAAAGTTATTTAAGGAATATTTTAGGTCTTATTTCATCTTCTGTATTGTTCAAATTATGTCTATTTCATAACTTTATGAAGATTTGATTCATATTTTATTTCATTTATTGCCGGTTAAAAAATGGAGCATAAAGATAGAAAAACTAAATGAAACTATGTCCCCCAAACCTGATAAGAATACCTAGTTTATCCAAATAAAAAAGTTAACTTATTATTATGAAAATAATGCTGCCTTATGGGACACTCCATACAAATATTCTTTTACCCTAACCTTGACTTGTAAGATCATGTGACTAAATGCACAAATCTGATTAGTTGAAATGCGACAATTTTCTGACTTACAATTAATTACTTACAATCGATTGTATCTCTTTTTGCAACGGGGCCCAGATGAGATCAGATCTAGCTGACATTCTGAACCAACCTAATTGCAACAGAACAATTTGAGACAGATGTGTACGTTTTGTTTTACCGATTTGGTGTGATTTATTTGTAAGTTTTTAACAAAGACAAAACATGAAGCATCACATATGTTGCATCAACATTTTGTTTTCAGCGAGGAAAAAAATGAAAAACTTGGAAATGAAACCAGATAAAGTAGTAGTGAACGTCAAATGAATGGAAACTGGATATCGAGGCGAATCAAATTGCAGAAAGAATATTGAATATAGTATTGGTGCTAGCTCTCTTACTCTATACTGAAATTAGTTAGACGCAGCTGTAGAATTTCTGAAGTAGACTGAAATTTACTCTACACGTAGATAGGACACATAACCAGTAGGGGCAATTTCGTAGTGTACTCAAATTGTAAGCAAACCTTGTTAACTCCGTAAGTGCCAAGCTCGCATTTTTGCGAGCTACAATACACACAAATGCCATAGAGCATTAAAATCCCTGGCACTTGAGTTAACAATGGGTGGTTGGATGGGTGCCTGACTTCCGATCATGGAGACCAGAGTTTAAATTAATTGAATTGTTACCAGGGATTCATGTCCTTCAGCAAGATTTATTTATTTACATTGCTGCTCTTTATCCAGGGGGGTGTTTCACAAAAATTATAAGTTCAACTTAACTCAACAATTGAACCCTAACAATTATGGAAAGCCATTTGTAGCCTTGGAATAAAACATATTCAAAAGCAAAACAAAATACAAGTATTTGAGACTTTCAACACAAAAATCAAATAAACTATTTCAAGGCTTCTTGATAATAACAAATAATACTGTTTTTTAATTAAAAATGTATACCTTTTCAAAAGAACTGTTGCAACAATTTTACAAAGAAACTAACGGCTCTCCATAATCGTTAGGTCCAACTTAGAGTTGAGTTCAACTTAGAATCTTTGTTAAACACCCCCAAATGGGTACCCAGAAAGATGGGAACAAGGCTTCTTGGCACTCTGTGTGTATGAGTGCCTGGCTGGAATACTCCCAAAAAGTGTTGAAAAGGTGCACTTCGTGTATTTAAACGACTTATTGGTCGACCGGGATAGTAGTCATAATGTATGATCATTTTGTGAATACATTTAGTGCTATACCAAATTACTCTTGTATGACATATTCACTCACGGGTGGGCCCAAGAGTTTCAACATGAAATCCATGCAATTTGTTTACATTATGAAACTACAGTCAAACCTGTGTATAGTGACCACCCAAGGTAAACAAGATAAGTGGCCACTGTAGACTGGTGATCTCTATAGGCAGGTTCTATAACACTGGTTTTCTCTGCAAGGGATCACTTTTAGTGGCCACTATAGGCAGGTTGGTCGCTATAGACAGGTGGACACTAACTGAGGGGTTTGACTGTAGTCTAGAAAGCAACTTCACACATTGACAAAAGTGAAGATTAGTAATGTAGATACTAGCAAGTATTTCAGCTGTAGTCAGTTGTAGGATGGTACAGTATATGCATATAGCACTCAAGTTTCAACACATTTTCTCTGCATGCATGTGTATGGCATCACTCTGTAATGTGTTTGTACATGTTGGTGTTGAATCTGACAACGGATATCTTGGATTTTTGTTTAATCTATTTTTTTTTGTTTTTGCTCGCTTGTAGATGCTTTTCAAATTCTTCTTCTTTTTGTTCATGTGTGTCTGTAGTGACTGGTTAAGAACAATGCAAGTTTCTTTTTTGTTATTGTGTCTTATGTAGTGGAGGGTCTGTATTAACAAAACGCGGGAGCGTCAAAGCTGAACTATAAGTAAACGTGAACATGCGGAAAAAGGGAAATCGTGTCTCAAAAATTGCAGTGTAAAACAAAACAAGATTTGATAAAGCAATGTTTTTTTTGGTGGTTGTTAAAAGGAGGAAATTCAACAAATTGTTAAGATGTTTTACCTGTACTGTTTTGAATGTACGTGGGTCATTCAAGTTTCAAGTAAAAGTAAAAGAAAACAAAAACAAAATTGCTTGTTGTCTCGTATTTTATGTCTTCAGCTGCAAGAGTGAATGTATTTACTTTGAGTGTGTGTTTCTGTACGTGTGGCAGTGAAAACAAATGCACGGGGGCTCAAGGCAAATTGGCATCAAGACAAAATGCCAAAAAGAGCCCCCGAAAATCATAGAATAGCCCAAGTAAATTTGAAAAAGAGTTCAACGCAAAAGATTATAACAAAGTATATCATGGGATCTAGTTACATTTTCTAAATCTACAAAACTTAAAACTCCAGTGGATTTCTCATACCTTGTTGTATTTGTATTTGACATTCATTTGCCCTGAAATTTTCACACATCACTCAGTGGACATATCAGAGCACAGAAATCCACATTTTATTAACTATTCGCCAGTTTTTGCCCAAGTCAACAAAGTTACTAGATCCCTATAACTACACACACACACACACAACAAAATTACAAAATGGACTCGTAAATGTAAGAATACATCTCAAATGAAATTTAATGTGACAATGTAGTAAATATATACATATTCAAGCATGATAGGTGAATTCAAGGGTCAATTAAGTCCAACATAATTCCTGTATTACCATGATACAATTGCATGAGAAATGGGAAATCATAATATGAATTGGCAAATTTCACATACAAATACAACATTTTTTGTCCCTGCTTTAATACATGTCTAGCTGGTAAATTCAAGCATTGAATGACAAGTGATCAGATTACGTTCAATAATACCTTAAATTTCAAAGAATCTTGGATTTGATGTACTGAAGGCATGGTCAAATTTCCCCAAGTTACAGTGTAAAATTTTTAGTAAAGAGCCCAACATTGTAATGCAAGAAAAATGTATTTCTTTTCATTGAGCAAATACACATTATTCCAACACTAGAATACTTCCACATATATATAACCACTGTAGTGTATGTACATTTTATTCCTACATTATGAACAAGTTCATTATTTCCAATTGTCCTTCAATTTTGCACTGTGCACAGTAATTAATATCGAATGTAAGAGCATTTACAAGGAGTATGAAACCAATGTACATGATACAGAACAACAGTCAAACCTGTCTTAGTGGCCACCTTTCTATAGCAGCCAACCTGCCTATAGTGGCCACCAAAAGTGATCCCCAGCAGAGCAAAGCAATGTAATGGAACCTGTCTATAGAGGTCACCTGTCTACAGTGGCCACTTGTAGTGTTTCCCTTGGGTGGTCACTATACACAGGTTTGACTGTATGGAACCTGTCTACAGTGGCCACTTTTCTTGTTTCCCATGGGTGGTCACATAGGTTTGACTGTATACTATGTTATGGAACCTGTCTATAGAGGTCACCTGTCTACAGTGGCCACTTGTAGTGTTTCCCTTGGGTGGTCACTATACACATGTTTGACTGTATATTGGTATTTGAAACATTACATAACACACTACAGTGGAACCTCTTTATAACGAGCTCTGTTATAACGAGGTACATGTACCTGATACAGCGAGGTAATTTCACATTTCCAAACCTCTATATATTTTTTTGTTTTTAAGCCTTGATATAACAAAATCTCTGATATCAAGAGGTATATTCAATGGACCCAAGGCGCTCGTTATAATGAGGTTTCACTGTATAGTCTTTATAGGTATATCCAACATTGGGCAGAACCTATCATTATCAGTCCCTTCCCTGCCCCAGTGAAGCATCAACGACTTTAAGATTCAAGACATGAACAGATATATCTTGCTACTTTCAAGTGGGGGAATTTGTGGTGTATACTCCAGTACTACTTTTCTTATTATTTACATTATTAGCATTCAAACATCAGTTCAGATTAGAGTAGCCCATCCCATCTCTGCCCAACCCAGCCTCAGCCCTAGCCCAGCCCCAGCTCTAACCCACCTCAGTGAATGCCATGCTGCATCTCCAGCTTGTGTATCTGGGTGCTCAGCATCTTAAGTTGTTAACAAGCCCAACCCCAACCCATCTAATCCAATCAAAGCTCATCTCACTTTAGCTCTAGCCAAGCTCCAGCCCAGCTCTAACTCCAGCTCAGCTCTTGCCCAGCTCAGCAATGAACGCTTTGCTGCATCACCAGCTTGTGTATCTGTGTGCACATCATTTTCCATGAGATCAGAGGGGTATATCCCATCCCTGCCCAGCTCTAGCCCAGCCCCAGACCAGCCTAAACCCAGCCCAGCTTTAGCCCCAGCCCCAACCCAGCACATCTCAGTGAACGCCCTGCTGCATCTCCAGCTTGTGTATCTGTGTGCTCAGCATCTCCCGTTCAAACATGAGATCGGAGTAGCGCTGCTGCAGCTCCCTCTCACGGTCACTCTGACGCTTCACGTCTTCTTGTAACGACTGAAAACGAAACAAGAAAACAGAAAGATTTGTTTAGAAAGGATAAATATTCTTGTCAATGACTGTGCATGGCTACTCTGAACATTTAAACATGACTTAGTTAGAAATGATAAGTAAATGAGCTATTAAATGATCCAGAACTTTATTAACATCAGCGGCATACCTGCATCCTCCTTGTTAAGTATTTCTTGGAAGGTGTTGAGCTCCACAAATGCCTGCTCTGACTCCTCCTGTACCTCTGTTGGCTGATAAGCATTGAGCTGAAACTACGATCAATACCCCCACCCCCAAATAAAATTATTGCTTCTGTCCAAAACCAACCAATAACCTATCAAGATTGTAAAAAGATCAGTGGCTAAACTCCATCATCATTGTTGAGTAGCTCTTGGCAGGTGTTGAGCTCCACATAGGCCTGCTCCGACTCCACATGAACCCTGGCTAGCTGCTTAGCAAGACCTTTACTCTGGACTGTAATGATAATCACTTCACCACCAACAAATCGATTCTATCCCAAACCAACACATAACATATAAAAACTTTTTAAAACGTCAGTGGCGATGTCTTCACTGTTGAGCAGCTCTTGGAAGGTGTTGAGCTCCACAAAAAGGCCTACCTTGATAACTGTACCTCAGTTACCTGTAACAATTACTCTCCCACCCAAAATCACTTCTATTCCGCCCCAGCCAATAACCCATCAAGACTTTTAAAAACATCAGTGGCTTACCTCCATCCTCCTAGGTATGGCGATGTGTAAGTAGCTCTTCTTGGAAGCTCCATGAAGGCCTGCCTTTACTACTGTACCTCAGTTACCTAAAATACCTCTATATTTACAATTACTCTCCCACCTAAAATCACTTCTATCCCAAACCAGCCAATTACCAATCCAGATTCCATAAAGATCAGTGGCTTACCTCCATCCTCCTAGGTATGGCGATGTCTTCATTGTTGAGTAGCTCTTGGGAGGTGTTGAGCTCCACAAATGCCTGCTCAGACTCCTGTACCTCAGTTACCTAAAATACCTCTATTATTTACAATTACTCTCCCACCTAAAATCACTTCTATTCCGCCCCAGCCAATAACCCATCAAGACTTTTTAAAACATCAGTGGCTTACATCCATTCTCCTAGGTATGGCGATGTCCTCATTGTTGAGTAGCTCTTGGAAGGTGTTGAGCTTTACAAAGGCCTGCTCCGACTCCTGTACCTCAGTTACCTAAAATACCTCTATTATTTACAATTACTCTCCCACTTAAAATCACTTCTATTCCGCCCCAGCCAATAACCCATCAAGACTTTTAAAAACATCAGTGGCTTACATCCATTCTTCTAGGTATGGCGATGTCCTCATTGTTGAGTAGCTCTTGGAAGGTGTTGAGCTCCACAAAGGCCTGCTCAGACTCCTCCTGCACCTCGGCAAGCTGCTTGGCCAGGGCTTGGGCGCGGGACTGGTATCCACCGAGAAGAATCTTCAGCTTCTTCTCCAGCTTGGCTGCACGCTTTGCCTCCCTCGTCATCACTCCGCGGTAATTCTGGAATGAAATACATCAATAGAAATGAAGACTTCATATATAAGATACAAAATGTTTTCAATTAACCCAAAATGTGCCAGTGGAGTACATTCCCAGTGCCACATTAATTGGAAGGCCACAGCTAAATTGCTCTTGGAGCTTCGAAAGGAATGTATTGAAAGGCAAATGTCCCACGCCTGAAGATTAGGTTGTGCACTGAACAATAGAGCCACTTACGTATACAATGCCACCGCACAATAGGTCAAGTACTATATTATGCTTGCAATCATGAACGTGGCATCCAAGGGGTAGCTTTAACGCAAGCACTTGGCACGTTAGGTGTTAAACATCAAGTTAAACTTCCTATTGCCTTATGCTTGGTTGCACTCTTTGTCTTATTCATACTGAAGCAATTAAAATTGTCACTTTATTAAAACAATGAATTAGTTAGAATTCTTTTACTGAAAATTACATTCCAAGAAGAAATGTATATACAATGTTATAGTAAGTGTTGTATTGCAGCTGCGATCTTACCTCCAGCTTCTTCTCCGCAGCCTCGATACGGTCCTTCTTGCTAGCCATGTTGGCCCTGGTGTACCGGTTCTTGGATGGGATGTATAGGACTTGGGCTAGGCACTCCTCCCACACCTGTGTGTAGGCCTCCCTGGGCAGGTCCCCGTGGGCCATGCCTGCCTTCACTACCTCCATCTCTGCAGCTAGTAACTCATGGGCCTGAAAACAATCATGATATTAGCATGATTATTAGTCAACAATGATACAATATCTGTTCTTGGATGGGATGTATAGGACCTGGGCTAGGCACTCTTCCCAGACCTGTGTGTGGGCCTACCTGTGGGCCTAAAATCAATCATAGTATGATATTTAGTAATACATGCAGATGGTTTGCAATGATTGATTGAATATTTTTTTTAAATTTAGTATGTAAAGCGCATAGAGAGTCATTTTGTCTATTATGCGCTATATAAATATATATTATTATTATTATTATTATCTGTTCTTTGATGGGATGTATGGGACATGGGCTAGTGACTCCTCATTCCTCAAGATACAGTACGTACATGCATAAAGTTTTATTGTTATTCGTCTATCGGTTCTTGAGATAATGCGATAACAAGAACGGGACGTACATACATAGAGATGTTAGGACGGACAACCCCAAAACATAATGCCTCCAGCGACTTTGTTGAAGAAGCATATAAATACCAACCAACCTTAAAAAGGAAACAACAATCAACGCAGCAAATCAACTCACATTTTTCATGTCATCCTCTTCAAACTGGTTGTACGGGTGATGCTCGAGGTAAGCAGCATGTGTCGCAGGGTTGTACTTGCCGCCAGGTTTCTCGCCCTTCTTCGCCCCGGCCTGTTCCCCCACTGGGTTCTTGAGGCTGTCGTAGTGCAGCATGGTTACCATCTCTTCCTTGATAAGCTCTTCAGCCTGGTTATGACAATAACAAGGTTTTTAAAATGTTCGTTCTGAAAATACCGATCCATTTATTCACTTCATTGGCTGATTAGCAAAAAACCCTCTTTACATCAACAAGCTGCTAATTGTGGCACACATGGAAAGACACAATGAAACAACATGTATTCCATCAAAGTAGTGCTGTTGATGAGTCCCGGGTACCCGGGTCCCGCCGAAAAATGTTGAGTCCCGGGCGCAAAAATCAATAGTCGATTTCCCCTCAAAAAAGCAAGTCCCCTCATTGAACGCAAGAGTTATCATGTTCATTCAAGTGACATAAATGCGCTCAATTTTTGTCACTTGAATGAACATGTTTTCCCAGCTGGCGTGACATGCCGATCGTGTAATCAACAAATGGATAAATTTTGGGTACCCGGGACTCGCCCGAAAAATTATCGCGAGTCCCGGGTAGTAAATACTTCCGAAATCAACAACACTACATCAAAGCATTACAGTGCTAACCATGAGTGCAAGAGATGTGCAATATATGTTGTTGCTTTTTTTACTTTTATTGTCATTATTACAATAAACAAATGAACAAACAAATACAAAAAAAAGTTAAACAAGTGAAAAACTACCAATCAAACAATCCTTTTGCAGTTCATCAAATTCCTTTGGTTCGAGGAAAACAACTTTTTATCTCTGATATTAAATTATTTCAATGTCACTAATCATAATAAACAAACAAAACAAACAAATAAACAGACAAATAAACAGACAAACAAATAACAGATAAACAAACAAACAAAATAACAGATAAACAAACAAACAAACAAACAAACAAACAAACAGACAGACAACCAAACAAACCTTCTGCAGCTCAGTAATCGGGGCGTCCAAGTCCTTTGGTCTGAGGATGGCTGTGTTGATGTCCACTGGTCTGGGCAGGTCCCGTTGGATCGGCTGTGAACGACTCTTCAGCTCTCTCTCCCCTGCAACCACAAACAAAAGTTGATTAGAATTAAAAGGAAATTAAAACTAGATGGATCTTCGACTGCGCGCAGTCGAAAATGATGCCTCCGCCATTACGCAATTGATTTATGTCAAGCCCAAATCAACATGTACACAGAATTAATTCTGTCAACTCAATTTTGATGGTACTCTGTCTTTTAGATCTTGACGTATCACAATTATGAGCTATAAGTCAACGCTCGACATTAACGCTTGCCCGATTGCCCGGGGCAAGTAAAAATTCTTGTCGGGCAAGTAAAATGTCATAAATGGTCTATGTTAGTTGCCCGATCGGGCAACTATAAAACTACACAACTACAGAAATAATTCTGACTTATTTATCGTCCGTCGGAGTTATAAATTAGCGCAAATTACCGCACTCATTTCGACTGTTTATCGTCCGCGATTAAGCTTTTAAAAAGCCGCATTTTCTCGAAGCGCATTATCGTAACTTTGTTCGCTAATTTCAAGAAGATGATAACGATATTTCCAGATTAGTTTGACATCGCTTTATCGGCAATCATTTTGATATTGCCTGCTCTTATTTTGCGATGATGAAAACAAAGTTTCAGATTTATTTTGCGTCATATTCTCGAAGCGCATTATCGTAACTTTGTTCGCTAATTTCAAGAAGATGATAACGTTATTTCCAGATTAGTTTGACATCGCTTTATCGGCAATCATTTTGAAATTGCCTGCTCTCATTTTGCGATGATGAAAACGAAGTTTCAGATTTATTTTGCATCATATTCTCGAAGCGCATTATCGTAACTTTGTTCGCTAATTTCAAGAAGATGATAACGATATTTCCAGATTAGTTTGACATCGCTTTATCGGCAATCATTTTGATATTGCCTGCTCTTATTTTGCGATGATGAAAACGAAGTTTCAGATTTATTTTGCGTCATATTCTCGAAGCGCATTATCGTAACTTTGTTTGCTAATTTTGAGAAGATGATAACACTATTTTAAATAAGTTTGACATCGTTTTATCGGCATAATTTTGATACTGCGTGCTCTTATTTTGCGATGATCAAACTGATGTTTTAGTAGTCCGACAGACGATACATTTCATGAGTCGACATAAATGCCGTGAGCCCGTGATTTTACCGTTTTCGTTCTCAAATAGAAGCCAAAACGTTTTGAATATTAGTCAATAAAATTATCATCGTCATCATGCTTATTTGATAAGTCCGACAGAAGACAAATCAGTCGAAATGAATGCCAAAATGTTACTGATTGCGTTATCCAAATGATGCGAAAACATTTTGATTATTACTTAATATAATCATCATTGAAAGTATGCTTATTTAATAAGTCCGACAGACGATAAATGTGACGAAATAAATGCCAGAATGTTACTGATTGCTGTAATTTTACCGATGGGGTTCTCAAAATGTAGAGAAAACGTATTTCTTCAGACCTCAGTAACTTATAACATGAAATTATCATATATTTGTAAGAACATAATATTTGTTATGTTTTTCTTTGTTTTTCATTTTCGGGCAAGTAAGTTTTCTATTCGGGCAAGTAAAATTTGAAAAAAACCTGATTTTACTTGCCCGACTGGGCAAGTGAAAACAAAAGTTAGTGTGGAGCATTGTATAAGTGACCTTGACCTTTGCCCTCATGACCCCAAAGTCTAATGACTACAATTGTTCCCTATTATACATTCAGGTATCAAGTTGGATTGAAATCTGATATTCAGTTCTTGAGATTTCCAATCTCAAGCTACTTTTACATATAATGAGCCCTGTGACCTTTGACCTCATGACCCCCAAAATCTAATCAGTTCATTGGCTCTCCAAGGAACATACATGTACCAAGTTTGGTCAGAATCTGTCAATCCCTTCTTGAGATAACGCGATCACGATCTATTTTTGCATATATAATGAGCTCTGTGACCTTTGACCTCATGACCCCAAAATTTAATCAGATCATCGGCCCCCCAAGATACATACATGTACCAAGTTTGGTCAGAATCTGTCAATCCCTTCTTGAGATAACGCGATCACGAGCTATTTTTGCATATATAAAATGAGCTCTGTGACCTTTGACCTTTGACCTCATGACCCCAAAATCTAATCAGATCATTGGCCCCCCAAGATACATACATGTACCAAGTTTGGTCAGAATCTGTCAATCCCTTCTTGAGATAACGCGATCACGAGCTATTTTTGCATATATAAAATGAGCTCTGTGACCTTTGACCTTTGACCTCACGACCCCAAAATCTAATCAGATCATTGGCCCCCCAAGATACATACATGACCCAAGTTTGGTGAAAATCCGTTAATCGGTTCTTGAGATAACGCGATCACGAGAACGGGACGTACGGACATACGTCCGTACGTACGTACGTACGGACGGACGGACAACCCGAAAACATAATGCCTCCGGCTACTTCGTTGCGGAGGCATAAAAATCATGTCAAAACTTAATTTGAGTGGTGATAACTTGTGTGGAACTCAAGAGGTTCTTACATACCTCATGGTATTCGTATTACCAATAGAAGCATTGAACAGCTTTCAGTTTCCCAAATTTCTCTCCCGTTATAAAGATATGTATGATTGAAGTGTTCAGATTTATAATTAACTAGTGGATAAATTACAAAGTCAGTGCAATGAGTTAGCGAATGTCACTTTGCATTTTCGCTTTTTACCGGGTCATATGACATTTCATTTACCATGGAATTTTCACACATCACTCAGTGGACATAACAGGTCACAGAAATACACATTTTATCAACCATTTATAACCATCAAGATACTAGATCCCTTTAATCTGTCGAACAATAAGACATAGTAACTGTTAGGGTAAGGATCTTTATAGGGAGTGGTATAACTCACTGTCTGCAGCCAGCTTAGCGAGGCGTCTGGCTTCGATGTCCGCAGCATCCTCCACCATGTCCAGCTCACTCTGGGGCTGGTCAGCCTGGTCAGCCAGCTCATCGTTCTCTGGGATAACGATCTCAAAGTCGTTCCTCGGTACGGGCAGAGACGACAGGCCTCGACGAAGCTGGGCCTTCAATTCTCGCTGGAGTGGGATAATTAGGAAACAGTATGACAATCACACATTTAATATTTATATATATTTGTATATTGAAGTCAGTTTGTAAATGTATGACCAGACACCAGTCGATGTTTCTTGACTGATATAGTGATATGATGACAGACTCAATTATCTTTCATAGACCTCTTCCATGTCCGGCTCGCTCTGGGGCTGATCAGCCTCACCACTGCTGCTCATCGTTCTCAGGGATCATGATCTCAAAGTCATTCCTGGGTACAGGCAGAGACGACAGACCTCGACGAAGCTGGGCCTTCAATTCACGCTAGAGTGAAACAAATAGGCACCAGAATGATAATTACAAATTTCATATTTAATTGAAGTAATGAAATCATATGGTAGATTCCCAGGGATAACGATCTCAAGTCGTTCCTCGGTACGGGCAGAGACAACAGGCCTCAACGAAGTCGAGCCTTCTAAAACTCTCTCTGAAAGTGGCAAAAATATGGGATCACACATTTAATATTTAATTGAAGTCACTTTGTAACTTATTTCTTTAATAATATGTTAGATTCTCACGGATAACGATCTAGTCATTCCTTGGTACGGGCACAGACAACAGGCCTCAACGAAGCTGGGCCTTCAATTCTCGCTGAAATGGAAGGGAAAAAATATCAGTTTGCACATTCCTATTGATTGTTCAATCAATTTGTTATTTAATCAAGTCATAATTGAAGAAACATACCTGTTGTTCCTTAGCACTCTGAATGCCGCCAAACTCCGAGAAGGCATCCTCAGGGTTGATGTTGAGCTTGTCCCGAAGGGGTGTTTGGCCGGGGGTCTGCCCCCCTCCTGTGCCCATACGCGGTGTCATCAGCCGAGGGGTCAAACCTAGAGACAAAAAACAAGCAATTAAACAGGGTTACACAATGTTCATTAAAAAATGAATTTGAAGACTTGCTTGTACCCTTTTGATCTACTAAATGATGCCTGAAACTAGTGCTGTAACCGATCATCGGATCGGCATGCCGATCACGATCCGATCATACATGATCGGACCGTTTTTGCCGATTTCCGATCATGCAGAAAAAATCGGAAGATCGGATCGGCCAAAAAAAAAAAAAAAAAAAAAAAAAAAAAAAAAATCCGTTTTTTTTTCTTTGGAAAATGATCCCAAAAAACATATTTCGGGAATATAAATGAATACCAAAGCAACATATATCCATATTAATAAGCCCAAGGTAATCTTGTATGGGTATGCTTTCATTTAAAACTGATTACCTCTCCTTTTACAAAATTATTCGCGCCGATTTTGAGCTTAGTCCCATGTGTTTCTGAAAGGTTACGCCAAATTAATCACATGGGACTAAGCTCAAAATCGGCGTGAGCAATTTTGTAAAAGAAGAGGTAATCAGTTTGAAATGAAAGCATACCCGTACAAGATTACCTTGGGCTTATTAATATGGATATATGTTGCTTTGGTATTCATTTATATTCCCAAATTGTGTTTTTTGGGGATCATTTTCCAAAGAAAAAAAAAAACGATTTTTTTTTTTTAATAGCCGATCATCCGATCCCGATCATCGATCCGATTTCGAAGATCAATAAAATTTTGCCGATCCGATCAAACGATCCGATCATCAAGGTCAGTTACAGCACTACCTGAAACTTCAATTTCCCCATGTCCAAACTTAGCCCCCACCATAAACCTAATATCCACCCATAACTTTTAAACGAATCCTAATACTGTATGACTCTAAATTTTACTTGTAGACATTGGTTTACTTTAATACTCCCTAGAAGGGGAATCTAGCAAAAGAGGACTATTAGTGTTAATTATTTGTATGGTTAAATTTTGACAAATCAGACTTGCACAAAACTTTTCAGCAATTTGCTGACAGTAGTCCATTTAGAAATCATGCATGACTAAGAACAAAATTACAAACACGAAAAGAGGAAGAGGAGAAGAAAAAAGAAGAGAAGTAAAGAGAGAAAGAAGAAAACAAGATAAAAAGGCGATGAAAAGAGAAAAAGGAGGAAAGAGAAAGCAGGAAGAAAAGAGAAAAGGAAGAAGAAAAAGTTTACCATCTTGACTGCCATGTCCGGGTGTTCTGAAGGGTGTGTTGAAGGCCACGTTAGGTGTCTGGGTGGCCTGCCTCTTGGGCGTGATCCCATCAAAATCACTTTCTGCCACGGCTGTATTCGACCCTCCCTTCAACGGAGTCTCGACGTTCTGCAGAGCAAGGATATTCTGGGCCTCCTGTTGACAAAAGAAACAAAGACCACTACCTGTAGGACTGTAATGTATATGGCGGGTGTCCTCGGAGTGCGCATGTTAGCTGGGCCTGGTGTCATGCTGTAGTCAGACAGGCCTGACTCTAGATCTATCTCTAACTCCAACTCCTGATTTCTTACCTGTAAGACTGTGTCATGTGTGGCAGGTGTCCGCGGGGTGCGCATGTTGGCTGGGCCTGGCGTCATGCTGTAGTCAAACAGGCCTAAACCCAACACTGACTCTAGATCTATCTCTAACTTCAACTCATTATTTCTTACCTGTAAGACTGTGTCATGTGTGGCAGGTGTCCGCGTGGTGCGCATGTTGGCTGGGCCTGGTGTCATGCTGTAGTCAGACAGGCCTAAACCCAATCCTGACTCTAGATCTATCTCTAACTCCAACTGACTATTTCTTACCTGTAAGACTGTGTCATGTGTGGCGGGTGTCCTCGGGGTGCGCATGTTAGCTGCGCCTGGCGACATGCTGTAGTCAAACAGGCCTAAACCCAATCCTGACTCTAGATCTATCTCTAACTCCAACTGACTATTTCTTACCTGTAAGACTGTGTCATGTGTGGCAGGTGTCCGCGGGGTGCGCATGTTGGCTGGGCCTGGCGTCATGCTGTAGTCAAACAGGCCTAAACCCAACACTGACTCTAGATCTATCTCTAACTCCAACTCATCATTTCTTACCTGTAAGACTGTGTCATGTGTGGCGGGTGTCCTCGGGGTGCGCATGTTGGCTGGGCCTGGCGTCATGCTGTAGTCAGACAGGAGGGCATCTGATGCACCTCTCACTGCACTCTCTTCAGCCAGCTGCTTGGCATTCTCACTTGCCTGACCTAGCTTCACAACCTGCAAAGATAACAAGGTCAAAACAACGTCAGCATAACGTCATACAAGGTCAAAACAAGGTTGTTACAAGATTACGACAAGGTCAAAATAATGTCGAAGTCAGGTGAATTATATCTTGATAAAATTCACTGCGCTGTGTTTAGACGGCAGCTTGGCATTCTCACTGCCCTGGCCCAGGTTCACAACCTGAAAACGCAAGGACGAAACAAGGTCAACACAAGGTCAGCACAAGGTCACAAAAAACTACAACGACAAAACAACTCAAACTTATGTCCTAACAAGGTCACCACAGGGTCTAAGCAATGTCATAGTAAGATAAATTAAATCATAGTGAAATTCGCTGAACTCTCTTTAGCCAGCAGCTTGGGATTCTCACAAGCCTGGCCTAACTTCACAACCTGCACATAATTATAACAAGGTCAAACTCTGAGGTGTTCGCAAATTCATTTTTCGTCCGTACAACCACTGAATGGAATAAGCTACTTCAATCTACAGTAAACCAGCCCTCACTTCATACATTCCAGAATGCGCTTGCTAAGGACCCTTCTGTCCTTAGGGGCTAACCACTCTCTCGGACCCACCTCCAGTAAAAACTCCTATGGAGTGTTTTGGAGGATTAAACTACCAAGTACCAAGGTCAAAAACAATGTCAGCTCAAGGTCAAAATAAGGATGTTACAAGTTCACCACAGAGTCTAAGCAATGTCATAGTAAGATAAATTCAATCATAGTGAAATTCACTGAACTCTCTTCAGCCAGCTACTTGGGATTCTCACAGGCCTGGCCTAACTTCACAACCTGCACATAATTATAACAAGGTCAAAAACAATGTCAGCTCAAGGTCAAAATAAGGTTGTTACAAGGTCACCACAGAGTCTAAGCAATGTCATAGTAAGATAAATTAAATCATAGTGAAATTCCCTGCAATTTCCTCAGCCAGCTACTTGGCATTCTCACAGGCCTGGCCTAACTTCACAACCTGCACACAAGGTCAAAAACAATGTCAGCTCAAGGTCAAAATAAGGTTGTTACAAGGTCACCACAGGGTCTAAGCAATATCATAGTAAGATAAATTCAATCATTGTGAAATTCACTGCAATTTCTTCAGCCAGCTACTTGGCATTCTCACAGGCCTAACTTCACAACCTGCAAATATAACAACGTCAAAAACCATGTCAGCTCAAGGTCAAAACAAAGACATGGAAGTCACTAAAAAGGTCTCTAACAATTTCAAAATAAATTCAATATACATGCAATCTTTGTACTATTTTTGCCACCTGCTGTGAATTCACCAAATCGAGTACAGTCTAACTAGCCTATAATCACCACTGGATGACAAGGTGGTCCTTTGAAGCAGGTGGACTTAGCAGGCAGGTTCATTTATTTTATTGAGACTGCTTTCTAGGTATTCAAAACAAGTGGTCTGTATAAGTTTATGAACAGGTTGTTTCTAGAGCTAGAACAGGTATGACTGCAGTTAAAAGTCAGTTTTAAGAATTTAACAAAAACAAATGTTGACATACCTCTTCCAATTCAGCATCAGAGATTTGTGGAGTTGGGAGCACCAGCTTACTCCGCTTCTTCATGGGTTCTGCCATCCTGCAATGAAATGAGATAAGATTATTAAGTGAATACTACATTTTACGATCCCCATAGAGTTAATACAGATGATACAGTGATTACAGATCTTCCACTCTCTATTACCAAGAACAAATCTACCGTTTTCACCATATCAAGCGAGTGTTTATGTACATGACAAGGGCCCCGTTGCAGAAAGAGTTGCAGTCGATTGTTAAGTTGCAATTAATTGCAAGTCAGAACATTTGTGCATTTGAACCAATCAGATGTGTGCATTTAGTCACATGATCGAACTTGCAATTTATTGCAAATTTGCAATCGAGTTTTCTAGGATTGTTTAAGCATATTTGTTGGTTGGTTATTTGTTTTTTACAGATGCGTTCAATCAAGTATCATCATTTACGTCTAGGACCACCCTTTATCGTCACCATCCGAGAGACGCGAGTGATTAGTGCGATAAGCAGAGCTCCAAATACTGTAAACATGGCAATATTTGCGGATTTCGGGCTGATGTCGGCGTCCACGAATATTAAAACCCGCGAATATAAATGCGCGATTTGAAATGCGTGTGAACGCTTGCTCGGCTGCGAAATTAAAAACCTGCGAATGTGTTTCTCCTCAACTGTTACTTAGTATTAGGCTTTCAACAGCAAAAGTCAAATAGTTCGAAAAAATGAACCAAGTGGATGACATACTTGTTTGTCATGGCGATTGCTCCAGGGAGATCGTTCTCTTTCCTCTTCTTCAGTTTCTGACGATCCTTCTTCCGTTCTTTCTGTAATGACAACAAAAAAAATTAACACAAATTATAAAGCAAATTTAATACGCAATATGATGGCAATGATGCACTTAAAAGAATCTAGTAACTGTCTGCATTGACCCAAACTCACTCGCGTCCCTAGTGGTTCTATCATGCCTGGTTGTTTTCCTCTTAAACAAATTTTGAAATTTTCTCTTTATTTTTCCAATATTTATGATTCAATTTAAAGCCCAATACCAGTTTTGGGAAAGTAGCCCAAAACATCTATATTGATCAATATTGTTGAATAAGTATTTAAATAGGGCTTGTGTGGAAAAATCCGAACCTAAGCATCGTTAAATACAGAAATATCGGAAGAAATCCAATACCCGCCCGTGAAATGTATAAATCCACCGCCCGTTCGCACCTGTCCGCGCCGCTAGCGCTGGACTGGAGATATCGACAAGCTGGGGACAAGCCCGTATAGCGAACGCACACGGTCTAATTGCACGTAGCGTATTCGCGTTGGCGATATCAATCTGCAACAGATCAATATATAATTTTGCAAATATATCAATTAGTAGGCGGTTTCTTGGCCAAATTTGTATAATCCCATATTAGTAAAACTATATTCTTTCACATGGTTGGTAATAAGAGCGTACATTTCATTTTTAGCGGGTGGGGCATTTCCCACTACTGTCATTCACCTTTAAGTGGACATGTCAGATCACAGAAATAGACATTTTATCAACCCTTTGAGAATCATTGCATATATTATGTCAAAATAGTTACTAGATCCCTAAAAAGTACAAGTTTGTGAACTAAAACTTTTTTATTTGTATTAATACAAACGTTATAGAGATATTAGCTTATTGTGCTTTATGCTTTTGCAATTGTGAAATGCGGCCAAACAATTGCAGAGAGAGAAACACACAAACCTCCTCGATCTCGTCCCTCCGTGTCGAGTCCATGTCCTCCCGTCTCAGCCGCTTGAAGTTGGGGTCAAGGGGCGTCACCTGCTCATCGGCAGTGTTGTAGAACCCCTGGGCCGGCTTCTTCTCAAACGGGATTTCAGCGTTGTAGTCGACGCCGCGCTTCTTGCGCCGCCGCTTGTTGACCTCGATCCCGGCGGCACGCAGCTCGCGCCTTTTCTGCAGGGCGGCGAGACGCCGCGCCTCCTCCAGCTGCTTCTCACGAGCCTTGCGCTTGGCTTTTTTGCCCTGCGTGTTGGCTAGACGGGCACGAGCCTCGGACAACATCTCAAGTTCTAGGAGCAAACAAAATGAACAAAAACTATATCAGCAACAAAAAAGTTTAAGATGATTACAAATCTGATTTGATAAAAGTTCATTTAATTTAATTTTTCATGCATTTTTTCCCACAACTTTAATAAAAACATACTGAGAATGACAGATAGAAAAAAACAATGCATAACAGGTAGAAACCCCCAAAACATAATCAATAAAGGCAATTATAGGAGTAAATTCACAACTTTTCTGTTTGTATGTTTTTTCCACACTGCTGGACTGAGCTGTGGGACATATTAATATTTTGTTTTCTTTTTTTTTAATAAAATCATACTGATTAATATTTGTTAAATGTTACTTTTGATGAATACACTGCTGTTTGGCCATTTTTTTTTTTCTTCATGAAGATTGAGTGATTGTCAAACTCGGGGATGGTAGAACGTGATCACCATTTTAAAATAGGCTAGATTGTGCTCACTGATTAACTTACAGCTAGTGTGTATTACGCACTGTGCTCAAGGCATTAGCGAGATGGCAATGAACGTCTGTTTTATAAATCTGAACTACTTTTAAACCATAAAACGTTTGTTAGAAATCATACCATCTTCGTCCATGTCGATAGGGTCTGGCCTGGCAGGCTTGGTCTCGGGGTTGGGGTCGATCTCTCCCGGCTTCAACTTCCTGGGGTCATCCGTCGTCTCTCCATCAGCCTCCTTCTTCTGCGCTTGATCCCTATTCACAAGAAAATATGACGAAAATATAAATTATCTGAATTAACACAAAATTATCTAAGTTTACATTTACCATTTTATGTGCATTTACTTGAACAGATGAAAAAGTTATTATTATGACTTCCAGAAGGATGTCATATTGCTCCAGGCACTGCACTGATGTACACCCAACTTAGGGTGCAATACAACAACCAGCAATAGCGCACCATTTTATAAGTTGCAAATATCAAAACTCTGAATTAAGATATTAAATGTCGTATTCCAAAACAATACAAGATTTATCAGATAATGAAATATGAAGTTTGCCTTCACAGAAGGACACTGCATTGAACTAGGTTTTAAGTGTTGTTTCCAATAATTAAAGGATATTTTAGAAAATACAATTTCACATGACTTACAGAAGGATCTCATATCGCTCCAGGCACTGGGCCGCTGTGCGTCCAACGATGGGTGCAATGGTACGCCACTGGGTGGGCATCAACTTGGCCAGATGAAAATATTAAGTTTAGCTTTACTTTTTTTTTTTTTTTCTTCGAAAACTAAAGGATACTTTAGAGATAAAAATTTTACGGGACTTACAGAAGGATCTCATATCGCTCCAGGCACTGTGCCGCTGTGCGTCCAACGATGGGTGCAATGGTACGCCACTGGGTGGGCATCAGCTTGGCCATATGAAAATATTTAAACTTAGTTTTAGTTGTGTGTTTTTTTTTCTTCGAAAAACTAAAGGATACTTTAGAGATAAAAATTTAACGGGACTTACAGAAGGATCTCATATCGCTCGAGGCACTGGGCAGCTGTGCGGCCGACGATGGGTGCAATGGTACGCCACTGGGTGGGCATCAGCTTGGCCAGATGGAGTAGCTTTTCATCCTCTTCCCTGCTCCATTCCGTCTTCTTGATGCTAGGGTCCAGCCATTCAAACCTGGCAGATTGGAAAATACACAGTGAAACAGCAAATCAGAATATATAGTTTTACAGATAAATAAGATATCAATTTAAGTTAAATTGATTTGAAGACTGTTTTCTTTGACACATATGTAGTAATTCTGTATCTTCTCCTCTACTCCATTCTGTGTTATTGATGCTTTGATCTAGCCATTCAAACCCGACAGATTGGAGGAAAACACAGTGAATCAATAAGAATGAGAACTTACCAGTAATTTGGTACAATTTTATGATTTATGTTGAGCAGTCCAAAGTTGTTCCTGGAGTTGCTCCAAGTTAATCCCCAAGCTAGCTCCGAGTTCTACTTGGAATTCATGTGAGAGGGGGGGGGGGGGGGGGGGGGGCTAGGGGGGTTATTCTCAGGGACGCAAGTACCATCATTTGCAAAAGTTTAAGACCACCAGGGAATTTGTGGGTATTTCAATAATTTGGAATGCATTCTTTTGTCTCATTGAATGATTACATAACATGTTTACTACAGTGGTCATGGACACAATGTCAAAGAGCAGTTCAAGTGTGATACAAAGGTTATGCGTTGAAAATTAAAAGTATGTCTGAAAAATAAATATGATTAACTTTGTTTTTTCTTTGAGTTATTGCATTTTGGAAGGGTGGTCTTAAACTTTTGCAAATGATGGTAGTGTAAATAGAGAAATCTGGAAAATATTCACAAGAGAGCATGTTGAGTGCTAACAAAGTGCTCCTAAAAACAAACTGTAACATTATATTTCACATGATAAAGATTCTTGTAAGTATTAGATCGGCCTACATTTTCTTACCATATTTCAACTGTTTTGGGGATGAATTTCTCAAAAAAATGCAACTGGATAATACAATTTTGTTTAGGTTCAATAAATTGGAAAGGTAAAGTTGTAAGAATAAAGTCAAAAAGTGGCAGGGTGACATCTTCACATGTTGCCAATCAATCTGGAAAATGAGCAGCAGAGGGCCATTGTGCAGTATGCACCCCTTTCTAAAAATAACACCCTTGTATTTTACTTATTCCACCTCTGGGGCATTCTCAACCAACACGTGCCCACGACTTGGCATTCATCATGACTAAATGAACCAATGCTCTTTACAATTTGTATAGAACATTTGTTTCTTTTAGTCATGCATGCCGAGTCTGGGCACGCTGTCGTAGTTGTGGACATATGTTGGTAGCGAATGCCTTCCAGGGAAAAAATTAATATTTATTTTTCGAGGGCTACTTTTCAAGCTTGCTTGCATGAAAATAACACTCTTTAATTTGTTTTGTATTGAACTCTAGATGCAAATTTTCGGGGGCTCTTTTTTTACTTCCGAGGGCTCTTTTTGACATTTCGGGGGCAAATTCGCCCAGAGCCTCTGTGTATTTATTTCACCTGTAGGCTTACCATCTGGCTTTGCACTGCTTGGCTGACTTGCGATGCAGCAGAGAGGCAATTCGGGACCACTGGTTCTTGCCATATTTCATCACAGCCGCCTTGAGGATCTCATCCTGTTGGTCAAAGTAGATGAGGATATAAAAGATGACAAGTAATAAAATGGAAAATGTTATTCATTGTAAACCGGGGTGACTTTGTCTTTGGCCACTTTTCTAGAACTAGAAGGATGTATTTTGTGATCAAGTCTCACTCTTTAGAACTAAATTCTGATCTATATATATTTTTGTTATTTAGCTTGCCGACTCTTCCTCTTTCTTGATCACGACACCGAAACTGTGATTTGTTTACAACCAAAAAAAGATGATAAAAAAGTCAGAATAACTCCGCAAAATAAATAATCGCAAAGTCAAAGAGTTCCTTTTGCACCGCCCCCCCCCCCCCCCACCCATAAAATTGCGTTAATTAGCCTAACCCTTACCCAAGGTTTCAGAAAACGCCAGATTTACCACAATTAACGGTCTATGACTCGAGTAGTTTCATTACCAATTGGCATTGTGCGTGCATTGTGCACCGCCACACCACGGGACCATTATTTGCCCGTGACCGCCCCGTGAGCAGTCAGGCTCTGACCGTCTCGCGTCGCATACTGTAGTTGGCGACTAAAAACAAAACACTCTCACATTTATTCTCTCTAAATACGCTCAAACTGCTTCATACTGTGATATATAAATGAACTACATCTTACCTCTGTATTCCTCCAAACACCTCCCTTTATCTGAATCCGCGGCATTTTGGCTTGATTTTGACTTTTTTACAAATAAAAAATACAATTTATTTGAGCAAGTGAGATCGTTGCGTGCACGTTAGCTTTTTGCACATGAAACTGAAAAATACGCCTGAAATAAGCAATATTCGCGGAAAAATACGCACACTTATAGTCCCACCCACTGATCTCCAATCGGTGGAAGTGGAACGAACAGCATTATCACAGTGGCAACACTAGCACTCAAACGGACTCACTGTGTATTTTAAATTGATATGCTGTTTTAAAACTTTTTATTTTACATGGCTAATCCAGCCTAAGCCAATTGAACCTTGAATTAAATTTCAAGAAATTACTGAAGAAACATGCTGAGTTGTGGACTCAGGAAGGGTGGGTTAATAAAAAAAAATTAAAACAAACATGATACTGATAGTGGAAGGCGGATTGTCCCCTCACTTTTTGTTATAATTTATAAACCTCTCACAAAAAGTTCCGCAATTCAAGTTTGAGCGGGCATATCTCTCCTATTACTTTATTACCGTTCATGAATTTGGTATCATTGGAAAGGTTGCATTCTCCCCTTTAGATTGATATGACATTTGTTATGAATAGGGTATCATGGAATGTACATGACATCCGAATATGGGGTAAAGTCAAAAGTGAAATGTTGCAAAATGCAGTAATATTGTCAACAGCGTGTGTTTTATTGACTGATTGAGAAATTATCATTATGTTTGATTTGTACAAATATTGTTGCAAACAATTCCGCAATTCAAGTTTGAGCGTTCATATCTCTCATATTACTTTATTATAACGTTCATAAATTTGGAATCATTGGAAAGCTTGTTTTCACCCCTTTACATTGGTATATGACATTTGTTATGGATATGTTTTCATGGAATGTGCATTACATCCATAAAGACACATTTCTTCCTCCAAAGAAAACGATATTTCGCCATTGACATTCATGCAGGTTTTTAAATAGTTGTTGATGATATCTCTATAGTATAATTATTTTAACAAAACATCAAATGCACAGTTTTGTCATGTAAAAAATGGCTAAAACCAATGGCCCGTATTCACAAAAGAGGTTTGTACAAACCCCGGTTCAAACCGCGGTTTACATCTATGGAATGCCAATTGTAAACTGATGGAGAGAGAATGTAAATTCCTTACTTGTTAACAATGTTGATGGTACACATTCTCTCTCCATCAGTTTACAATTGGCATTCCATAGATGATGTAAACCGCGGTTTGAACCGGGGTTTGTACAAACCTCCTTTGTGAATATATACGGGCCAAAGAGTTTTTAGAGAATGCCCTTTTGAGTTGTAACGGCTCTTTTTAAAATGATAACAGGATTTTTACTTAATCGTTCGTAATTGTGTATTCCTTTCGAGCATGGTGGAGTTATAACTATTAGTTTGGACCGTAATGATGCAGGTTTGGGTTACTAAAGTTCAGTTTGACCAATACTCAACTATTATGTATTGACAGTTTTATGTTATTTCAAAAGCAACACATTGTGGATGATTAATTTGAATTTATATTGGAATTAGCTTAAAATGACTGTTTTCTTGTTTTGAACTTCAATGAAATTTCCGATAAAAACATTCGTCTTGATGATTGTAATTTAGTTAAAATGTTGATTATGATTGATGATTCAATAATTAAAACAAATTTGAAGTAAATATAGAATCTTTTATCTCGATTCATTTGATGATGAAATAAATTGGTTTCCATATTCAAATATTCAAGTTTAGACTTTTTAATTCTTGTTTTTTAGTAATTTTATGTAAACATTGTCATTTAATCAATTGAATACATTGTCTTTAATCGCTGAAGAAATTACTGTATTCTGATGTTGTCAGCTACTGGCCTGGTCGGGTATAAGGGGAGGAAGGTATGTGGACTATATATGTTATAAAGTTTACTTTATAACGAGGTTTAGGTGCATGCATGTATGTATTGTATAACAATTATTCTGTAACTTACTGTTTTGTTTTGATGTAAATGTAGTTGATGCCGAATTAAAAAATAATAATAATAGAACTTTGCCCCGGATTACCGCACGACCCTGCCACCCTACCCCCCCCCCCCCCCCCCCCCCAAACAAAAAATAATAATAATAATAAATAGATACAACAAATAATTTAAAAAACAAAATCTATACATGCATACAAAATAAACAAAAACAAAACAAAAAATAAATCATTTGCACAAAGATGCATAAGAAGAGATGAAGTCTACGAGTCCAAATCTATGTAGACTGCTGCATCCAATCGCCCGTGAAAAGAAAATGCATCATTTATTAATTTTGCAGGAATATATATCATTGATCCATTGGTTCAACATATCGATGGTAAACTACACCGCTTTGCAGCAGGAACAAGCCGCTACAAAACATTTTCCGCGGCCTACAGTACAAAGTCATGGAAGTAAATTATAATAACAAGCCCAATCCCCACGTAAATAAGCGAAACACAACAAAGTCGAAGTCGAGGCCGATGGAATCAAAAGTGGCAGGCCAAAAACGAAAATAAAAGACAAATATTCGTCCGTCGTTATTTATTAAAGGAAATCACAGAACATGATGTTGGCTTGACGTCTTTGCAGTAAGTACGTCACAAAATACGCTGATGTGTAGTCATGCATTCCTTAGTTTGGCATTTTCACGGGCACTCTTGAATGAAAGAATCCCAAGTGTGTTCCCACATATTGAAATGCGTGTGTAGTGTTTTAGAAGACCAGTTTAATCTCGCAAAATCGTGAGAAAATATTACAATCACATAGTCTTCATTAGTGTAGGTACTCTGTCATCATAATCAGTCAAAAATATTAGTTTCTTATTAGTAATGATAATGATTATTAATAAATCATATGAGAATTATATTCAAGACAAGTTCAATTCATCATTCATATCAATGACAATGACAGACAAAAAATTGAGACATGTTCGATCAATTTTGTTGAAATTTTACAACAAGTCCATGTTTTGATTGTTGTCTGTATCAGTGCAGTGTAGGCTGGCATGCAAAAAAAGTCTGGAATTAATGTTAGAAAGTGTAGAAATTTAGAAAATATGCATAATATGACAACTAGCTTGACAACCTGATCATTGCTGATAGCAGTTTTTGTTTGTTTCCTGTACGACATAGGCCTGGTGTGGTGGATCAGTCCGCTTCAATCTCATCAATCAAGTCATGATGGATCAAATGAAGGAAGAGTTCTCAGAGAATTATCCTGGCGGATACGGGATGCTCTCCGAGGAGGACATCAAGAGGCAGAAACAGGAGCAGCACTACGCCATGCTGGGCGAGATACAGGACATGGCGAGGCAGCTTCCCATGTAAGTTGAAGCCCGTCTTAGCGGCCACTTTCTTTTTTTTTCTTTTGGGTATATTATTTACAGAGCTAGATAGCTGCTAAATGAAGCATGACAGGGTAGGTGAAGGGCAATCCAAGAGGAGGCGAGAAAGAAGGAGGGGAGATGAAAGGAGGATGAGGAGGAGGAGGAGTAAGATGCTGATTAGGAGGTGGAGGATGAGAGGACAGGTAGAAGGAAGAGGGGGAGGAGGAGGAGGGTGAGAAGGAAGAGATGAAGGAGGAAGAGGAGGGGGTAGAGAAGGAGGAGGAGAGAAAGGAGGGAGAAGGAGAAAGTGATGGAGAAGTATGAGGAGGATGTGGGAAAGAAGAGGGGGAGAAGGGCAATAAGGAGGTGGTGAAAGTGAGGGAGGGAGATAAGGAGGAGTTTAAAGATGAGGAGAAGTAAGACAAAGAGGGGGAAGAGAAGTACGATGAGGAGGTGGAAGATGGGGAGAAGGAGAAAAAGGAGGAGGAAGAGGAGGAGGAAGTGAAAAAGGAGGGGGATGAGGAGAAGGTGGAGAAGTAAGTCAAGGAGGAGGTCGAGGAGAAGGAGAAGTAAGATGAGGAGGAAGGGGGGGAAGAAGGAGGAAGAGGTGGAGGACTAGGAGGAGGGGGAGGGGAGGGGGAATCAGATGGAGATTGTCTGGAAAACTTTAGGTAAAAGTCATAATTTGTTCACTTTAAAATGTTAAATAAATGTGAATTAGTCATAGAATCCTATACTATGTAAAATAATACTCATGGTGGTAATTTTATGTGTTCGAGCTTGACAATTTATTTAAGAAGCCCCTGAAAATAAAATTGATGATATTTTCTCTACGGTGTTGTTGATTGCTTCAGGAAATTCCAACAGAGGCTTCCATACACCACGCTGTCCAGCCTCGCACTTTCCCTTCTGGACGGCACAGTATTTGAGATCGTCCAGCACCTCTCTGAGATTCAGCAGATGACAGAACGAAAGCTGATGGAGCAGAGAGCTCGGCTGCACAACAGCCACAAGTGTAAGTTTCTATGTTAACCCTTTTGTTCCTAGTTGTTGTACTTTCATAGCTTTGTTACATAATTGTATCTGGGCCCTGTGGCAGAAAGAGTTGCAATCAATTGTAAAGTTGAAATTAATTGTAAGTCAGTTCATGTGACTAAATGCGCACATTTTATTGGTTCAAATGCACATATTTTCTGACTTGCAATTAATTGCAACTTTACTATTTATTGCATCTTTTTTGCCATAGGGCCCAGATGTAATTATGGAACATACTTCTTAAAGTGATCCTTTATCTTTGTCTGATGCAACCAAAATCACTTGGAGCTTTCACACTTCTCTTCTACCTCATTGCTTAGCTTGAGGTAACAGAATAATGAAATGGATTTAGATTTTTCAAATGTCACTTTAGTTATGGAGATATGTATGATTGAATGAAAAACATTCCAGGAATGCTTTTCAATTTGTTTTCAATATCAATGGGCTTTAGGTGATAAATAAAATCTGACATAAGTTTTCACCTTTTTTTCTTGATCAACAGTAGTTCTTTTTCTATGAAACCCACACATTGTGCAGAAGAATCTTACAATGATATTGGTAAATGATTAGTATCTAGTTAACATTTGGCAACAGAAGGAATGTCTTGTTGCATACTTGGCCCTGATTATCTAAAAATAGGTTTAGAATATAACTTTTACTATTATCGGCCCAGGTTCCAGAGTGGAATGAGTTAAGATAATAACTCTGACTCTGAGCATCATATAGTAGACTATCTAGAAAGTAAATGGGATTTAAACAATGACATAATTATGGATATTAAGTATAAGGATTTGGTAGACAAATTATAATGATTCTTAATTCCATTTAGAATTGTAAGGTTTCTAGCGCCAATTGGTAATTATGTCTGAGCGTAGGGCAAGGCAAATAGGAATTTTTTAAGCCACAGAATTGTATTCTACAATAAACGAGAATGAATTTAAAAACCTCTATTATGTTTCAACCATTATTGCCAGTGCCAGATGATGCTCTGCGGCCCAGCAAATGGTGTAGAAATAGACATCTATAGGTATTTCTAAACATTATTTCTTACTTTCTTTTCATTTTAGCCCAGAAATACAGTATGCAGAAGAAACACCAACAGGCTCTGCAGGACTGCCAGAGCAAACCACACAACCTCCCTCTGGTCAAGAGCAGTAATGAGAGAGAGCAACTGGTAATGATTGATTGATTAATTGATTGATTGATTGATTGATTGATTGATTGATTGATTGATTGATTGATTGATTGACTGTTTGGTTGTTTATTTAGTAAGTTAGTTAGTCATATTAATTAATTATTTATATTATTATTATTATTATTGTTGGTAGGTCGGTATGTTGGTTGGTTAATTGGTTGGTCAGTCGATTGATGGATTGCTCAATCGATCAATCAATCAATTGATTGATTGATTGATTGATTGGTTGATTGATTAATTGATTGATTGATTGATTGATTGATGTATAAATGTATTCCACAAAACATGAACTCAAACAAAGGGTAAGCATACATTTTGAGAAAATTGAAAACAAAATTGAAATTTTGTATGTATACAAAACATTTTGGGAGTTGTCCACAAATTTGCCGGAGTGCGTTGTCAATGTGAATCACTTATAATCATAAATAGCTATCTCAGTCCAAAGAGCCATGTCAGTTTTCATATTTCTTGACTGATTGTGCTCAACTGTTTAGGGTTTATCCAAGCCTCCACAATAACTCTTTTCTGTACTGGCCCATTTGGGCAAGTAAAATCATAAATTATGACATTTTACTTGCCCAATATAACTTTTACTTGCCCATATAACATTTACTTGCCCTCTTACTTCTAGATGAGATTTGCATGAATGAAATTGCATTGTTCTCTCTTAGTTGAACAATTTTTTAGTTGCCCAATCGGGCAAGCAAACTAGACAATTCATCAAAATTTACTTGCCCGACTCCAATTTTTACTTGCCCCGGGCAAGTGCTAGTGTCGAGCCCTGGTTTATCCCTCCTATTGAGTCTCTTGTATTGCAAGCAACGGTTTGCCCGGGTTTCATTGAACAAACTTCCCCTCTTCTCCTACAGGCTTTGGACAAGAAGCTGCAGGAGGAGTCCAAGAGGTTGGACGACCGGATCCTGATGGAGCTGGATACCTGTGCGGCCGAGCAGCAGACCACACTGGAGAAGGCAGGCGTACCGGGCTTCCACAGGACACACGACCCCACGGAGTGCAAGGTCATGATGCACCTGCTAGAGTTCATCAAGAAAATGCACAGCAAGGCGAATGGGTCTTGATGAAGTCACAGGGCGTAAGGAACTCTTCTGTGCTTGAGACTTCAGAGTATACAAATTTCTTACTTTGCCTGGTTTTCTATGGACCCTGAGTGTGACCCTGTGGAGTGCAAGGTCATGATGTACCTCTTAGAGTTCATCAAGAAACTGCACAGCAAGGCGAATGGGTCTTGATGAGGTGAAGCCTTTAAAGGCGCTTGATAAGTCTTTGTGCTCTCAGGGACCCTTTTTGAACTTCATTGGGACTTCACAGTATTAAAGTTTGTATGTTGCCTGGCTTTTATCAAACCAAGTTGCCACAAAGTGCAATGTTATGCTGTACCTGCCAATCAAGAACATGCACAGCGAAGCCAATGGTGCTTGATGAACAGGGGATAAGGAAGTCTTTTGTGCTTGAGACTTCAGAGTATTGAAGATTCTATTTTTGCCTGGCTTTTGTCGGACCCACGACCCCACAGAGTGCAAGGTTATGATGTACCGGCTAGAGTTCATTAAGAAACTGCACATCCAGGTGAATGCGTCTTGATGAAGCAAAGCCTTGAAAGGCAGGGCTTTCAAGTACTAAGAACTCTTTTGTGCTTCAGCATATTCAGATTTCCTAATGTACCAGGCATCCATGTGACCACGACCTCACGGAGTGCAATGTTATGATGTACCTTGTAGAGTTCATCAAGAAACTGTACAGCAAAGCTGATGGGTCTTGATGAAGTGAAATCTTGAAAGGCATTTTAGAAGTCATTGGGCTTTCAGGTACTTGTACTCTTCGTGTTTGAGGCTTCACAGTATTAAAGTTATTATGTTGTCTGGCTTTTATCAAACCTACTTGCCACAGAGTGCAAGGTTATGATGTACCTGCCAATCAAGAACATGCACAGCGAAGCCAATGGGTCTTGATGAGGTCACAGGGCGTAAGAAAGTCTTTTGTGCTTGAGACTTCAGAGTATTCAGATTTCTTACTTTGCCTGGCTTTAGTTTGTCGGACCCACGACCCCACGGAGAGCAAGGTTATGATGTACCTCGTGGAGTTCATCAAGAAACTGCTCAGCAAGGCGAATGGGTCTTGATGAAGTGAAGCCTTCAAAGGCACTTGAGACATGTCACAAATTAATCAAGAGTTTGCCTACTCAAGCCTCCACACTAACATTTTTCTGTACTGGCCCATTTGGGCAAGTAAATCATTAATGTTCACATTTTACTTGCCCTCTTACTTCTAGATGAGATTTACACATATGAGATTTCATTGTTTTCTTACAGTTGACCAATTATTTAGTTGCCCTGTCGGGCAAGTAAACTAGACAATTTATGAAATTTTACTAGCCCATTATAAATGTTACTTGCCCGGGGCAAGCGGGTAAGTTCTAGTGTCAAGCCCTGGCGTACTGTAGTTTGAGGTGAGATTCTGGATTTGATTTTCAAGTTTCCCACTTCAAAGCTGCTTGCAAAGTACATGTAATCAATAATGAACAGTTGATCAGTGTGTAACTGGCCCTCTGTGGCAAATCCTAGAACCAAAGGGGAACTGTGATACATGTAGTTAATAGTGCTGTAAGCTTTGTAGTCGGTGATTGTAAATGTTCAAAAGGTTGCATCAAGTATGTAAGACTCAGTGATACAGTGAAACCTCGTTATAACGAGCACCTTGGGTCCACTGAATTTACCTTGTTATATCAGATACCTCGTATCAGAGCTTTAAAATAATAAAATACATAGAACCTGGACCTGTGAAACTGCCTCGCTATATCAGGTACCTCGTTATAACAGAGTACATGTATGTTATAAAGAGGTTCTTCTGTACGTGTAGCTAGTGATGTAAACTTTGTATTCTGTGATTGTAAATGATTAAAAAAGGTTTTGTCAAGTAAATGAGACTTACTGATAGCAGTCCTTAAACCAACTAAGGGATTTATATGGGATTAAATAATTAAAAGGGATTTAAGGGGATTAAAAGAGGCATTTGAACAATTTCAAGATATTTGTGCTGCTGAAAATCTATATTTATAAGAAAACATGTGACACTTTTAAATTCATATCATTGAAAATATAAAGTGATATATGCAATGAGTTATAAACTAAAGCATCATGAAAAAGCCAATATATTGCAATCCGATGGGAGTTTCATTTCAAAATGGGGGAAAGATGGCTTGATTAGTTTATGCATATAAAACATATATATAAAGCCTTCAAATAGTCTTCGACAGGTGTAGTGATAGGTTGCTATGTACGTGCAATTTATGTTGGTTGTTATGGTGGATTAAGTGATGACAAACCTGTATAAGAGACAGTCACATCTCATGCACGCAAAAGAACCTACTCTACTTCTCGAAAAATATAGGGTTTTAACCTGGTTGATTAGTAACCCTGCATGCACATCACAACCAAAATACTGCGATAATCTTCAGAATTGAAGGAGGCAGTACAATATTATGAAGAATTTAAGCGAAGAACACTGGATGATGCCAATTTTTGTATGATGGCTTGGAAGGAAAATAAAATAGCTTGATCAATGTGTACAGCATCAGCTGAGTTGGCACATCACCCAGAACGGCACATCACCCAGAACAGCGCATGATGATGTGCGACAAGATGAGTCGTAAATCTAGTTGCAGATAACAACATTTGTGCTCTAATTGCTATGGATAAATTTTAATGCACATTATTATATTAGATGACAACAACCAACATTTCTTGTTGCCAGGAACAACCTCTGTTGAAAAGATACATGCTCAAATAAAACAATTCATGTGTATAGTGACTAACTCAGGGAAACAAGAAAAGTGGCCTCTATAGACAGGTGACCTCTATGGATAGGTTCCATTACATAATAAAGTCAAACCTGTGTATAGTGTCCACCTCGGGGAAACAAGATAAGTGGCCACTATAAACAGGTGACCTCTATAGACTGGTCCCATCGCATTCTCTGCTGGGCATCACTTTTGCCTTTTGGGTGGCCATTATAGACAGCATGACAACTAAAGTGAGCACCCATTGGAAACAAGAAAAGTGGTCACTGTAGCGGACAGGTGTCCTCTATAAACAGGTGCCATAACACTGTATTTCTCGATCTGCAGGGCCATAGGGATCAGTTTTGGTGGCCACTATGACCACTAAGGGAAACGGGAAAGGTGGCCACTGTAGACAGGTCCCATCACAATGTTTTTCTCAGCAGGCCATTACTTTGTATGGCCACTATAAGCAGGTTGGTTGCTATAGACAGGTGACTGCTAAGATTGGTCTGACTGTATATATATGCAATATAATTTGAATATATATGTTTGTAAACAGGTTTGTTGTGGAGCTGTATCGTAAAACTTGGCAAAGCGAATGAGTTGGCACGTCATCTAGTAAAGGGCATGATGTGTAATGACATGTTGGGATGAGTGAACTTTTGAAAATGTCTCACGAGATAGTAGCTGCTTGCAACATATTTATTGACTTGATGCGCAACATGTGTGGATACAAAACGCTGTCTGTGATTGTATGTGTGATGACCAATAGTGTACTGAACCTTAGCATATGTTCTCTGAAGGCGTTCAAGAAATATATATTATTATACTATCATTAATTACATTTTACTTGGGGGAGGATATATATATGTTAACCCATTCCCTCCCGAATACTAGATTTCCATTGAGTTTATACAAAGCACACCAGGTTCCCATAAGCAAGAATTAAAATGTGACCAAGATATTTTCCATTAGGGGGACACAGGGGACTTTAAAAAAGGGCATGCCCCCCCCCTAAAAAATCAGTTCAACAATACTACGTCACTGTCCACTGTAACTACTCGCTATCCAGGTGTATAATTCGGTAGAAGTGAGATGTGTATGCAAAAGTGCATTGCTCTCAAGGGAGTGGAAAGTGCATGTCACATGTCTGATGACCTGGTAATAATATATTGCGCATAGAGATGATTTAATTCAGATTAGGTGACTATACATAATATGATTAAAAAAAGTTATTGTTATATGTATATCATTTGCCCACATGTGGTGGAAATTTTATGAAACTTGCCAGATTGAAAGAAATGTATTGAGAATAAATGATTGAAAAGTTAAAATCATGAATGTTAATAGTGTGTCATTGATGTATTTATTTGCATAATTGTCTTCTCTATCCTTTGTGGGGTATAAATGTGTCAAGTCATCAAATTTAGATATATTTAGAAAAACAATTCAACCATTTTCATCTATTTTCAGTTTCCTAACCTGAGCATTTTTTCAACAACTCTCAAAACAGCAATAAAACCCTACTGACTACCCTCAATGATTAATATAATGCTAACAATTCAAATAATTAAATTGCACTCTCAATTCAACAACAAAATACACATACATACTAAAAATGTAATTGAAAACTTTGCAACTTTATTTTTCCAACTTGAAATAAACTTACACATCAATGAATTCTTAAACTGAAAGTAAACATAATTTCATACACCCAAAATTAGTAAACTACCTTTTATAATACCAAACTATATATATACACACACACATCATCTGTATTGTTTTAAATAAATGACCCAAAATGCTGATTCTCAATGGAACTTATGTGATTTTTTTTTTTACACTTTCCTTTTACATCCATGCATCTACATGTACATCACATTGCAATAAGCACAATAACCTATATAAAGAGAGGAAGAAAAACTAAATAGCATGCATCCTATAACATTGGAACAAAATGACTGGTTAGTGTACTAAACAAAACAAAAAGTAATTAAGTCCCCCACCCCTGTAAACAATGTATCATACGTTGTTTTTTTTAATCAAGAAATTGTTAGCAATTCTGCCTTGACTACAACAACATTTCTAAAGTTATTATGTACATTTTGTGTAAAAATAAGAGACATCCATCACTTCATGGCTTACTGAGCACATATGAGAGACAAAATGACCCAAGTTAAAAAGTCACAAGAACTTGCACATGCCTGTACATTGTTTTTAATTGTTGTGAAACAGCACGTGCAGTGGATGAATGTGAAACAATGCTGTTCCAAATATCAACCAATTTGATGGGATTAAATGATTGTAAACAGTGCAAGGTGAAATTTCTCAACTCAAAATCTACAGTAATGATGTCACTTTTGCGAATTGATGTTGAAATATTGTAATTTTTAATCTGCTCACTCACCCATGACTACCAGGCCTGATGAGTACTTATATTTGTTCCTAACTACATGTACATGTACCAATGTAGAAATATTATGTTATAATGAAATTTTGAAACAATTCTTGGTTATGAAATTATGTGGAGTCTTACTTTTTGTGTAAGGTTTATATGAGGAAGTCTTTACTAAGAAAACATTATCCCAAGATCGATTTGGTGTAAACAAAAAAGGCAGGGTTTCAAATGTATCAGATTTCAACAAAACTGGCCCGAAAGGTTGCCTGGTATTGCACACTTGTCATAGTATTTAGCAGTCAGTGATGAATATGCATCATTAACCCGTTCCATTCGAGTTTCTAAAATCCCTGTAGACTTTGTACATAACCTACCCCGTTCCCGTAGTCTAGGGGTTAAATATTTTACGGCTTAGCCAAGAAATGCACGCCGTTAACGCAGATGTTATGACTATAATTATGATAAGCAATTAATGAGGCAAATGTTTAGTAACGTTCGAGTGTGACAAATAGTGAAACACTACATTTTACTAATTGCACCCTAGCATTTAAAATAACTTCTAAACCAAATTGCCTGATCTTGGTATAATTTCTCCCAGTAAACGATTCTCCATCCAGAGGATTGGTTAATTTGTCCCCATATTTTAGAAAGTTTGTTATTCCGTTTTTTCTGGGCCACCCTATATATATATCTATATATCTGAATACAATATAGTTCTACTTGCATAGGACTGAAGATAAATAACAACTAAACATTTAAATTGCCTGAAAAATCGGCCTAATTTAGCTAGAAATGGGTATTATCTTATCATATGAATTATCAATCAAATAAATCATACTGTCATTAACTTATGGTATTTTTACCATTAGCATTGCTTTTTATAATATAACTTATCAGTCAATGCAACGGCAGCTATGTAACAGAGTAACAAATACAATTTCACTCTTAAATTGTTGTTTCTTCATAATTTTCTGATTTCTATCTTCCTCGTAATGTAATCAAACATGTTCAACTCAACAGTAAAACTTTCTTATTTATCTCAATATATTTTAGTGAATACAAATGCAAAATTACAACTATTTGGTACTTTTTTTCTTCCTTCTTTCTAGTATTCCACATTAAAGCTTGCAAAAGTGAAATAAATAAATGTATAAATGCATATATATATAGTTATCTACCTCTTAGATAAGAACCACTGTCTTTAATTTCTTTCTTTCAAACAATGAAATTTGATTTATGAACGCAAAATCATGTCTTTTAAACTCTTACAATTACATATTTTATGTTAAGAATCGGTATCCCTCTTTTTTATAGTTGTTTGTAGTTGAAAGATTTGTGGTGCTATATTGAGAGACCCTCAGATTTCATGGTTTCACTCTAGTATTTTAATTTGTGATTGCACAGCTAGGATCCTTCCCATTGCTGCCTGTGTAGCCATCAAGGCCATAGAGGAAGATATGACAAATGTCCTCTACTTCTTGAACTTGAGGTCCCTGCCATGGGGGGCATCGTAGTCGAGATCGGGCCCGATGGCGACGATGGCGAACGGGTTAATGGATGTGTGGCTCAACTGTGAGTGCAAGATGGAGAGAAATGGACAGAGATGGAGAGAGATGGAGAGAAATGGAGAGAGATGGAGAGAAAGAGGGTTAAATGGATTTTTTTGTTTACAGATGCATTCAATCAATTATGATTATTTACGTCTGGGATGTCCCACCTTTTATCATCACCATCCGAGAGAAGCAGCTTACATTCTAACCCGGGCCGATCAGTGCAAAGAGCAGAGCTCTGACCACACAAGATCAGAACATCTTGTATGTCTCAAGATGCTAAGTATATATTATATATTTTTTATCATCTATATTTATCATCTATATTTATTTTATCATATAATGTACAATGTACAAATTAAAATCCCTTATTGCCACACACCTACTTTTTGAGCAAAATCACGATAGCAACCTGTTAAATAAAAATTAAAAATTATGCGAGCTTGAGTGAACCCTTCCTGTTTTTGTTTTGCTGTTAATAAATACCTGGTAGTGTTTCTGGATGTGTTCCTGGTCCACCGTCTCCTTGACTCCCGGGATCTGGTAGATGTCTCGGGAGAAGCCCCACAGGTTAGGGTAGTCCACGATCCTGTGCTTGTTGCACTGAAGACAAAATACACAATTCATAGACATTAGAGAACAAAAATGCCACTCTGACCCATAAGGTCTATATACCTATAACTAAGCCAGAGATTTATCTTAGTCAACTCATATTGAACTACATTGGCATTATTAATCATCATACCTACAACTTAGTTGTAATGAGCTATGAGTTTTGTATGCGTTTAAATTTCCAGTAAGTTTAAAAGAATATCAAAATAAAATTAAGATAATCTTGCTGTATGCGGCATAGGGAGGGGCGATCCGGTCTCCCACCTCCCACTCTGAAGTCAGTGGCATAGTGACGGGGGGGGGGGGGGGCAGGGCCAATGCCCCCCAATAATTTTGAAAAAAACAATAACAAACATAAGGGGAAATATTTTGAAAAAACAAAAAAATACATAAGGTGTGCCCCACCCCCCCCCCCCCCCCCAATAATTTTGAAAAAACAATAGAAAACATAAGGGGACATTTTTTGAAAAAAACAAAGAAATACATAAGGTGTGCCCCCCCCCCCCCCCCCCCCAATCAGTCCGACCACGCTACGCCACTGTCTGAAGTCTATTTGGAGTCTACTTTTGTTTTACCTTGAAGTGATGAGCGTAGACCGTGTCAAAGCGCACGAGAGTCGTGAAGAGACGAATATCGGCCTCCGTCAGCCTGTCTCCGCACAGGTAGCGGGACTTCGACAACACCTCCTCTGCCTGTGTACGAGATAATCAATGCAAGAGTAATGAAGCACTAATGGAACAATTAATAAAGAGTTATACAGAGCAGCCTTTTAGCTCTTACAAGCACCAAACATAACATTGAAGTGGGGAGGGCGGGAAAAGGAACATTTTCGACCCACAAAAAGCCTCTTTCCGAAGAAGCCCTGTTTCTATATTGCTATAATTGTAAATTAATATTTTCATGTATTACTAGAAGATACCAAATCCCATTGTTCTCAAGCCCCCCATTTTCGACCCACAAAAAGCCTCTTTCCGAAGAAGCCCTGTTTCTATATTGCTATAATTGTAAATTAATATTTTCATGTATTACTAGAAGATACCAAATCCCATTGTTCTCAAGCCCCCCCCCCCCCCCCCCCCCCCCTCCCTCCTCAAAATAGGCCGGGGTAGGGAAATAACTAAAATTATGAAATTCTTACAATGCACAGTGTCTCATTTGCACCACATAAATACTGATCAAATTATGTTTAATCTTGAGAAAAAAATGTTGCATACCCGATCAAGATGAAGGAACAGCTTGCCAGCAGCATCGTCATAAGCCTCCTGGGTCCGGGCGAAGCCACACTTGTACACTCCGTTGTTGATGTTCCTAAAAGTTGTGAGAAATGATATATGTACATGAAATGAGGAATGAAAAACGTAAATTAGCTAGCTTCGCTCCGGGTTTCGGGTTATCTTTGCCCCTTTCCATTTATTTATTTCTGGTCAGCCCTTATGTTTAAATTTAAAGGAATTATAACAGAAAGAAAAATATCAACCCTAGAGTATTCTAATTCAATGTATACTAATTTAAGACAAATTCATGTTGTTACTAATGTATTGACAAGCAAAGATTATTGGAGCCAGTCGGAGAGTCGGAGCTGTTGGACCTGTCAACAACTGATGTATGCAAAGTGGATATGATGATAATAATAAATTACAAAACTTCAAACAACATGTAGAATGTTTTCCAGATAACCAACCGACGGTAAACGTTCATAAACATATACATAGCGAAATTGGTTTGTTGACAATATTCAAATTAATGTAACTTTCAAAGTTTCCTTTTTTCGACCATTTTCCCCAAACTTTGACTGAAATTGTTCAAGAAACGAAACGGCTACAATGTACATATGTCTGTTTGAAATTTGTGGGGTTGACAGTTTGACGATTATATCTGAAGAACACCGTGTCATGATATTGTAATGAAATGTTTCCAATTCGGAATTTTTAGGGGAATTACCCCGTAATTACTTGCGTCCTTCTTGCATTAAAGAATCTTAGTTTCATTAAATTCGCCAGCAATTGCGAACGAAGTGATCAGGTTTTAATTTGTGTATGTACTACCGTATTTGCCGGTGTATAACCGCACCTGTGTATTAACCGCACCCCCAATTTTGGGTTGTCATTGAAGGGAAAAAAAACATTTTCTAGATGATAAGGCTGTTCTAGGAATCGTTGCAACATAATCAAACTACATATAAATTCCATGTTTTCCCCCTAACATTTGTTAACTGTTAGTATACACAAAACAATACAAGTCACATACTTCTTTCAGATTGGAGCACAATTCATAACAGAAAAGCCTATCAAGCTTTTTACTTCACATAAACTAATATTACAGCCATACTGTGTGGCGTTTTCATGAAATATGTTTATCTATATCTGTGTATTAACCGCTCCCCCCCCCTTTTGCAAGTTCTTCTGTATGGAAAAAACATGCGGTTAATACACCAACAAATATTGTGACAGGTTGCTCCATTAGGACAGGGTGCTTACGAATATTGCCAGCAAATTTGTAAAGGGATCTAATAACTTTGTTTACATGTGCACAAAGTGATGAATGGTTGATCAAATGTACATTTTTGTGATTTGATAATTATGTCCACTGAGTAACGTGTGAAAATGTCATGTTAAATAGATGTTATATGGACGAATACAGAGCGAAAATGCAAAGAGATATGTGCAGACTCATTGCACTGACTTTGCACAGTGGATAATTACAAATCTGAACACTATAATCGTAAATATCTTTTTAACGAGGGAAATTTGAAAAACCAAAACATGTTCCATGCTTCTATTGGTGGTATGAATACAATGAGGTATATGAGAACCAGACGGAGTTCTGAGTAAGTTTTGTGGATTTTGACAATGTTTCTAGATCCCTTCAAAGGAGAACGGCAATGATTTATATTAAATAGTTACGCCACTGTCTAAGGAATACAATCACTCTATATAGCGACAACTTGTATATTAAAGGGACTGTCCGCCTTTTACAAGCCAAATTTCAAAAGTTGCGAGGTTATTGGGCCGTATGCATAAAAACAAGCAATTGCTTATAAGCAATGGCTTTAAGCACAAGCAAGAGCTTGTCAAGCAAAAGATCAAGTTCAAGCAATTGCTTGAATTCATATGCACAAGCTTTTGCTTGTGCTGAAACCTTTTGCTTGCACTGCCTAAGCAATTGCTTACGTGTTGGACAAAGGATCGTTATGGTTGTGCGAACATCGCACTGCAGGACAACAACGCTTCGTGCCCGACCTGGCAGCAGTATTTTTTCTTACGCAAATAGGGGGGAAACAGCACAGACCATTAAGGGGGTTTCTGTGCAGATCGATGGATGAAAATTGCCGTAAAAAGTCTAAAATAACAGAAATTTTATTAAATATGAAATCACAACATAACCTCTGGAATAAGGAGCTCGTAATCATCCTGAAACGGTATGAAATTTTGATCTTTAAACGCGAATGCCCTGAGTAAGCAAGAGCTCAAGCTGGTCTGGATGTGCTTGAAAAAACGCAAGCAATTGCTTATCAAGACAAGTAAAAGGTTCGTTTTCTGCATACGGTTTCAAGCAATTGCTTGTTTGGTAAGCAATTGCTTACGAGCAGTAAGCAATTGCTTGTGCTTGTAAGCAAATGCTTTTGCTTGCAAGCAATTGCTTGTTTTCATGCATACCGATTCAAGCAAAAGGCTAGCACAAGCAATTGCTTGTTTTTATGCATACGGCCCAATGTCTTATACGAAAGAAAATGTCATTTAACAGCATGCCTGCAAAAATTAAGGCTTGAAATCTCTTTTTTGTGGAGTTATAGACCTCAAAATAATAAAACGACACAGCGCGTTTAATTGTGCATTATACGAGTATTCACCCAGTGCGAAAATTCGCTCACGGCGCATTCCACGGAGTACCACGTTGCTGTGCGTGACACTACGTGACCCGCGCACAGATTGGGATCGAACAACGGCGTAAGCGAATACTAAACAAAATAACCAAAACTCGCCCATAAACTGACTACATGTAATCGTATATTCTTCATTTTCGAGACCTTTTCCGTGACATACCTTTACAAATGTCGGCTTCACAGTATCTTTACAAAAATAAGTACAATATTGTTGTAATATTATGCTTAATCAGTTAAACTCCTTTATTGACCGATATATAGTTTGGTGGAGGGGCGCATTCGTTTTTCATTCGTAGAATCCAAATTATACAGGGCTGTTCGATCTGAATTTGTGTGTGTGTGTTACATTCATCCTCATCCGTCTACTGTAAACTGTTCAGACGATTTGTAAAAGGCGGACAGTCCCTTTAAGACCACAATTTTGATCCCCTTTACATTCTTTATGAAATGATTTCGCGTGTAAATCAACCTGTTATAAAAACTAACTTTTCTGTCTCCCTTGGGTGGTCTGGACTCTGTTATACTGTATAACGTCATAGGCCTACATGTATGTGGTGAGTCTATCACCGATACTCGAAACCATGTCGAAGAAGACTCGATGCAATAAAGAACAGGTCGAACTTGATACACCGTACCCCTATAAAGTTTAATAGTCCACGGTGTTGATATAAATGCCAAGGTTTCTTCTTTTTTCTTCAAGAAACATGGGCGTTTTATAATGAAGGAAGGAAAGCGAAAACCGTCATTTACACGTGACAGTCGTGACTAATTATAAGAACTCAGTTTAAAAACGCAGTCTAGATAGGGCCTCTTGTGCTGTAAGCCAATATATTGTTAACAGACCGTTAGCTTAGGGATAGTTGAGTTTTGGTATAGAGGGCGCTACGCAAAATAATTTTTTTGTGAGATAATGTAAAACTGAGTGTCAAATTTGAAAGAGCATACAATAATTATTTTAATGACAAAATAAACTTTATTTGATCAAAATCGGTTCAGAGACGGTTGAAATCATAAATATAACCGTTTGTAATTACTAATTATTGTGGGGTCCCACAATAATTCAATAATTTTGAACCAGAAGTTGAAGAAAAAAAAATGCTTACACTTTTCAAAAGTGTACAAAAGATGTTTTTAAATAGTTGTTGATGATCTCTCTATTTAATCATTATTTTCACCAAACATCACATGCACAATTTTTACATTTAAAATGGTTGAAAACAATGAGTTTTTAGAGAGCACCCTCTTGAGTTTTAACTGCTCCTTTTGAATGATAACAGGCTTTTTACTTAGTCGTTTGTAATTTTGTATACCTTCCGAGCATAGCATCGCTATTAGTTTGTAATGTAATGGTGCAGGTTTGGGTTACTAAAATTCAGTTTGACCAAAACTGTACTCTCTAACCCAAAACTCAGTTATCCCTTTTTTTTAAAGTGTGTGTTGGATTTATTTATAAATCAGACATGTTTTGTAAAATAAGTGAAAACAAACAAAATCGCAAACGAATCAACATTACTCATTAGGAATATTGAAGAGTTAAGAAACATGTAAGGCGTGATTAGGGTAAAAGAGTAGATAATGATCTAACATTGTATAACGTGTACAGAAACGTGTTTAGGGCAAACGATCAGATAAATATCTTGCCATTTGTATAAGGTTTACAGAAACGCAGCAGGTGTGATACAAAGATAACCTTGAAATAATTCGAAAGTGATCAAATTAGAACCTAAAGTAACGAGTCGATTAGCTATTATTTTAACCAAACATTATACAAGTATAATTATCCCGTTTAAGTCGTGACGTATCAAGATTTTCTTGTTCTCGATATCCTTTTTAATTGTTTTCTTCGTCATGACAACCTTATGTTGCCAGTGTTTTTTTCTTGCGGTTGCAATCAGCATCTAGGGGATAATGTGTTTTGTATATATGTCGTCAATGGTTAAGCCATGGTCAACCGCATAATCTGAGATGTTACATATATATATGTACATGCATGAATGTATTTTACCCCACAGTAGTGAAGGTTACCATTCATAGGGTGGGATGGGGGGGGGGGGGGGGGGGGGGTTATTGATCCCCTTATCATCCTAAAAAGGATCTAGTGACTTTGTTGACATGTGCAAAAAGTTATGAATGGTTGATACAAATGTGTATTGTTGTGATCTGATATTTCCTCTGAGTAATGTGTGACATTTGCACGTTATTAATGGATGTTATATGGCCTGGCCGACTAATGAGCGAAATTCTAAGTGATATTTCCTAACTCATTGCACTGACTTTGCACACAGTTATACCTTTCCAGTGGATAATTAAAATCCAAACACCTCATAAACATAACTATCTTTTATCCTTTATATGGAAGGGAAATTCGAAAAACCGAAACATGTTCCATGTTTCAATTGGTAAATACATATAATAAGGTATGAGAGAATCACTAGAGTTATAAGTAAGTTTTGCGGATTTGGACAATGTTACTAGATCCCTTGAACTCCGCCATTACACACAGCAGCTAGCTCTCCTCTTTCCCCACATATAAGCCTATTAAAGAGATGGGCACAATTAGAGACACGCGCCAATACTAATTCAATGCAGCTCATCCGACTAATTCGATCGTAGTGTCAATTAATTACTTCCTTTTTCTAATCACCTTTTTTTCTAATCAGTCAATATGGTTGTAGATAAGGGTTAATGAGGTCGTATTAAAGAGGCCTTGGTCAGACTACTAAATGTCTGTTTGTTGTGGAATAATTGTGTAACTCGTGAATTCATGAAATTATGGGGAAATCTGAAAATACGAAATTGAACATAGCTGGGTGTTCATCCATGTATGGGGGTGGAGGATCCAGTGGGAGTTCCTGGCACAAACTTGTTTTGATAGCCCGAAAAACAAATAATTATACAGAACAGAAAACGACTGAAACATTAAACGAAAACAACAATAAAAAAACAAAAGAAATTATACAAACCCAAAGAAAACAAGACAAAACAAAATCCCCCAAATAACTGAAATCACCTCGCCCCCCCCCCCCCCCCCCAAGAAAAACACGTCTGGAATTATCGTGCCTGAATAATAGTCTGTTTAGAACTCCGATACCCTCGGGAGTCTGCAGCCCCCGCCCCCGCCCCCTCACATTTAATAAAGTCAATTTTAAACTCCCGGGTATATCTTAGAGTAGACATAAAATCAGTAAAGACTGCGTCTATACCTCAATTTGATGGATTGTGGGTAGGAGAAAGTCATACTGATCAAGAAAACCTCACATAATTAGAAGCAGTTACTTTGGCTAACCTAAGATTTACAGCTGATTACTCTTGATTTGGGTTCCCAGAATCTCTTGGTATATTATACACAGTTCCAAACAGTTCTCGCAACAATAAGCTAACCTTTTAATCAATTATCACGATTATTGAAATTATTGTTTCATGTTTTGAAATGTTTTTTATGAATTTCCAGTAAATCAGAGTCGTAGCGTGGTTGGACTAATTTTTCTTTATATTTATTGATGTATATCAATTATTTGTTTGTTTGTTGTTTTGTATTTATAATTGTTTTTTGAGGGGGCAATCGAATTATTCGGGACATACTCTATATATTTTCTAATTATTTAAAGGACTTCCCGCGTACGTTTTGTAATTATTTTGTTTGTATTATTATTGTTTTGTCAAATTATTGGTGGGCGCGTGCCCCCCTCCCTGTGCCCCACATAGCTACACCACCCAGTAAATTTGTTCATAAAAATGAATTTCTCAACTCGATTACTCACTCGTACACCCATGCGTTGACCTCGTCGATCTGGGCGCGCAGACTCTCCGGGTACAGGTTCAACTGGCGCTGCTCCTCGGTCGCGGCGAATTCATTGAACTCGGAGTTTAATATCCGTATGATCTCCGACGATTCGTTGTTCACGATCGTTTGGTTCTTCTTGTCCCACAGAACCGGGACTGTGACACGACCCTCATAGCCTGGCAAATTTAACAAAATTGTTTTTAAGATAACTATATTATCGGCGAGGAGGATTTGTTTTGTACTTATACAGATAGTAATAAACGACTGGATACAAATAAAGAACAACAACTTAACCTACATAATCCTTCAATAATTAAAATGATATATTTTTTTTTTTGGGGGGGGGGGGGTGGGGGATGTATGAAAGTTTAAAAATGTATCAAATGGAAGTAGAATATATACATACTTTTAAAGGTAACGTTGAGTATTGGTAATTTCCAAAGTGCCCCCCCCCCCCCCCCCCAAAAAAAAAAAAAATTAATTGTAACGGATTTGGTTGATTTAAATTCCATATGAAAGATCATCGAAAAAAACATGGGAAATAATAATAATTTCCATTAAAATGCTCTCATTGTTGTGAAATTTGCTTTCACAATATTATATAAAAGTGGTTGACGCCCGGGTATCACTTTTTAGAGAACCGTTAGCGCGAGTCGCTAGCGATCTAGGTCCTCCTAATAGAACACTGAAACTAAATATTTTTGTGCACGTTAATTGTGCTTAAAACTATACATATGATACGGTACTTACCAGCAATTCACTCTCCAATATGTGATCCAACTATCGGGTGGATTAAGATTATGATTTTCCCCTCCATTCCGCAAAAAAACAGTGATATATATGCGCCTCATGGACTTGTCTCGGGCTTGTCTCCGTGTGTTAGCGCGACTCCGAAACGAAAGGCGAACAAACGGGGCTTGCAATACATGTACATACTACACGTACTATTACCGCGCACTGCACTACAGTCCCGTATTAGGACCTAGAACGCTAGTTCTTCGCGCTGGCGTTCTCTAGAGTTAATTTGACACTTCGAGTTGTAACGGCTCTTTTTGAATGATAACAGGGGTTTTATTTTGTGGTTTGTAATTGTGTATACTTTTCGAGCATGGTGAAGTAATAACTATTAGTTTGTACCGTAATCGTGCAGGTTTTGGTTACATAAGTTAAGTTTGACCAATACTCAACGTTATCTTTAACTAAAGTATAATCTTGAAAGTTGAACCTTTAGGAACAATCATAAAACAAAACAACATACGATTGGAATGGATAGTAACATTTACATGCAAAGCATTATAACAATGCGTACCAGAGCTACTCAGCTACTAACGACCTTAATTATACATCTGAGTCAACGATACACTAAACAATACAAAAAAATAAGCTAATAAGATAGCCATGGATCAAAATCTTCAAGAAAAATTACAATCAAATAACAACAAATATGGCGCATTCCATTTTAATATTTCCAAAGACATGAGTACGAAATCAGTCTGAAAGCGCGTTTTCACCATAATTAATCAATTGGATTTAGCGCCTTTTGGAAAAAACCTCCTAATAATAATTTTGGCTTATTCAACATAATTCCCATATTTTCTTACCAGGTTGTGCCTTCTGGTAGACCTCCCTCACGTACTTGCAGTTGTTGACGGTATCTAGAGAAGTCTTCGGTTGCTGCCGGTTGGAACGAAATAAATTAAAGGACAAATAAAGACACGGCACATGTTCAAAGGATTCAAATGATTAGAATAACAAGGAATTATAAATGTTTAAAGTTATATTTAGACGTGTAGTTCAAACCAATCAATCAATCACTCAATCAATCACTCACTCACTCACTCACTCACTCACTCACTCACTCACTCACTCACTCACTCACTCACTCACTCACTCACTCACTCACTCACTCACTCACTCACTCACTCACTCACTCACTCACTCACTCACTCACTCACTCACTCACTCACTCAATCAATCAATCCAAACTTACGTTATCGGTGAAGGACCACCCCTTCTCTCCCAAGAACCAATCAACGACGGTGTAGTCAAGGACACTCTCCAGCCCTTTCAGTTTCCTCACGATCAGGGTGCGGTGGGCCCATGGGCAAGCCAGCGATACGTACAGGTGGTAGCGGTTCTTCTCAGGTAGGAATTGACCATCAGCTAAATAAAGTAATTATAATAATAACAATAATAATAATATTCTCGATTTATATAGCGTCTATCACGATTGATATTAATC
>JBAMJV010003181.1:0-55073 GCA_037951105.1 Echinarachnius parma
GTCGCCTATTCATAATACGAGAAGAAGGTCGCTATTCATAATACGAGAAGAAGGTCGCCTATACATAATACGAGAAGAGGTTCGCTATTCATAATACGAATTCATGGTTACTATTCATATCTAACAAAGGGGTCGCTATCATAATACGAGAAGAAGGTCGCTATCATAATACGAGAAGAAGGTTGCTATACATAATACGAGAAGAGGTTCGCTATTCATAATACGAGAGAGGGTCGCTTTTCATAATACGCGAAGAGAAGGTCGCTATTCATAATACGAGAAGAAGTGTCGCCTATTCATAAAAGATTAAAATACGCTACTTTATTGATGCTGATCACATTTGGCCCGGAGGTGGGGGAGCGAGGGGGTGGGGGGGGGGGGGGGGGGGATGGGAGTGGCGTGGGTCACGTGGCCTCGAATAATGCCAAGACATTAGAAAACAAATAAAGAAAAATAGTGTGTCCCAAAAATGTATGTGACTTTTATTTAGTTAAATTACAGTTGCTAAAATACTCGGAGAAAGAAATCAAACCATGCCTGCTTTGCAGAATCGCAAGTGAGCTTTAAAACAACATGATGTACTTATAACTACCAGGTGGTTTTGAATACCTTACTTCCTTAATGCAAACACAATATCGACCACCCCCCCCCCCCCCCCCCCCCCCCCCCCCATCAATCCTGCCACACTACGCCTCTCGGCACAATGGCGTATAGCATGCCTCGGAAGAATTTTGATTGGGTCACGTAAGATAATCGGGGAAAATTTAAAGATCATTTAATAAAGAATCATATTTTATGAATATCGACCTCTTTTCATATTATGAATAACGACCTCTCCGATATTATGATAGCGACCCTCATCCGTTTATGAAAGCGACCCTCTTCTCACATAATGAATAGCGAACCTGAATAGTATTATGAATAGCGACCCTCTTTTCATATTATGAATAACGACCCTGATTCAGTGTTATGAATAGCAACCCTCTTCTCATATTATGAATAGCGACCCTCATTTCGTATTATGAATAGCCACTCTCTTCTCCGTATTATGAATAACGGGTCGTTATGAGTAGTTACCCCAATATAAATTATGAATAGCGCACCTTCTTTATGTTTATGAATAGCGACCCGATTTCATATTATGAAAAGCAGTTCCCTAATGAGTGACCCTCGATGTGAATTATGAATAGCGACACTCATCTCACATTATGAAGAGCGGTCCTTATGCCTTCATGAATATTGACCCCCTTTTTGCGTTTTATGATTAGCGGCCCTTCACGTATAAGAAGTTACACATTATGAATAGCGGTCCTTATGACTAGCGATAATTATATGTTCATTTTTATTTTCTTTTTATGGAAGTGGAAATGAATTAAATTACGTTTTATTCATTAAAATGAAATACTAACTTAAAAGGGTAGTACAGTGTTGGTAGGCTGAGCTTTATTAACCAAAACCTGCACAATAACACTACAAACTAATAGTTATAACTCCACCATGCTCGAACGGTGTAGAAAATTGGAATTGTGAGACCATTGGAATATAGATTAAGATAGAGCGGAGGAGCTAGTTGATATGGACTTTGATAGATACAGATAAATCAATCAATGTGACTCATGAACACATGGAAAGACACTTTTAAACTTGGATGCCGATGCATACAGAATGACAATTCATTAATTTCTTGATATAAACTGTATAAATCACAAATAGACCCATTTAGATTTGGAATGCTGATGCAGATCAAAATGACACTTTAGTTTTTTTTTCTAAAAACCAAAATCAATACTTTGACACAGAAAACGTGATGAGTGAGTGTCAAGAAACCCATATTGGTTTTTATGGATAATTATAATATTAAGCCATGTTCTTTATTATTATTTTACTGGTTTTTTTTGTAGGTAGCGGATAAAGGAGTTATTTATGTTTTGTATCGTTTTAAGGGTAAATATCTATTAAAGTTGAGATTCACAAGCAGAAATGATTATCAACCTTTTCTCCTTCAATATTATGTACTAAGATTTACCAGACTACACTTGCATAGTTTGACAGATTTAACATTGTAGAATAAAACGAATAATTCATTTCCGAATACGGCAATGTCACACAGTATAATGTGTTCACAATGAATCTCCACACAGCAAACAGTTTCAATGTGGTGGGCATTTCACAGTGTGAGGTGTCCACACTGTGGTTCACAGTGTGATTCACACTGCGAACCACCACTGTGATTCACACTGTGGAACGATGCGGCCACGCTGTGAAGAAACGCCGAATACAGTGTGGAGCGCACTGTGATTCACACTGTGAATGAGTGTGAACTTTCCAGCAGGGATTGTTCATTTGTAGTTTCTTTTTATCGAAGTGGAAAATGAATTAAATTACGTTTTATTCATTAAAATTGAAATACTAACATAAAAGGGTAGTACAGTTTGGGTGACGGCTGAGCTTTAGTTATCAAACCTGCACAATAACACTACAAACTAATAGTTATAACTCCACCATGCTCGAACGGTGTAGAAAAATACAAACGACTAAGTCAAAAGCCTGTTATCATTCAAAAAGAGCCATTAAAACACAAGGGACGCTCTAAAACAGCATTGGTTAGAAGCATTTTTATAAGAAATTATGCGTGTGACGTTTTGTTAAGGGGTAGTTTAGTTTTGGTAAGGCTGAACTTATAGTAGCTAAAACCTGCACAGTAACATTATAAACTAATAGTTATAACTTCCACCATGCTCGAAAGGTATACAAATTACAAACGACTAAGTAAAAAGCCTGTTATCATTCAAAAGAGCCATTCAAACACAAGAGGGCGCTTTTTAAAAAAGGCATTGGTTTCAACCATTTTTTCATACAAAGATTATGCATGTGATGGTTTTATTGATATAATGATTAAATAGCGAGATCATCAACAACTATTAAAAAACGCTTTTGAAATTTTTGAAAAGTGCAAGCATTTTTTTAAAAAATTCTAAAATCATCTAATTATTTGGGCCCAAATAATTATAAGATCAGATATATTTATTGATATTTCAGCCATTTCTGCTGGTCGAGTTTTGACCAAATAAGTTTATTCTTGCCATTAAAATTGCATGTTCTCTCAAATTCGACATTCGCAGTTTTCATTACCTCACAAAAAAAGTGTGATGTGCAGCGCCTCTCTACCAAAACTAAACTACCCCTTTAAAAAAAAAGATTAAATAGAGAGATTATCAACAACTATTTTATAACCTCTTTTGAAATTTTTGGAAAAAGTGTAAGCATTTTTTAAATTAAAAAAAAAAAATCATCGAATATTTTTGGGCCCCGGTTTTATTATGATCGGATATGTCTATCAATATTTCAGCCGTTTCTCAACTGATTTTGATCAAATACAGTTTATTCTGCCATTGAAATTGTATGCTCTTTCACATTTTACGCTCAGTTTTTCATTATCTCACAAAACATTATTTCGTGCAGCACCCTCTATACCAAAACTAAACTACCCTGTTAAGCATATGAGACCAGCTCTGGCAAAACCAGGAACTTCTCCACATTTACGATTTTGCGTAAATGGCCTGAAAATGTCAAAATCTGACCTCCGGGACGAAATGGACATTTTAGTATCATATTGTTAAGCAACTTTTCAATTTTTTAATGAGATATGCAAAATTCCGAAATATTATCGGGAAAAGTGCTATATCTTAGGATAAAATCAAGAATGACATGTACTTTGAACTGAGTGTTGAACTTTAACCTCAATTATCTCCATTGTTTTAGCAGAATAAGAACAATTTTAACTTCGTCGATTGTTGTCCGATCGGCATGAAAATGGTCTCAAAAATCATGAACTATATAAAATATAAACAAAGTTAAAATGTTATATATATTTTTTTTAAATGAGAAAAGATTCGGGCCCAAAGGAATCAAAAGCTTGGTGACGTTTTTTGGTTTAGGTGTATAAATGGGTACCCGGAAGGATGGAACGTAGTTCCTTAGCATTGCGCCCACAAGGTTGCCCTTGGCTGGAATGCTCCCCAGGGAGTGGAAAACGTGCACTTTGTGTGCTGAATTGATTGCAGAATGTATCCGATGACCAGGGTAATAATATAATTGTAAATCGCTTAGAGATGATTATCAATCGTGATATAGGCGCTATATAAATCGAAGATATTATAGGTTTTCCCGGCCAACTTCATACTTTTCTCACCCAAATTAACACAAGAGGTCATTCAAACTAACGCATTTCTTGCTCATGGGCGAATTCGGTCATTCAATTTCACAATCGTAGCATCCGAATTCGTTAACTGGCACCCCATTTTTAATTTAGAGCAATCAAAATCACTATACGTGCATGCAATTTCATTTCCGGGCACAGATTTTCACGTTCGTGCATTCAAATTCACACGTTCAGATGACCATGAGAATTTGAATGAACGAACGTAAAATTCTGTGACCGAAAATGAAATTGAATGAACGCGTAGTGATTTTGATTGCTTTAAATTGAAAAAGGGATGCAATAAACGAAATTGGATGCAAGGATTGTGAAATTGAATGACAGCATTCGCCCATGAGCAAGAATCTCGTGAATTTGAGTGAGAAAAGTACGAAATTGGCCGGGAAAACCTATATTATTATTATTGGTTTTCCCGACCAATTTCCTCTTTTACGTGCCCAAATTCGTTTATGTGCATTCAAATTCATGCAGTTGCCGTGGAAGAGTCGCTTTGGTCATTCAAATTCATATTCCGAACATTCATATTCGTATATGGGCACTCAAATGTCAAATCGCGAACTTCAACTTCGTAAATGGGCATTCGATTTCATCATTGGGCGCTATTTTCAACAAATGGGCATTCAATTTAATACGGTAAGCTGGGCAATCGCTTGTTTGTGCATTCAATTTCGTGTATGGGTGACCAATTTCCAGACATTTTCATTCAATTTAAGTTACACAAACAACATCCATACGTATTCACAAAGAAACATACTGTATGTACATTTATGTATACAACCACATACATACGCACACATACACACACGCACACACATACAAACACAGACATCAGTAAGACATCTTAGTAAGAAAAAGAACGGTGATGATGATATAACAAATCAATGTCTGTGTTTGTATGTGTGTGCGTGTGTAGACAAATATGACTGAGGAATATCGAAAAGTGAAGATTAAATATCCGAAAAAGGGAAGATATAGCACGATGAAATGGTTAAGACTAATACAGTCAAACCTGTCTATAGCGACCACTCAAGGGACCTGCAAAAAGCGGTCGCTATATACAGTTGGTCGCATTAGACAGGATGGCGGCCATTTTGAATTTATGGTCGCATATCGTGACTATATGCACATGTGTAATTAATTGACACCTGTACACGCACGTTTCGATAGTTAGTTACATTAGGATTTGTTGCATGAATAACCACAATAAAACTGAAATTATATATCAATGGCGTTATATTTAATATGATATTAAATGTGTGTATTATCTTTCAAGTGAAATTGAAAATACAAAATGTGTCAATGTGCCATGTATGATGTTTGTCATCATGACAGAATCAGCTACGCTTATGCACAGTATAGTTTTCCTATAGAATTCTGAGTAAAATGCAAAATGCAAAATTATCGCAACAAGCGCAAGGATTATCATTGAAAAGATTGGGAAAAACCTCCGCCTCGGCGATTGAAATTTGTTAGTGATGTTGTGATGTTAAGTATATAGTGCCTTTGTTCAACGCATTTCTGTATCAGCACCGTGTACTGCTAAATAGCTTGCATATTCTTTGTTACGAGTTGAAGCACTTTTTGTCGGTAATTTAGAGTCTGTCTGAGGTTCATTGTCATTTTAAAAGCTTGTTTTGTGCATTGACATGCTTAGAATTGGAGCCTTGAGCGACCAGAGGCAACAGATTTGATGCCTTGGTCGCTCAATCTCTAATTTTGTGGTCGCTATACACAGATTTATATGTGTGTTCGGGACCCAAAAAGGGTGGTCACTGGTCGCGTGAGGCAGGTGGTCGCATTACGCAGGTCGCTTAACCCTAATTAGGGCCGGGGGGCCATAATGGCCTCCCCCCCCCCCCCCCCCTCCTCCTCCGCATTTTTTTTGTATTGGTCCAAAATGCTGTACGATGACGCGCCGCGGCTTGGTGGCTTTGTGTCCTATCGGGTCTTGCGCACATTTTTAAAACAAAAATTTCGACAAATCGGACCTACCGTTACAAAGTCACGTGACCTTTTGTCTATGCATGTCAGCCCGAAAATCGCTCAATTCGTGATTTGTGTACAAAACATATGGAAATATCAATTTTCGTAAAATGAGATGTATCATTAGTTATTTGGTGTTGTTTACATGTTATATGTTGGTTTGGGGATTCAAAATAGTTAAATTATAGTTAGAAATAAAATTTTTAAAAATAAATAAAATACATAAGTTTAAAAAAACAAAGAAATACATAAGAAATTAACAAAACAATAGAAAACATAAGGAAGAACTGGGCTCTTCCAAAAAAAAAATTCGTATTATCATTACAAATGCTCTAATGAATATATGTAGTGAAAACCAGTGTTTAATTATGAAGAATATCTTGATTATGGGTAAAAATATGAATTTCATGACTTATTTGCATTAATTACCATAAATATGCAAAGTAATGAATTTTAAAAAATTTTAAAAATTACCATTGTATTCTATTCACTTCACTTATCATGCGTGCACAATTTTACGGCGATCGGCCGCTCCGTCGGCCGAGATCTTAGGGGGGGGGGGGGGGGGCCATAATGGCCCCCCCCGGCCTGCTGAAGACCTCAAAATAGCCCGGCCCTTTTAGGGTTAACACATGATTTTTCACGGGGGAACCAGAGAGCGGTTGCTTATGAGCAGGTGGTCGCTATAGACAAGTGGTCGCAACCGTTTCATCGTGCTATATCTTCCCTTTTTTCAGATATTTAATCTTCACTTTCGATATTCCTCAGTCACATTGTCTTGATTTGTTTTTATATATTCAATAATTTAATCTGTATTTTCTTATTTGTACATTCATTCGTTCATCATTATTTTTGTCTTACTATATCATCATGCGATATTTACTTCATGAGTTCAATTTTTGTTCATCACATTTACGTATATGTCATGTGATCTTTATTGTATCATCATCTTTTTCATGATTGATATTTTTATTTTCATCATGTTTTCTTCAATAACTGTACAATATACCACGATGTTACATATCCTAACATGTCCACTGTTTAATATGAATGCCAACATAATGAACTTGCTTGCCCATGCGCGAATTTGAATGATCGAAACGAGACCGGAGACTGCTGGAGATGAATTTGGTTGACCATTAACGAAAATGTGCACCAATCGCTTACATTGGAATTACGCAAGTGTGAAATTGGTTGCTTCGTTAGTTAATATAAATGACTAAAAACGAATTTGAATGACGATATTTCGATCCAAGCGCCGATTAGACGAAATTGAATGCTGCTTATCAGAAATTGCAGGAGAAAATAACGAAATTGACCGGGAAAACCTATATTACACAAATTTTTCAAAAAACAGACCTACTGTTACAAGTCTTTACTTTGCATGTCAGCCCGAAATCGTTCATTTCGTGATTTTTGAACAAAACATATTTAATATAGGTTTTCCCGCTCAATTTTGCACTTTTTCAATCGAATTCATTTAGGGTCATTCGAATTCGCGCGTTGCCGCGTAATCGTGGTATCGGTCTTCCAAATTCCGAATAAGTGCATGCGAATTCATGCATACGCACACGCTTTCGTGAATAGACACAGAAGTTCATTTATGGGCATTCGAATTCGCGAATGTGCAGCCAACTGTCAACGGCCTTTCGCGAATTCGAATGACCATTGGTGAAAAGGCATGCATTTTGTGCAAATTCACTTGCTCCTACGTGATTTTGAACGACTATTTACGAATTCGATGCTGCTTTGGTACGGCGATCGCAAATCGCGCGAATTCGTTTGCTCCTATTATCAATTCGATTGACACAATCGCGAAATTGAGCGGGGAAAACCTATATCATTTTTTATAAGAGAGAGATAAAACATTGCATTGATAATTGTGTCTTGTTAACATTGTAGGTGTTTGTTTTGGGGATTAAAATAGTAGATTCATAGTAAGAAATACAATAAAATAACAAAAACAATACAATACATAAAATAACAAAACAATGAAATACATAAGATAATATCAAAACAATGGAATGGCCGTAGAAAGACCTCAAATAGCCCGGCCGTTTAGGGTTAAAACTAATCAAATATATGCATGATACATATAACCTAAGCGAACGTGGACAGATATATATACATTCACACAAACATAACAACCATATTCAAACACACACACACATACACGCACACACAGATACAAATACACATACATACGATTACAGTCATTGTCATTACGATCAGTCATTTAACGCCATGAAAAGTATGGTCTAAAATGGGGGATTATTTTCATTTCAAATTGACGTTATACTTATCATATTTATTTTTTTGTATAGTTTTTTTATATTTCTTACATAGGCATTTAAAACGCATTAAATTTGAACTCGATTAAAGATGTTCACTAAGTGGATTACATTCTTGTATACAGGTTAAATGCACACGTTGTGCAAATTTAGGTTTGGTGCATATTTCGATATATTCTAGTTTGAACATATTTCAAAGCATAACCTTGGGCTATATTTTTCAAGTTCAAGTTCAAGTTCAATTTATTCAACCAAATCATTAAAAATCAATACAAAGTTTATACATGAATGCTGTTGTACAACTGTAAAATATAATGAATGGTTAGGGAAACCTAGGAAGCAAAGCTTGTAATTAGGGCCCTTTCAGATATCAATACATAAAAGCCTTTTAAAGCCTTTTGTACACACAAAATTAGCTTATCCATGGTTATTTGTTCCATTGGGGTGAGAATATTCAATTGAGTGAATTTGTCGCATTGCGTTTTGTATATCTTTTCCTTAGTTATGTATACCTACATGAGCACACGTAAAACTTATCAATGTCTTTTAAATTAATGTATGCCACCAAGCTTTCAAAGGCTTTTTCATAAGAATTTCATAACGTTCAAGGTTCGTTAATAATTATTCCTTATACATGTCATGTATGAATAGTTTGCATTTCTAGTATGAAAGTTCATCCGTATTCAAAAGTTTAATGTTATTTCTCATTGGTTGTATTTCTGTAGTGAAATGTATCGTGTTTGTTTAGTATTTTGCGACGGAATAAATAAATGAACATATGAACTCTCAATTCTTAAAGAAAGAGACTACAAGTCGACAATTGCATGAATTAGTCATTACACTAACAACTGTGGGGAAAGAAAATCTGTTTTGTGTATGCTTGCGTTGGGGTGTATGGAATTGTATTTCTCATTGAATTCCATCAACATAAGAGGGATTTTGTAACTATGTGGACAATTTTGGAAAAAACCTATAATAGTAAGAGGAAAGCAACCAGGCACTAAATAACCATTGAGATCCATGTGAGTCTGGTTGATTCAGGCAAACTGCTAAATCCATTTAATAGGATAATAACATTTAAAGCGTAAATTGTTCCTCTTGTTTTCATTAACAATGGATTTGTTTCATGAATATCAAATACTCTTTCAGGTCATGCGATAGGGCCTGCCGATTATGTGGAACCAATCCACATATCTCTCTTCAGATCGGCACGGAAGGAGTTTTACCATGTCTGGTGAAGAGGAGTACATTCGCAGTAATGTGGAGTCGGAGTGAGACTCTGAGTGAGACACATACAGACTCTGATTTGATGCTTGTCTACATGGATACCTTCTATGAAGACGGCTTCAAGACGGATTTGGTTACAAAAATGGAGATTACGATATCAATGAAAACTATTCACTTATAATTAAAAACGTACAATTAAAAGACGAAGGTTTGTTATACTGTCATATATTCGACAAAGATTCCGGAAAGCTATTCCATGATAGTACCAATGTCACATTGTATGGTGAGTAAATGTTTCAAATTATATTATCCTGCCAGATTTTTCCAATTGAAACCTTGAAAACTTGCAACAAGATTTTTAACGGTTCTTAGAAGAACTTCATTTTGAGAATGGTATTTCAAAATAATTAGGTCAGCCGAAAGCATTTTTACCCTACAAAAATACGAGATTACCGTTACGTCATCAAAATATCTGCCCAAGAATTTTAACTGTTCTTGGTAGTAAGCAAACCAGGATGGAAATCATTATTCATATTGTCATAATTTAGTAATATTACACTTGTTTTACTACTAGGTTTTTGAGGTTAAAACTGTATATTTAATGAACTCAGGTATGTTTACATTTCGAATTCGACCACCATGCGACTAACCGGTATCATGTTATTCATGAAAAAATACATTGTTAAAGATAACTTGTAGCGTTCTCTTCTTCTTCTTCTTTCTATTCCTATGAGGCAGCACAACTTACATGCAATATCCCGCATATTTTGCAGCCAGTAAATAGTATTGGGGTCTAAATTGTTAAAGGGGACCACCAGGCAAAGAACAACACATTATTTTATGTTTTGGTACCGTTTTGTGATATCAAATAGATACCCAACAATTTGCAAAGGGTTATGTAATTCATAAAGAAAGCAATTAATTTGTACCACTTACGGAACCACTACTATTTCCTGGTTCCATACGGGCCAAACAATTGCGAGTGCGCCAATGCTATTCACGCGTACGCTGTAGGCAATATAATCCCCGGCGATTCGTTCGCTCCGCACGCATTATATTTTTTTTTTCTGAAAACATATTTTTGTGAACTTGTTGATGGAATGGAATACTAAAGATATTACCTTTCTATAATAAGAATATTATTTTTGGGTGGTGGTACCCTTTAAGGTTGGGGTTTGGGTTATCGGGTGGATGAAGGATGGGGCACTCGTGAATAATGTGAGTGGCAGTCTGCTCGGGTGAGCCATATGTACGTGCAGGCTAGGGAAGGTCTAAGGCCTTAGCGATGCATGTTTGGCATTGAATTTGGGTAACCCATCTAGGCATCAATACTGTCACGTGTACTTAAATTTAAATAATGAAGTTAATGGGCTTACGATTACTTTTTTCCAAGGGGATGAAGTCGCATTCCCGAAAACTATCCTTCCTGTCTACAACAAAAGGAGTTGATTTTCAAAGGAAAACAGCTGATCTGATAAGCCGCCTATTTCCCCCAAAGGTTTTTGTTTTTATAAATCTTGGGGTGTGCATATTAAAATGCCCCTCCGCAATGTTCGCGTAGGCTTGTTAAAGCGACTTCATGTTAAAATGTCTGAGACAAAAATGTCAGTGAAAACAAATAGAAACTTAACCCCAAAAAAGGAAGGGTTTCCTCGGGATTAGAAACCTCGAACACCATATTTCTAGACTGGTACAGCAGGTTCTATCAGTTTAGCTTTATCCAATTCATACATGTATTATGTCGGAAATGAGGGTTGCCCAGTAGCATTTCCATTGGTAATTATTGTTAGACATTTTTGTACACATCGGGGTTCCGTTGCAGAAAGAATTACAATCTTGATTGCAACTTTACAAGTCTTTCTGCAACGGGACCCAGATCTAGCAGTTGATTACAAGAGTTTTGTGAAATTATTGACAGTAAACAGGGGCGTAACTAGGTGGGGACACGTGCCACCAATAATTTGGGGAAACCAGTCAATCAAATAAAAGGAAATTTATGTGAAAAAATAAAGAAAATTACCCGGGAGAGTCCCGGGGAGAAACCCTACTTTCTTTCTTAATTTCATGTTTTTTTAATGTTTCTGTTCAGTTTTCCTATGTTTTAAATAATTTATACAAACAAGCTTCGTCACTTCGGCGGTCTCTCGCAAATATCTCTTAAAATAAGTTGATTTATAGTATCATTCGGGTTTGTAATAGCTTCTGGCCATCACGAACATTGAAAAGGGAACACACACAGGGGCTTTTTTCTAGCTCGGTTAGTAATTCGAGAGTTCTAACCCCGGGGAAACCCTATTTTCTTTGCTCATTCTCTTTTTCCACTTACATTTTTACCTCTGACATTTTATTCACTGACATCTTTTTCTCTTACGTTTTCTCCACTGTCATTTTTACCACTGACATTTTTTTCCTCTGAAATTGTTGCCACTGGCATTTTACCTGTGACATTTGTTTCCACTGACATTTATCCCACGGCCTTTTTCACCACTGACATTTTTACTCTGACATGTTTTCCACTGGCATTATTTTCTCTGACATGTTTAACTAACACCGGCAACGCGTGAATTCTTTAAAACCAGATTTGCGGGGGAAAAAACGGATCTACACATATTTTGGTGATGGATGCACAAAGCCTATGGACAATAAATTTTTGTAGGGGAAAAAAAGCGAAATCGTTATTTGGTTTTATTTTAATTGTAGACGATTGTTTTGTGGCTCTGAACAGTTAAATAATTTCTATAAAATATAGAATGAAACATACAAAACATACGTTCAATGGATAACGTAACTTTGTTGACATGTGCAACAACAACTGGTAAACAAATGATTTTTTTTTTTTCTTCCTCAGCCGAGGAACTTTATTTCGTAAAATAATCAGGGTACAAAATAGCAAACAAATTCATAAATTATATTACGTAATAACTCATACAAGTTCTCAGCTCATGTTCCACGTGAGTATGCAGCTTAGTCACACAAAGGGAACTCAAAGCAATTCAAGCGTATCGCCCTTTGTGGATATGGTATAAGAAGGGCCCCGCGGGGCAGAGTGTCATCTTTTCATAGTGTGCCATGCAGCTTTCAACATCGACGTGCGACGAGTCTGCAAGCTAGATATTGGTGGGGACTTTGAGTCGCTGTTAGCCCTTCTAATCCGGAGGTTTGCCGTATATAGCAGCAGAGACGAACTTGGATGTCGGATGATCGCTCCTCGAGGCGCGGCTAGCCTCCCATGCGGCCGGGATTATACCGCTTCCCGCCTATCGGGCGGGAACGCTAGGGACCTGGATAGCCAGCATGAATACCGCAGTGCGAAGCACGCGGGGGACGATTGCGACCTCAGCCTTTTCGCCGATGACATCGCAGTGCTAAGCACGCGAGGCCTGGTCCCCATGCATGTGCGCAGGGGACGGATGGAGCGATCGTCAGTCTACTGCAGATGATTAATCGCGGTGCTAAGCAAGCGATGGTCCCGTGCGCAGGGGACGGCGCTTTGCCCCATACTCGTCAGATCTGCCCTCCTGATTTTTTTCAGGGTAATTTTGGCGAGTCTACTCTAGAGGTCCATGCCAGGGCTATGCCGTTAATCAATCCCTACCTACCGAGCGGTTTGGTCAGCCAGAGGTCGTATCCTACCATCCTATTCAACTGTTATACTAGCAATATGTGCTGACTTTTTACTAGATGTGGACACGGTCGACGTTCATGGATAGAATCTGAAATGTTGGCCCCTCTTCCGTATCGTTTTCCAGAATCTTGAAATATAACATGTCGTGCAGACAGGAATATACCGTCTATACGGGGAGTTTACCCTTCTATCGGGTTTTATACGCTACCCCATTCAGACAGTCCCGACCGACAAGCTGGCGGCTGATTTTCAGCCTACATGTCGTGAACATGATTTTCCCGTATTCCCACATTCTGACCAGTTTAGCGTAATACGACGGATGATTCTGGCCATGTGCGATTTTAACGCAATATATGGCTCCAAATATTAGTCTATTGGTGGGCCAAAGCCAAAAGTAGTCAACCCAAGGGTACAAATTTCAAATTGAAAAAATCATTTTCTTTCATGTATGATAGGAAAGGTGAGTATCTACAGTTTCCGGAACTGTGTTCGGCTAAGCATACCGTCTCTCGGATTTCCTGTAATACACTTTTAAATAATGAAAAGCGCCCTCACAGCGCGACGGGACGGAATTTTGAAAAATTTGATTTATAAAAAAACTAAGATTCATTCTAGAAATATAGAAGTGTTTTTGGATAGCTCATGCATAGGACAATTGTACCACCTACATTTCGTATAATACTGCCCTCTTTAGTTGGGCAAAAAATTGCCTTATTCTGACATTTTTCCGTCCCGTCGCGTTTTGACATCCATTTTTTAGCGTCACTCAATATTAGAGCAGTTATTTATTGCCATCTTCTCTGAAGTATCAATGAATTCATGCCCGAACACTTTTATGAGGTTAGAATTTCATTTCCTCTTTTCAGAAAAAATTCTACGAGGCTTTGACATTTTCGCGACGGGACGGAAATTGCGCGACGGGACGGAATTTAATCCAGATTAAATCCCATTTTCAATGCAATTTAATCACAAATTTTCTTTCTTCTGTATAGTTGAAAGAGAATAAAAAACAGTTTCATGTATTTTTGCTTTAAAATGAACTAATTTGCTAATTAACTAAAATTTATTTTGAGAGGAAAATATTCACATTATTTGGGTGGGAACCCTCCTCCATAAGCTATGTACAGCAGTGCTTCCACACTTACTATAAAGATTTTTTTCAGATTTTTTTAAAATTCAGTTTATTTTGAAATCCAAGCAGCAAATGATAAAAAATGCTATTTTAGCTAGTAGTATGCAATTTTTATCTTTAAAAATTAATAAATCTTTTTAAAAAAAGGAAATAAATTTGTATAAAAAAAAAATGCCATTTGTTTTGTACATGGTCCAATGGGTAAAATTTGAAATTTTCTCTTTTTACTGTGATATCAATACTAAATATGCTTAAAACTATTTTGTATTGGCCATTAGGTGAAATAAATGTTTAAAATGGCAAAAAAATTCATGAGGGATTGAAAATTATTGCAATTGAAAAATTTGCCATTTGTTTTGTACATGACCAAATATCCGTCCCGTCGCGTTTCCGTCCCGTCGCGCCGACACCACATTACAAAAATTAAATTATAAAAAAATTATTGATGTGGAAGCTTAGCTTTTTCTTGTGTTGAGACTGAACATTCATACCTTTCTTATGATGCATGGCAGGATTTAACTAGGATTTTACTTTTGATAGAAAACAACATTGTTTGCAAAACAAAAAATTGTGTCATTCTATCGTTCCGTCCCGTCGCGCTTCAAAAACATGTAGTTACCATGGCAACAGACTCATAAATTTTTCAATTTTTCTGTTTGATAATATTCATCACTTTACCCTGTCAATGTAACAACCAAATTTTATCCAGTCACATCTTTATTTTTGTTTGTATGATCAAAATAGCTATCAAATTCCGTCCTGTCGCATTTGCCCATACTTTTGGCTTTGGCCCTGGTATACTTATATATGGTCAATATACTATTCTGCCGTTTCTAGAAAGGAAGGAAGAAAAGACAGAGGCCGCGAACTGAGTGAAATAAGTTTCCTTATACTGTTTCAAAGAGAGCAGTGAGAAACGCCTTGTCCATTGTTAGCATCTCGATGTATCAGGAGGTTTTCCAAAGTTGTCTTTCATATCACTATTGGCTCTACATCATGGGTTTTGTCGTTAAAAACTCGTACCCCAACATTTTGACCCGATTTTATATGGAACTGAGTATGTACAGCAACAATGCATTGATATTATTTCAATGCGGAGGCGATAGCTTGGGATATATTGGTCGTAGTGGAGCCGCTAATTGTATTAGCGGATAAGCGAGATAAGCGAATATATCACACATGTACTCAACCATGACTACGTCTAAACTATTTACAGATCATGGCAGTTTCTTGGCTCTGAAATTATTACGATGACAATGGGAATGATTCACGGTTTCAGACTTGAATGAGTCCAGAATATGCGGAGTCTTGAGTTGTTCTTTTTTACCTTGCATGAGACATACGAGATTCATTGGCATTATTTAGTTCCTGTCCGCGACGCGTAACCCACATAGTACAGATTTTCTTTGAATGTGGTTGCTAGGGGCCCGGTATTCTATGGCTACCCCAGATTCGGGCTCGTTTATAATCCTGTAGTCCAAATCTCCTATTCAAGTATCCTTTGTCTCTCTGACTGATGCACCATCATGCGCAACGCGTTTGGCTTGCGGTATTTGCCAGGATTGTACATACCTCACTTTCTTGATTCCGTCAGTATGGTTCTGAATAGGGCCTTTGTTCCAGATTTTGATAGTAGTTACTTTACTCGGACCAATATAGCGCGGAGTGAGATTTATGTAAGAGAGAACTGCCCTGGTCATTTTGAACCCATTGAAAAGCTATTTTTTCACTATTTTTTGGCTATTTTTCCACTAAATGGATGATTTTTTGACTATTTTTTCAAAAAATAGTATAAAAATAGCCTATTTTTGGACTATTTTTTCAAAAAATAGTACAAAAATAGCCTATTGTTTTTTAAATAGTAAAAAAAATAGGCTATTTTTTCACTATTTAAAAAAAATAGCAAAAAAATAGGCTATTTTTCACTATTTTTCAAACTTTAAAATCACATCAACAATTTGTTGGCTATTTTTTTCACTCTGAATTCCACATCAACTATTTTTTGGCTATTTTTTTCACTCTGAATAAAACATCAACTATTTTTTGGCTATTTTTTTCACTCTGAATAAAACATAAACTATTATTTGGCTATTTTGTTCACTCTGAATAAAACATCAACTATTTTTTGGCTATTTTTGCACTTTGTTAGAACAATCAACTATTTATTTCTTATTTTCCCCTTTTGTAATTAAAAAAATGTACACACACACACAAACATACAAAAAAACACACACATACGCACAAAAACAAACAAACATACGCACATACACACATACAAACACACACACGTACACACAGTCACACACACACACATACAAACATACGCACACACATACATGCACACAGACACACACACACAGGCACACATACATACATGCACGCACACATGCATATACAGACATACAGACACAAACACACACACTTGCGTACATGCACGTACGGACACAGGCACAGACACAGCATGCATACATACATACATACATAAATGCATGCACACATACACAAATGTGTATGCATGCTCTCTCACACACACACACACACACACACACACACACACACACACACACGCACGCACACACACACATACACACATACACACACGCATACTTACGAACCGGTCATTGCATGCACACACACACAGCTGCAACATTTGTACATCATAATTATACAGAAAGAAAAAAAAGCATAGCCATCTCTCATTGGTTAGTTTATGTCATGATATCCCATCACGCAATATTCACAGCCATTTTGTTTTGAGGGAAATGCAGCATGCTGCCAACTAGCTTGTCATTTTGGGTGATAATTTTGCAGTTTGGGGTGAGAAAATGGTGCTTTTTAATAATATTCATTGCATGCATGCATCACTAACTATTGTTAATTACTTATTTACTGAAATGTATCTCCCTAATCAACACTAACTATCAAATTACCAGAGTTGCCTGTTGTGAAATCAGACCACATGTTGGCATGCAGTCCCATCTATTCAAAGTTGTGTGTTTTCACATAATTTTTGATGGGATGTAAAATGCACAGCTATGCATGTGCACTGAATAATTAAGGGATATTATTTTGATTTCCTTTCCAATTATCACTGGCTTATTTGTTGACACCTATAGCTCTATATTCAGAAAAACAATTATATATACTCATCAAATTTTGATTAAATCAATTTAACTATTTGTTGGCTATTTGGGGCTTGGATTACTGTTATTCAAGTCAAACGTGCTTAATAAAAAATGCAAACATGCATGATCTATGTTTTTCCTCATTCAAATAGCTTAAATAATTCATGACACAAACGTAGCAAAATGTAATTAGTGTGTTAATTACTTTGAATGAACATTAAAAGACAATTTCAAAATATAGTTTCAAGAAAAATAGCAAAAAAATATTTTTTTCAAGATTTGTCAGAAAAAATAGCCATAAAATCTATTTTTAGGCTATTTTTCTCCTTCAAAAATAGTTTTAAAATAGCCAAAAAATAGCCTAAAAATCGATTTTGTTTTCCCTTTTTTTTTTCTTCATAAAAATAGCCAAAAAATAACATTTTGTTTGTATTGATTTCGATATCGATATTAAAAATAGTTTTTTTGCTATTTTTTCGTACTATTTTTAACCTATTTTTAAACTATTTTTATACTATTTTTTCAAATAAAAATAGCAACAAAATAGATTTTCGAGGAATATTTTTTGGCTATTTGTTGGCTATTTTTTGGCTATTTTTTTCAAGCAGGGTGACCCCCGGCATTTAGTTTGTACGACGTATCACATGTACTAGCACCGCATCCATATTGGTGCCCGGGGTCAATGCTGCGCCCATCGTCCTATGCCACATACCGTTGTGGTGCACTATGGCGCGGCCATAAACGGGCCAGCAATATGGCTACTCCTACCAATAACTTTGGTGAAATAAACAGTCGGCAAATTCTCATTTGCCATCTTCAACTTGTTTATTGTTTAGTTCCTGGGCCATGAACGTGTTAAAGGGATCTAGTAACTTTGTTGAGATGTGCAAAAACTGATGAATGGTTGATGCAATGTATACTGTTGTTATCTCATATGTCCTCAGGGTATTGTGTGAAAATTTCAGGTCAAATGGACAATGTATGGCCAAGTAATGAGCGAAAATGCAAAGTGATATTGGGTGATATTCACCAACTCACTGCATTCACTTTGTACAGGGATGAAAATCTCGCCCGGAGATTTTCTTATCTAAATACTTCAATCATACATATCTTTGTAATGAAAGGGAAATTTGAAAAACCGAAAGCTGTCCCATGATTTTATTGTTAATACGAATACAACAAGGTATAAAGGAACCGCTAGAATTACAATTTTATTTTGAGGATTTGGACAATGTTACTAAGTCCCTTTAAAGGGGCCCTGCAACCCAAATGCATGTTGACCTTTGTTCATCTGTATTAGTGTACACATTCAATATTTGAGATGAACAAATGATGAAAGTACAAAAAGAACATCCACAGATAAGGCTAATCACAATAGCATCACACGGTTGAATAGAATACCAACTCACACAACTTCAATTACAATAGCTGTTGCTATGTCTGAAGAAAAGCACTGTCTAAGCTATTGCATGGAGGTATGCAGGGCATGCTTTTGTGTGGATGTTCTTTTTGTACTTTCGTCTTTTGTTAATCTCATGGTAGCTGACCAGTGATTGACAAATGATGTCACTGCAGGTCAACAATAGAATTTGCTCTGGAGGGTTTTTTAGGAGGTGGGGCTTAGCAACATGAAGACAAATAAATGATAAAATATTTAAAAATATACAAAACATATTTGGGTCAAACCGTTTACAAATATTGAATGTGTACACTAATACAGATCAACAGAGGTCAACATGTATTTGGGTTGCACGGCCCCTTTAAAGTGTTTATTCAAAGAAAAAGAAACATAAGCCAAGTTTCATCTTTCCAGAAAGTTCAAATCATACAGAAAATGAAAATATCACTTTCCAAGTACTCGCACATCCGAAAATTAAAAAAAAAATGAAAATACTAAACGTTGCTTCAAAACCACAATCCAGCTACGAGCGGGGTCCGATAGCTGGGTGTGTTGTACTGACGCAGAGCGAGGGGTTATCCAATCAGAAGCCTCGGTTTCTACCACATTATATACCGGATTTATACCCCTTTATACCGGGGATTCCGTGGTTGTTTAAACTATGTTCTATACAATTATGGTGGTTTAAACTGTTTTAACTAATAAAACAACAGTTTATATTCGTTGTTAAGTTATACTTTTATTCATTAATGTGTCTGATAAAGTAAAAATAGGTAAATAAATCACCTAGTCTGCGAGTTGAATCATACTCGCCGGCAGCATGCATGATCCTCGACCGTGCGCGTATGCGGTAGATCATGGACAATGCATGCAATATAATAGCGGCTAGTGCAATGTAGCTCGCTTCAATTCAGCTCGCGTAATTAAGTGCACTATTATCAGCTATTTGTGCAGGTAATTGTTCTCGTATTTTGTTTTAAAAGCCCTACAAACATGTAAGTAAAATAAGAGATAGTCTAGAATAGGTGTGATCGTAATAATCTTGCATTTTCGTTCCTTTTCGGAGCATTTTAAAAGTGCAATTACTTACAAGGCAGTCATGGCAGGTGGCGTGCAGCTAGCTAGGTATAGCTATTAGAGCACAGCCTGTCTCGCGGAGCGGTGCCGCTGAAACTCTAGTGCGTGTTCGTATCATTCAACTGACGGGCATTTCTTTTTTCGAGGCACGTTCAATTTGCGTCTCTCAATTTGTCAAACAAATCTCTAATTTTGGGAAAATAACCATTCATACGGTAAAATATATACGTTTACACTAACATTGGGCAATTCTAGATTTTTGTTTCTTCATTTCCGATGTTGCGAAAAGAGCGAGCGATGGACGTTGTAAACAAAATAATGCACGCAAACTGATGTATACCGCGATATAGCAGAGAATTCACCCCCTCGTCACACGTCATCGACCTAAGCGGCGAGATCGGGGTGAATTTGGGCCTGGTTTGGAGGGTGAATTTTTCTCATTTTCAATTTCGATTTAAAAATATTTTTAAAAATTCAACAAATCGGAATTTCTCGAAGCTTGTTAAGTACAAGATTACCTTCACAATCATACCAAATTCGACTCAATTTATAATCAATGAGCGAACCGTTTAAACTGTTTAAATGTTAACAGCATATCGTTCTGCCCACTCACCTTCATTTTCTATCCACTGGTAGTAAAGCCGTGAGCAGTTGCATCATTTTGTTTTGTGTAAAGACATTATTTTATGAAACACACCCTAACTAAGATGTTGTGAAAGAAATAATGTAACATTTTATTGCATGGATTAATTTTCCTGCACGTGGAAAGTCTTTATGAGCCCCGATGATGCTCCATACAGTCTGTGAAATTGGAAATTTCAAAGAAGTACCTGGTTTTAAAAAAAATAATAATACAACAAAAAAATAATAATGATACATATGATAATTATATACACATATTCCTCTTCGGAATTATTGTTTCTCCTGTTTGTCTCGCGACAAAGGATAAAACCGCTGTGTAACAGCGCTACTACTGCTTTTCCCAACTCGGGTGGAAACGGTCGTATACTTGATAAGTGGAGCCCCGATAGGGGTTGAATGTACGTGAATGTTCTACTCAATGATCATTGTCCGCTCGGACGGAATACTCCATATAGAGTGGAGATGGTGCGTGCATGCAATGTGTACATGCTAGCATTGCTTCCTACGGTAACGGTATATAAAGCGCGTATATTGGGGCTATATACATTTAACCTTTCTTAAAGTCGGTTCGAGTCACTCTGGCCAGTAGGCCTCAGATCACCAGGGTCAGCAAGTATGTGTACTAAGGCAAATACGTTGTATGTGTGCCGCTTCCAGACTGCTTAGAGATGATTATCAATCATATTAGGCGCTATATAAATCGAGTATTTTATTAATATTATTTACGCAGCTTTGGTATAGTGATACTGAGGTGGCCTGGATGTCGCGATATGTGTATTCGTGACTCTTTAACGAGTTTGGTGTTTTTCGAGATTACGTTAAACTCTCTCTCGAATGCTGTCACTTTTTATATACGTACTCATTATTAGAGCAGGTCTATGCTATGCACAAATTAATGCAATTCATTAATTTATTCGTTAAGAACGCTTCGTCTTCGGATTATGAAAGACTACGTTAACTACACCAGTATCATTGTGATGTTCTTTTTGGTGTATCTTGATAGTTTCATAGACAGGAAATAACGGAAAAGGAGCAGTATAAACACCGTTTACATGTTGAGAATGGGAAGATTGATGTAGGATTGTATATCACATGCCCATCGATTTTGATTACAGCTATATTAGCATTACGTGTATACTTTCGTGCGATTATACGAATGTTAATGATTGATGGGACAATTGAGGATATGGACCCCATTTAATTTCGTTCTCTGTTACCAGCGTGGTGACGGGAACCTCGGGCCCACTGAATTTGTCTTGTTATACCAGTTATGTTGTGACACCATATTAATTACATTAAGAATATGATACGTGCGTCCTGGACATGTGGAATAATTTTACGTTATCAGGTACCTCGTTGTAACCATGGTACAGACCATGCTGTAACTTGCTATAACATCACGGTACCGTGTCCTGTGAGAGATCCGGTACATATAATAAGCTCTAATCTCAGAATGGTCTTTCATTTTTCTGAGAATTCGTATGAAATAGTTACGCCATCTTTATTGGCCCGATGGATGAAAACCAGCCTCAACACACAAACAAATATTTGAGTGATTTTACTCAAAAAAACAAATAAATCGTTGCCACTATAGTCACACGCATAGTTGAGTGCATTAACTCATCAAATTAAGTTGAAAAACGCACGCATGCGAGTTTTATTCATTTGCCACTATAGTGACACGGTATATGAGTATTTTTGTATTTACTCAAGCTGGTGTGTAATTTAACATAATTATGCTCATCTGTTTTATATTGATATATTACATGCACCACTTTTTAATTATGTTCAATCTACATTTCTCCCACTTTCTGTTTTCCCACAGGACTTTAATCGGCAGTCAGCTGCATTAGTTTCATAAGACTTATTTATTTGTGATGTTGTAATTATTTTCATATATTGTTTATATTCCTATATACTTATTTATATATCATGTATATCTTGCTAACTAATGTTAAACCCACATCACACTCTCATTTTCCATTTTTCTACAGGGTTTCAGGGTGTGTACATCCTTCTTTCTCTTGTTCATTCTTCTTCTTTCAATTGATCATCACCCATTCTTATCCCCCCTCCCTCCCCTTCAGCATTCATTTTCATCCCACCACCACTCTTCATTAATCCCACCTCCTCCACTCCAGCTCCCCTTTGTTCACCCCCCCCCCCCTTCCCTCACACCCCCTCTTCAATCTTTTGTGGCCACTTTGGCCTCCTTTACTATAAGCCCTTTCATCTCACCTCTATTCACATCTCACCTCCATTCACTATTCATGTCCCTAATTGTACCTTCATGGTACTCCTTTGATCATGCCTCCTATCATGCTCCTTGTTACATAACATCTCTTTGTGTGTATTTCCTCCAATCCCAGCCCAGCCCTATTGGCCACTCACAGCCTTTTCATTGTTCCATGTCTCCGCCCCCTTTCTTAGTTGTTTACATGTGTACCTCTATGTGTATATATATGATGTTTTTGTTTGTATAATTGTCATTTTATAGCCTCTGAAGAAGATTCTGCTAGGATCGAAAATTTAGGCCCTATATCGACTCTCATTTTATTACCCGGCATTATTATAGTAGATAAGCAGTTTTCAGCAGTATTTTTGCATCATTTAACATAATGTTGTGAGTGATATTTACTCAAGCTGGTGTGTAATTTAACATAATGTTGTGAGTGTTACAAAAAATACTCATATGCCGTGTCACTATAGTGGCAAATGAATAAAACTCGCATGCGTGCGTTTTTCAACTTAATTTGATGCGTCAATGCACTCAACTATGTATGTCACTATAGTGCAACGACTTTTTTTTTTTTTGAGTAATAACACCCAAATATTTTTTGGGTGATTTTACTCAAAACAACAAACGAATCGTTGACAGTTTAGTGACACACATAGTTGAGTGCATTGACTCATCAAATTAAGTTGAGAAAGGCACGCATGCGAGTTTTATTCATTTTTAACATAATGTTGTAAGTGTAAGTTAATTTGATTACTCTAAATTTAGAATCAGTATTAATAATATTACTGACGGGGATCCCTTGAGTTTTAGACCTTTTCTAAAACTGCTTAGGCTATGAATAATTGGTAGCCCCTTTTCCGGCCTCGAGTGGTCATGGCCTGCCCGCACTGGCCCTGGGATCTTACTTAGTATAAGACGGGAGTGAGCCCCGACGCCCTGGCGCGGCCTTGCAGTTTGGCTTGGCTTGGCCCAGCATTGGGCCTCGCGCTTGACGTGGTTCGTAATATTACAATTTTCGCGGCTTCAATTTCAAATGAAATATAGTATACATGTAGCGTGTCTACCAATTATTCATAGCCTAAACAGTTTTAGAAAAGGTCTAAAACTCAAGGGATCCCCGTCAGTAATAGTATTTATACTGATTCTAAATTTACAATAATCAAATTAACTTACACTTATTCAGCTGCAGATGAAACGGACCACGTAGTGGTAATATACCGTGTATGTATACAGTATACAGATCAGAGTTAGCTAGCTAGCCGAGTAAGATCACTCCTATGACGAGTTCACTTCGAAGAGATTTTCACTCATTCAACGAATAAAGAGTCCATGCCGTACAAGGAAGCAAAAAGCCACGCTACACATTCGTGAATATTTTTACTCATTTGGTCATGAAGGTTCGAGCATTACTCATCCAATATTAATTGTATGCACTTCAATGAGTAAAAGAGACTCACCGGGTAAATAAATGGGTGACGTTCCCCTTTAAATATGCATTAAGTTGCATATATTCTTCTTTGCATTACAAATACGCAGAAGCTCGTGTAAAAATATATTTTTCTGAATAAAAAAACCCCAAAAAACACTCGACTTAATGGGTAGGGTATGATTTTACTCGCAAAAAACAGTTCTCATTTTTTGTGTGAAGGCTTCTTGTCTTATGGGTAATGCGTGTGTATAATCATACAATTTCCGGGGCTCTGCTTAAGGTGGTGCTTTCGCCAATGGCGGGATTTTGTAAAACATTCTGATATTGGCTATATGGTCTTGCGCCTCTACTTCTTTACCTTTGCCACGGGGCTTGTATGGGTCTCTGTGTTTTCGATATGGTCTTTCATTTCTGGTAGTTAAATTGGATTCATGGTTACCATACGGGAAACCGTCCCTTGTTGAGGTCTAGCCGACTTCAGTATAGTAAAGTATGACAAGCCACCGAGGTTTACTTCAATGCCAAATGGCAAGAATGCTACGTTATTCGGAACTTGTGTCAAACCGAGTCAAGATCGGGTTGTTCTGTTACTGACTATCGGTACCATAGAGTAACTGTATATAAAGACTAGAGAGTGAACTCGGCCAAAAAATCTGTCAAATTAGAAGCGATTTATCTAGGTCTTGAATATTCATGAGGCGCCGGATGATCCCATGTAATGCTATTTCTCACGTAAAAGTATTTGAAGTGTTTTGAAACTGTACAGCAGCGAAATTCTACTGAGCATGCGCAGTTCAACTTGCGCGCTGTATTTATATGATTTGCATATTTACGCACAAATGTTCTCATTAGCATATCATTATTATTCATGAGATGTTTATTCTCTCATAAAAGCACGTGTAGTGTTTATGTACTACAATGTTGATTATGCTCTCCAATTATACAGTATGTTTTTTGTTTTTTTAAATTTCATCAGTTAACTATTTCCCTTGCTAAATGTACCATGTACAGCTTTGAGTTCTAATTTAGTCGTCATATTAAAGACAAAAATCCTACTGTTATGGGGCCAATTGTGTATGGGGGTGTAAGTTGGCATGCTAAACTGTTTTATAATTGGTGGAAATTGTTCTCATGGATTAGGCAATTTAATGGTTTAGATTGTTGTCTTTATTGTCAACAAGACTAGAGAGCAGCAATTAAGTTGTTGACCCCCCCCCCCCCCTCCCCCCCCCCCCAAAAAAAAAACACAACAACAACAACAACAACAACAAACAAACAAACAACAACAAATTCACCTAAATTAATCCAACAGGTTACTTCTTGTTCTAATGTGTGCCACCTCCAACATCACTATCAAACTTATCACTGATTATAAACCATCACAACTTAATTGATGTCATTCGATCACCATCGTAGTCATATTATTACTGCACATGCATGTCATCATAGCCTGTATCTAATAAAGATTAAGTATGAAGTAATTGTAGGCCTGTCAGAATACACTTCTAAACAGCATTCACTTTTAATTACACACCCTCTCATACCACACATACATAAATATACATGATAAATGTTCATTATAGGTTTCCATTAACATTTAATTTAAAAACAACAACAGTCATATATAAATTAAACAGACCAAAGAAAATATAACCAACCCAGTATAACTCCGGGGGAGAGGGGGGGGGGGGGGGGGGGGGGTTGGCACGCTCCCCAATTATTTTACAAAAACAATAAAAGTCATAGCTAGACCATAAAAAGATTATAAATGGGCCACTTGCCCCCATGCAATTATTTGACACACAAAAATAGGAGAAAGATAAGACACAAATATAAGTCTGCCCCCACAACAATCTATGTGCCTTCCCAATCTTTTTGACCACACTATGTTACTGACCCCATATTTCTTCAATTTACATTTATAATTATGATCTTTTAATGCAAGTTATACAGTTCACTATTTGAAATCTCAAATTCAATTCAGTGTTGTTGTTTTTTTTTCAAACAGAATTCAGACACAAAATGTACACATGAAATGTAACGGCTAGCACCTAAACTAAAAGAGGCATGAAGCAAGTAGCTTAATCGTCGAGTTGGCAGGTAAAGGCTGATTGGGAAAATATACAAAATTTAACATTAAAATACATGCAGAGCAATTGAAACATTGCATTGAAAATAATAGCATCCAAACATGATAAAATACAATAAAAGAATTGAGGTCCTACTATATACACATACACTTTGATATAAGATTAAAATGCACACAAAATATTCTGATTAAAAATATAACTAATTATTTTGTAGTTTGTTTAAAGTTACATGAATAATCAAAACTGTATAATTATACTTTAACAAAAAAAGAAGAATATAATATACACATTCACTAACAATAAATAAGTATAAATGTTAATTCAATAAAGTACTAATTATTATATAATATGAGTTAGTGTAGGGAGAATTGACAAATTCAAAACTATAGTCTGTTATTAAGTCTGTGCAAAAGTATTCTGAAATAAATGAGAATGTTACTAACCCCTTTGCTACTATATGATAAATATTGCATCAATATATTGTTTAACAAAAACCATCTTTAAAGGGATAGTTGAGTTTTGGCTGAGAGGGCGCTACACAAAATAATTTTGTTGTGAGAAAATGAAAAACTGAGTGTCAAATTTGAAAGAGAATACAATTTTAATGGAAGAATAAACTTTATTTGATCAAAATCGGTTCAGAAACGGCTGAAATATCCATAAACATAACCATTTGTAATAATTGTGGGGCCCCACAAGAATCCGATAATTTTGAACCAGCCGTTAAAATTCGTTTTAAAATGCCTCCTCTTTTCAAAAGAGTTTTTTTAGATAGTTTTTTATTATCTCTCTATCTAATTACTATTTTAACAAAACATCTCATGCACAATATTTTATTTTAAATGGTTTAAACAAATGCATTTTTTGAAAGCGCCCTCTTCAGTTTAAACAGCTCTTTTTGAATGATAACAGGCTTTTTACTTAGTCATTTGTAAATTGTTATTCCTTTTGGGCATGGTGGAGTTATAATTATTAGTTAGTAATGTAATGGTGTAGGTTTTGATTACTAAAATTCAGTTCGACTTAAAACTGTACTCTCTCTACCAGAACTCAACTATCACTTTTATAATTCCCGGCAGTAACTTGTGATTTAATTATTACATTAAAAAATGTGAATTTTTAAATATTTAATCTAATGAAGACTTTGTTAAAATGAACCAATACTTTAGCACCAGTAAAACAAATAATAATAACCAGGGTCGGTATTCAATTCAATACTTTAAAATACAAATTTACTTAGCATTTTTCTAGGCTGAGAACTTGTATTAAAATCGTTTTTTTTAGAATTTTACTTCAGTAAGTCTAAATTAAATATTTGAAGACATAATGACACCAACATTTGGGCAACATTTTCAGTTGATGAAATAATCAAAGCTCAGTTTTGGCCAAGTAATCTACATTTTTACTTGTATGGAATCGAATACCGTCCCAGAATTAAACCTCTCGCCTTATTTAACATTTTGTTGGCTGTCTTGCCATGTGTAATTACAAACAAAAAGAGGTCAAACCTGTCTTTTAGAAACCACCTGTTAATAGCAACCATATCCTGTCTGCAATGGCCACAAAGGTGATCTAATGCAGAGGAAAAGGTAGAGAACCTATGTAGAGATCACCTGTCTACACTCTACAGTGGCCTATTTTCTTAGTTCCATGGATGGCCACTATACACAGGTTTTACTGTGTATAACAAATGACTCACTCGACTGCATGGTCAATATCATTTTCTGTTTTTATAATTGTCCTGATGTGTGTGTGCCTATTCAGCACCATATTTGTAGACATGGCCGATCTTCCATGGGCTCCCTTAAATCATTGCTCGAGTCCTCTGGCTTGCTGTCCATGCAGTCTGTTCACCTTGATACTGGTAGAACTTGATCTGTTGAATCAAGAAAAAATACACAAAGCAAAACATACGTTACTATAGAAACTCGAAGTATTGGTTTAATTTTGAAAGGTTTGTGTACTTTCTACCACTCTAGCTCTGCGGGTGTCTATTTTGTTTGCTTCTAAAATTTAATTCCATGAGGTAATTATTGTTTCCTAGAATATTGCTTCATAAAATTTGCAAGACATTTAATTTTATCTTAGATATAATGTAAACAAATACAATCATTAAAAAATAACCTTGTTATAAATATAGCAGGGAGTTGTATTTTGTATGCCATAATTTCAATTGAGATATATATCAAATCTTTTCACCAAATGCAGTAATTATAATATTAATATTTACGAATAAGTGTTAGAATAGTACAAACATCTAATATCACTATTTGTTATACAAATTGACAGAAATGTAATCAGTAAAAAAAAGTTGATTACCTGTTGGGTGTGATGATCCACGTCATGCATTGCCAATGGGTGAAAAGGAAGAGAGTTGACATGAAGCACACCTTAGCCGAAGGAATCTCCAACAAATGAAGCACCATAATCAGACTGCTGTAAACGGAAGAAATTAACAAAATATCTACATTAATAATAAACCAACATAAATCCGATTATGAATTAGTTTATATCACAGTAAATACTCAATTCAAGAGCACTTAGACAGTGTCCATCGTTGGATTTTCGAACCATCAGTGCCAGTTCACCAAATAAAAAAGAGGAACATAGATATTAATCAGTAATTTGCTTTGAGACGAGTCTAAAATACTATAGTCTACATTCATAATTTCACATAGAATCCTACTAGTAGTACTACCACAATAAACATAGATTCATGCAAAATTATCAATCATTTTAAAAATCATCTATCATCAACTATCATCTAGCTCAGCAGTTTCTGGACCCTGCACAAGCAGAAATTTTACTACTCTATTCATTGTCTCTAGACCTGAAAAACAGTCTCTATATATATTCCGACAGTTGCTCCACTGACCGCTCCATTTAAGGGTAGTACAGTATAAGTTTTTATTTTTAAAAAACAACAACACATAATAAACCACACAAAGAGTTGGTTATTTCTGACTAGACCAGGTCCAGCCACTATCTGAATATGGCCCTAATCTAATTAGGCCTTACGTTGTACGTACACGTACGTATTAAACACTAACATGTACACAATTGGTGTATGAATTACCATAATGACCGTAACTAATGAACCACCCAAGGCCAAGGGCAAGGCCAAGACCAAGTAACCAAGTTAATTATTGGGCCACGACCGCTGGCACTGATTCCCATTGTCTACTGACTGTCTAGAATCTAGTGTGATTTGGATTTCTTTTTTAAAAGTTTTAATCACTTCAGTCTTCGGTTATCAAAATCAGTCTGTGTTCCAGTGTTTCCAGATATTAGAATGAGAGCATGAGCTTGAGGACTGAGGACCGGCCTAGTCCTACCCTAATTCCTAGACCATCTTTGCCTTTTAAAAGCCAAGGCTTAGCCTTAAGCTTTGGTAGCTGGCCAGTACAAGTTGAAAGTCACAGACTTGTAATATCAAACTTCATTCAATTTTAGCTAGATTTGAAAAATAGTAATATTTAAACTTGTTTCTTCAATCATTTCTGACTTATTACTCAATTAAATTGATATTGAGACTTGACATGATGATACTGATCTTTATTTAGACTCTCGAAACCAACATTTAATGGCCTGACCATTCGTTTTTGTGTCTACAAAATCAAACTTTCGCTTATTAACGCTTATTAACGCCTTCCTAAATGGTAGACGACAGAGGGCCATACTTCGAAATGGAGTGTCTGGATGGCAGAAAGTAACAAGTGGAGTCCCGCAAGGGTCCATTTTGGGACCTCTTCTTTTTTTGTTTTATGTTAACGACCTACCTGATTCTGTTTGTTCAACCGCAAACATGTTTGCAGACGACACGAAGGTTTACCGTAGAGCTGAAACCAAAGAGGATTGCGAACTTCTCCAGAGAGACTTAAATGCTCTAGGGCCATTCTTGGTCACGTGTGTGACCCAAAACATGACAAATTTTGAAATGGGATGCTTATATTTCAGTAAGTATGAGACTATAATGATTTTTACATCATATGTGACTTGAATATGTTGTAGTCTTTCAAACTTAACACAAAAGATTTGATAAGGATTACGTAACTCAATGTCAGAGGTCAAATGGCATGGGTCACGTGTGTGACTTCGCACGGAGCGCTTTTTTCATAACTAAATTTCATTTGGAAAATTCTTTAAAATATGAATAGCTATAATGTTCATCTTATTACCAGAGAAGTACTATACATTTGTAAGTACAACAATAGCAATGAATGAGAATTATATCAAACCGTTGTTTTTTATAGTACTTAATTATGTGGCAACGTCTGGTCACGTGTGTGACATTTTGGGGTGGTCACGTGTGTGACATGTACAATATGAATGGAAAAATGGGAATTTTATAATATCGGGTTTAGAAAAGAATGAAAGGTTGAATTTTTACAAAGTTGTAATCAACCTGTACAGGAAAGTGAGAAGAATGAGCTTGCTAATTATCCTTTTGATATCTTGATTATTTTCTGAATTATGATTATTAGAAAAATATTGAAATATGTAAATTTATGCAAATGAGTAAAAAAGTTTCATTTAAACTTCAAATCATGTATTTCATGAAACTTTACACATGGATCATTCCAAAAATGGAACAAAACTACAGCCAAATAAAACTTCAATTTTTCCGAAAAAGTTTCACTTTTCAAAGAATGGCCCTCATAGCTGCTTGGTCCAAACGCTGGCTACTAGAATTCAATGCAGAGAAATGTGTCGTCCTACGTATAAGAGCAGCATTAGAGTACCAGTATAGTCTCAACGGCATTTACCTGCAGGAGGTGACTGAGCAGAGAGACCTGGGTATAGTCATAAGTAATACCCTTACACCAACAAGACATGTTCAAGACTTAGTAAAGAAGGCTCACCGAAAGATTGCAATGTTTCGTCGCTGCTTTTCTGGATTAGATGAAGTGAAAACCACCGTACTCTACCAGTCCTTAGTAAGACCAGCGTTGGAATTTGCGTCTACGGCTTGGAGCCCAATCACGAAAAAAGATATTGAGGCATTAGAAAAGGTGCAGACAAGATGCTTGCGACTATGTAAGAAAGAGATCAACATTGAATCGCTTGAGGTGAGAAGACAGAGGACTGATTTGATAGATTCGTACAAGTTCTTAAATGGACATTACAAGTCTCAACCAGAGAAGTTCTTCTCGAAACCACTTAAGAATCTAAGAGGGCATTCAAATAAGTTATTTCTTAGTCGCACCAGAACGAAATTGGCAGGCCACTTTTACTCCAATAGAGTGGTTAAGCCCTGGAATTTGTTGCCTGAAAAGACGGTGTCTGCGCCAACTGTGGAATCTGTTAAGAGAAGTTTGAGAGCCCTTCCCATAGGAAAAGAGGGTTAATCTACCAAGTATACCAAGTATACCAAGTAGGTATTATTATTAAGTTGCCTGAATGCAGCAGCAAGACGGTACTACGGTCCTACATACAATTTGTCCCCGCGGCTGGTGGCCCAGCAAAACACTAAATATCGCTATCTACCGTAGATAACGACCTACGCACAGTGGAAGGGTTAACTGACTAAAGCGTAAAACCTTATAAGGATTTTAGGCACACTTACCGATATTGCTGTAAACTCTTGATGGTTCAAATACTGCGTTCCGTTCCACTCAATATTCTGGACCCGATGGTCATAAAATTAGGCATTCAAAATGCCTCTTTGCGCCCAAAATGATTTCCAATTCCGATGATGGGTTGAAAAATTTGTACTGTCGCACTAAATACGTGTGGACAATTTGACCGCAATAAATCAGCTGATTCGCGATACTTCGCGATATTATCGATACTTAATTATTCCTTACTGATAATTTCATAGACATTATGCATGGACAAACTTGACTAATAAGGCATATCCATTACTAAATAAGGTAAAAGTTATGACGAAATTATTCATGAATATTCATCAAAATGTATTCTTCTGCGCATGTGCGATGAACTTTCGCTTTCCCTACAAATAATGTTGGATTAACAGTTAACAGATATGAGGGAGGGCAAGCGAACAGCTCATGAATATTCAAGACCTAGATAAATCGCTTCAAATTTGACACTTTTTTAACACGTACGTCTATGGAGAGTTACCCCCCTTGATCGGTACAGTACTTTTGGGGGAAATTCCTGTCGAGAAGGTTGTCACTGTTTTGCTCTGTGACATTAGCGATTCTGTGCGATTGCTTTGAACATGCTACCCTCTGAGAACTTGTATGAGGTATTACGTAATATAATTAGAAAATTATACAAATAACCTATGAAGTATAATTTGAATTATATTAGTAATAATGAAATACAAGTCGATGAGGGTCATTTGTAAATGGCGCTTTATTACAGTAAAATCTCAAGGCGCTCTGTCTGTTGTTACATAAACTGTAGCCTAACAGCCTAAGGAACTTTCTTATGCTGATTGGGGTCCATGTTGGTTAGCAACATGTATTTGGTGTATTTTATAAATGACTCGGCATAGTGCCTTAATCATCGTGATTTATTGACAATCAGTTGAAATATAAATGGACTTAATATGGTTATTGTGAATTAAAACTGTCCTTGTAAACTGAGATGAAAGTATCTGTTGGGGATACTTTCAGGTACTGTTTTTCTTTATTTGTCTCTTACTTTGAATAGATGACACACTGCCCCGCGGGGCCCTTCTTATACCATATCCACAAAGGGCGGTACGCTAGAAATGCTTTAAATTCCCTTTGTGTGACTAAGCTGCATACTCACGTGGAACATGCTACGCTCATCGACTTGTATTTCATTATTAATAATATAATTCAAATTATACTTCAAAGGATATTTGTATAATTTTCTAATTATACATGTTCTTAAAATCGTCTTATTTCTGTGTCAAAGTTTGCGTATGTTTTCTTGACTAAAACTTTACAATATAATTTAAACTCATTTATAAACTCTTTCCATAATGTTATGGTGTTAAAACTTGTGGCTGCCTCACTTGAGGAGTTTCGGTTGTCGTTCGGTATCATATCACACGTTCACACAGATAGAATAAAAGTTGAAGTCGAAGTTGAAGTTGAGAATTAAACAGTTTATTGTTGGTTTGTAGAAAGTGTTTGGTGAGTGTGGTACATAGATACAGTTGATAGATACAGTTGATAGATACAGTTAATAGATACAGTTGATAGATACAGTTGATAGATACAGTTGATAGATACAGATGACAATCTATAACGGAATAGATAAAACAAACGAAAAACATAATCAATACTTTGCATTCATGGCATTACGGTATATAGATTAACAGAACAATATTGTACAAATGTTTAAACATGAAATCAGATAATTTATAATATGCAGTTATAACAACACTATTATAAAGCTTTAGAAGGCATGCACAACAATTAAATGCAATTAATGTAATAACACTTACTAATTTGGCTCCTATAGCTGCACTTGAATATATAAACTTGCGATGACTCTTTAGAACGTGTCTTTAACTTTACGTTGTTTCGTCTTCTAGTATTTTCAGTTTAAATTTACTTTCTTTCAAAATATACGCATATATCGCGCTAAACTAAACATGCGCTTACGTGTGACGTATAAATACAGTGTCTACAACTATGACGTAACAATACAAAATAATGGCGCGCGAAACGCAATTACGTAACAAAATTAACACTAACAAATGACTGCGTCTGCATATAATAACATATATCTCTTGTAAATCACATATTGTGCAAAATGAATTATCATATTCATAAAAACATAATCGTTGTGTTCAATCTGATGTCCTACTAGTAAATGGTTGATAACATGTGTATGTTTGTGTAGTGGTGTAGCATGGTCAGGCTGATTGGGGAGCACACACATTATAGTAGGCACACCTTATGTATTTCTTGTTTTTCCAAAAATGTATTGTATTTGTTGTCAAATTATTGGGAGAACAAAGGGCCATTCCCCCCTTCCCCCCGTAGTTACGCCAGTCCACTATATATTATGTGGTCTGTTATGTCAACTGAGTGGTGTGTAAACATTCCATGGTAAATGATGGTCATATATGACCGTGTAATGATCGAAAATGAGAAATGATATTCGCTACCTCATTGCACCGATTTTGTAAACAGTAGATAAATATAAATCTGAACACTTCAATAATACATATCTTTATGTGATGTCGTTTCTTTTGTTCATAATATTTAATCAGAAACTATACCCCTTTTCAGTGGATGATCTTGTTTGGATGTAAACAATGATGATGAGGTAAAAAAGATTTGTTTTTCAAAATCTTACAGATTTAATTTATGTTCGGTGGGATCTTTTCTTGTGGATGAAACTCAAATTCTAAATAGACAATAGACCACCGAGATATCATTTATAACGCTGTACGTTTGCTTTTTTAAACATCGACTCAAACGTGCAATGATCATCAAGCATTTCATTTCATTTTATTCCATAGACAGATTCCATGTCCGTACTTCACAGCCGTTAAGTATAGCCGGTAATGATGTTAGAGTCAAAGAGGATGGCAATTTTCCAGACAATTTGTACATATTTTAAAAGGTTATAATTCTCTCATTTCGAGACAAATGTTGCTTTAGTATCCAAAACAATGTTTGCACAGAAGAATTGTACTTCAAACAACAAAGGATTCTTCTTCTCGTCAATATAAACGTTGATTCTGTTTGCCTCCATTTAAATGATTTAGGAATGTCTAAGGATAACACGTTCATATTGTTATGAACATCATGCGTTCTTCAGATTCTCAGTTGGGCTGATATAATATGTATAACACTGGGGTACAGATCTGGTGAGCTTGGACGGTTGCACTACCTCCCCACCACCGTAGAAAAACCTGTTGCTCGATTACTCCAAAAAATTGGTAGAAATTAAAAATCCTTTAAAAAAAAATGTTATTACTAAACATTATAATTCGTTCTAGAACTGAGCATACATAAATGAGGTGATTGTCCCTCCCACTTACACATAAATTTGTATATGCAAAACCGACAAATAATTTTTTTCAGATAAAAAACAAATTAGAAAGGGTTTTTACGACTTGTGTATATAAAATCAGTAAGGTATCATTTAAAAGACAACATTATGTATATGATGGGAGCTTTATCTAAACAAAAATCAATAAACTCTATATCGGTGTTTGCATAATTATTAACTCTTCATATTATACCGTTTACCACCAATTCGAATATAGACTCAATGATTTAAATCCTCTTATTGATATGTCCAGAGAAAAGTTATATTGTGCAAAGATGGAAAACAAGCTTCAAAATCAATCATTTGATCTGCTGCCTCAACTAAGTAACATGTTCTTATCTATAGCTTTTCTTTTTTTACTTTATAGCATATCCACATGAACCATTTCCAGCGATCGAAGAGTGTTTAGTCAACGGCAGTGTCAACGGAGATGCAGAGAAAGAGCATCAAGATTGTATATTATTCACCACATATTTAAGAAACATTACGTGTTTCATCAATGGGTGCTATCCCTCATGTTACATATTATTTCAACAAATGGCAAAGACCATACCAACAAATTCTTCGCTGGAATGGACTAATGCAGATGGAACAAAGGGCACATCTATCTCTACTGTGGCCAAAGCGAGTTCTGAATCGTACGCATGCATCTCAACGATCGTAGGCCCAAGAGGGTTTTCGATAAAACATTTAACAAGGGTCCGCATAAAAACTCACCCGCAAGTGTCTTCGGAAGAGCGGGATCGAACACACGATATCATTTTAATCGGTAAATGCATTTTTAAAGAAAACTTTTGAATATTTACATCATTACCTAAACCAACAATCAGTAGTTTAGCATGGTCTGAATCAGTAGTGTAGCTACGGGGGGAGGAGCACGGGGGCATGTTTTACATGTATTTTTAAAAAATTTGTGATCTGCATCAGTTGAGCATAGGCCTACTGAACCTTATCCGAGGGACCAGTGTTTTGGGCCTAGTCACGCGGTTCTTGAAAACATTGGCGTCAACACTGCGGGGGACATGCCCCCCCCCCCCCCCCCCCACCCAACACACATTTGAAAGTGGAGGTGATTGTCCCTCCCACTTACGCATTATCTCTTATGCATACATGATGTATGTTTGATTCCATAGCTTGCATTACGAATCATAATTATACAATTTTCTGTATCAGGTATGCACCAAATCGCACATTTTAAAGCCAAAAATATGCAAAATCTCCCTACTGTGGGAAGGGGACACCCCCTCCAATACCCTCGCAATGCCCTCCGTTTTCGTGCCCCCCCCCCCCTTCTTTTACATCAAGCGCATCATTTTACAGATCAACCTAACAAGACATCTGAATCCAAATGTACGCCAGAAACAACAGTTCCAGGCGATGCACATGATAGGATCAACAGCGTGTGTTTTACTCTATCCACGGGTGTAGATCCGGGGGATATATCCCCCACTTTTTGATGCAGGGGGTGGCCTGTAAGACATCCCCCACTTTTTTTCAAAGTTACATCTTTATAAAATGCATAATAACAATAATTATGGTAATAATAATAATAATAAGCATTCTTCTGGAATTTCAAGAATTTCTCCTCGTGGGAGGGGGTAAACCCCTCACCAACCCTCCCAAATGGACGGTGTGTGCGTATTTGAGTGTGTGTGTGTGTGTGTGTGTGTGTGTGTGTGTGTGTGTGTAGGTTTGTTTGTGTTTGTATGATTTAAGTCATGCTTTCTTTAATTTTATATTATCAAATGTTCTTCCAAGGTATACTGCACCAGATTGCATTATTTCGAGTTCAAAATTGCAAAAGCTATCTACCTGAAAGCGCCCTATTGGTCGCTCCGCTCCCTCGCAGTTGTGCCCCCACTAATCCATTGACCCTCGCTACGCCACTGGTCGGAATGATTGGGGCCACGTATATTATTGGGGCCACAACTTATGCATTATATTTTTTATTATTAAGAGTGACGCTTATCGGTTTTCGTACATTTCTTTGTATCATAAATACTGCGTATGTATAAATATTGTACAATCGGTTAATAGATGCCGTTTGAAAGATAAGGTAAGTCCAATGTCTGCAATGAATATCAAACTTTTGCGGTAGTAATTTTGATGCAATGTTCCATATATGACTTGTCATATTAAAGGGATAGTTGAGGTTTGGTAGAGGGCGCTACACACACTAATGTTTTTGTGAGATAATGAAAAACTGAGTGTCAAATTTGAAAGAGCATACAATTTGAATGGCAGGATAAACTTTATTTGATCAAAATCGGTTCAGAAACGGCTGAAATATCCATAAACATAACAATTTGTAATAAATGTGGGGCCCCACAAGTATTCGATAATTTTGAACTAGCCGGTAAAATTCCTTTTAAAATGCTTCCTCTTTTCAACAATTTTCAAACGAGGTTTTTAGATACTTGTTGATTATCTCTCTATCAAATAACCATTTCAACAAAACAGCACATGCACAATATTTTATTTAAAATTGTTTAAACAAATGTGTTTTTGAAAGCGCCCTCTTTAGTTTAAACAGCTCTTTTTGAATAATAACAGGCTTTTTACTTAGTCGTTTGTAATTTTTGTATTCCTTTTGAGCATGGTGGAGTTATAACTATTAGTTTGTAATGTAATGGTGCAGGTTTTGGTTACTAATATTCAGTTTGACTAAAACTGTAATCTCTCTACGAGAACTCAACTATCCCTTTAAATGAGAAATAGCGACGTTTATGTTCAAAATTCGTAAAGAGCTATGGATTATCACTCCTTTCATAATTATGAGTTCATAGGCATGTTAGATAAGTAAGCAAATCGTACAGTGACCCCTTTTTAACTAACGGCGGCAATTTGTATTATTTGAGGGGAGGTAGCCTTCCCGTAATTTTGCCTACACCTTTTTGCTCGACACCCACTAATTATCTTATGTATGAGCTTCTCCCAACGATTACACAAACAGAATTAATGTATATTGAGAAACGGATCATACTAGTCATTGGTAAGGCATTTGCTCGGGACGTCCAAATAAGCAAGTTTTATTATGTCGAAAATAAGAAATAACTAGAAATAATTATCTTTGAATTTCAAAATCTAGTTGTACATAAATACATTTTTTATTGACCTACGTTTTTTTCTGTTTGTCTTTCTTTGTTGCATAGTTATTCTACTGCTGGTTAGTTTATCCCCGTTCATCTTACTTTGGGCTTGTGTTATACTGAAGCAAATGCCTCCTCGTAAGTCAATCGCTAACATATTTTGGGATGTACTATGATTATGATGTTATATGATATAACATATTGTAACATAAACCACATATATGGTTAATGCAATATAATATATTAAATTGTAATATACTATATCATTACAATATAATTATATGAAATATAACACAACATATGATTTGTTATGAACTGATATTGTAATATACGTAGCCGTGCCTAATGACAAATATATATATATAGTTATGTGTGAAAACATTTTATAAGGATCACTAAGTTTTTATAATTATTCTGCTTATCAAGCATGTAATATTTTAGATGCGATGACACTTGTACTTAAATCGTCTTTCGGGTACATTGAATTAATAAATAGAAATTTAATGAATACAGCCTTAGGTTGTCGGGATTCAAAATATTCTCTGTGTAGCATTATTTATAATTGTCAAAACAAATTTTTCGTATCTTCGTATAAAAGTTGTAGTTAAAGGGATAGTTGAGTATTGGTATAGAGGGCGCTACCAAAAATAATTGTTTGTGAGATAATGAAAAAATGAGTGTCAAATTTGAAAGAGCATAATATTTTAATGACAGAATAAACTGTATTTGATCAAAATCGGTTCAGAAATGTCTGAAATATCCATAAACATTATCATTTCTAATAAATGTGGGGCCCCACAATTATTACACAATTTTGAACCAGCCGTTAAAAATGCTTTTAAAATGCTTCCTCTTTTCAAACATTTACAAAAGAGGTGTTTAAATAGTTGTTGATAATGTCTCTATCGAATCACTATTACAAACATCACATGCACAATATTTTATTTAAAATGGATGATACCAATGATTTTTAAGAGATTGCCCTCTTGAGTTTTAACGGCTATTTTTGAAAGATAACAGGCTTTTCATTTAGCCGTTTGTAATGTTTTATTAATTTTGAGCATGGTGGAGTTATAACTGTTATTTAGTAATGCAGTAATGGTGCTGGTTTTAGTTACTAAAATTCAGCTGTACCCTCTTTACCAAAACTCACCTATCCCTTTAATATTTTTAAGTGAAATAAGTCAAATATAAATGATGGTTAGGTTTGCACCTAGCTCCCTACTCTCCCTATCCTCCTATATATTTATCTTACACTATATCTGTATCACTTGATCGCTCTTTCAGATACCAACGTCCATTTAGATAGGAAAGAGGAAACAACAAACAAAGGTAACAATTATAAATTAAAGCAATACTCTTATTACACAACCTAAAATTTGTTTAGTGTTATTTGCAGTGTAAACAGACCTTTAGGATTTGTTAAAGGAAAATGTATTAATGATGAAAACCAAAACAAATGGTATGTTTCTTTCTCGTCTTTTATTCCAGATCTCAAGATCCCTATCGATAATGAAAGCATGGATGAAGGTAAAAAACATCTCTATGGTAAATGTATAATATGCAAACATTCAAATATATAAGCATTATTTGAGTGTTATTGAATTATTGTTAATTCTACTTCATTTGTTATCAATGATCTGATATTACTTTATTGATATTGGTTTAGAAATTCATAAATTGTATTGATCTCGGCCATAAAACGCCCGATCGCCGCAAAAATTTGCATTCATGTCAAGTAAACAATGGTAGGATGTATCTTTTACAATGGTAATGTTATGCAAATCAGGTCATAAAATTAATATTTTTCTTATAAATGATATATTTTTGAGAATTGAATATTCGTTTTAAATACTTATATTCTTTAGACTAGTCGGAATAATAATGTGCCAACACAATTTGGGAGAGGCTACGTATTCATTAAGTTTTCTATTGTTTTTATCATGTTAAAATGTAATATTGGTTTAGTTTGCAAATATAATCTATCACTAGTAAAAATGTCCATAAGTGGAAGGTTCATTGTCATGCGCCTGAAATATGCCACGGGATGTAAAATAATTACAAGGCAACATATCATAAGTTGAAGACCCTCTATAGGCACCAAAGTTGGGCAATGTTTACATGACTTTCAAAATGATGTCATACTCGGTGATGAATACATTTTCTTTCCTTTTTTTTTTTTTTTTTTTTTTTTGGGGGGGGGGGTTGGTTACTGATATGATACCAATATTAAGAAATTAACCACTAAGGTTATTTTCATTAGCCACATAAGTCTGGTTTGTTCTTTTATGTACCCTCACTGTATAACATATGTATTGTTGATAATAGATTATAGAGGTTTCAAATATCATTACCTTTTCTATCAATTTATCATGAGGTCTTCAATAACGTCTTAATGTTCTAAAATTCACTCAGAGACGACGTTATGGAATAAGATATCCAGCTATAGACTTGGATACCAAACTACGATTCGAGTAAAAAGTGGATATCAGCCTCCCTCGGAAATTCGGATTGGGTTTCTCGGTACACAAGGTGTCGGAAAAAGTTCTTTGATCAATTCACTCTTTTTCGCTTACCAGGGTAAGACAAACTAAAAATATGTCATATACATTATAAACAAAACTATCATATGTGTACAATGGTCTCGACATGTTAACTTTTTCTTTACGGGAATCTGATATCCCAGTTTTCCGTGAGGTCAGCGCCTGGTCACAGGCGGGAACCAACGATAATTGTACAGAACACGATATAAACACAACAAAAAAGTAACTCCCCCCCTAAGCAAAATGGCGTAACTTTTTAACAAATTAGGTTTGAGCAACATAACTTGGCAGGAATGTTTCTAAAACAATTGGCTAACGTCTCTGTGAAAATGAATTTGATCCGCCATGCCATGCATGAGTGAGCTCACATTAAAAGAAAAATGTCACTTTTCAAAAGTCACAAGAGTCAAAAAGTGAAAATTCTGCCTTTGATGTGTGGTTACTCATCCATGACTCGACGGACCAATTTCATTTTCACACATAAGTTAGTCAATAAATGTAGGAACAATCCTGCCGAGTTATTTTGCTCAAAACCTTTTCGTTAAAAAGTTATGTTATTTGATTAAGGGGGACTTATTTTTGTGTTGAGTTTAATTGATCAGTAGTGTTGGAATAAACTCAACAAAAAAGTAAGTCTCCTCCTGATTAGAATAACATAACTTTTTAACAAATTTTTGTTGAGCAAATTAACTCGGCAGGATTGTTTCTACACTTATTTACTAACTTCTGTGTGAAAATGAAATTGGTCCATCTAGTCATGCATGAGTGAGCACACATCAAAGGAAAGATTGGCACTTTGTGTGCTCACTCATGTGTGACTCAATTGACCAACTTCATTTTCACTCAGAAGTTAGTCACAAAGTATAGGAACAATCCTGCCGAGTTATTATGCTCAAAACAAGTTTGTCAAAAAGTGACGCCATTTTGATTAGGGGACTCACTTTTTTTGTTGTGTTTATGAATCATGCACGCTTTTGTAATACACACAACAACAAAAGTAAGTCCCCTTAATCAAAATAGCGTTACTTTTTGACAAAAATGTTTTGAGCAAAATAACTCGGCAGGATTGTTCCTACACTTTGTGACTAACTTCTGAGTGAAAATGAAGTTGGTCCATTGAGTCACGCATGAATGAGCACACAAAGTACCAATCTTTCCTTTGATGTGTGCTCACTCATGCATGACTCGATGGACCAATTTCATTTTCACACAGAAGTTAGTCAATAAGTGTAGAAACAATCCTGCCGAGTTATTTTGCTCAAAACATTTTTATAAAAAAGTTATGTTATTCTAATCAGGAGAAGACTTACTTTTTTGTTGAGTTTATTCCAACAATACTGATCAATTAAACTCAACAGAAAAATAAGTCCCCCTTAATCAAATAACATAACTTTTAACGAAAAGGTTTTGAGCAAAATAACTCGGCAGGATTGTTCCTACATTTATTGACTAACTTATGTGTGAAAATGAAATTGGTCCGTCGAGTCATGGATGAGTGACCACACATCAAAGGCAGAATTTTCACTTTTTGACTCTTGTGACTTTTGAAAAGTGACATTTTTCCTTTAATGTGTGCTCACTCATGCATGGCATAGCGGATCACATTTATTTTCACAGAGACGTTAGCCAATTATTTTAGAAACATTCCTGCCAAGTTATGTTGCTCAAACCCAATTCGTTAAAACGTTACGCCATTTTGCTTAGGGGGGGGGGTTACTTTTTTTGTTGTGTTTAGTTTGCATTTTTATGGCAATAAATTAGTTTATTAGTAACATATTGAAGCCTATATTCATCTAAGAATTTGCCCCCATTATCATAATATTAAGAATAGCGTTCCATATGAGTAAAGACCTCCAATTTGAATTATGAATAGCGACCCTTATCCTTCATTAAGACTAGTGGTATTTTGATTAATACCATGATTACTGTAAAGCTTTAACTGCTTTATATTTGTGTCAAATATCACGATCATAAGTCAAGTCAAGGCCGTTGCCAACTTTGAGCTAGAGGTGAGAGTGCGCCTTTGCGGCGGAACAAAGTGATCAATCCCGAGCGAAGCAACCTAGCTAGGGAGAGGTCCACTTGCTATTCATAACGACCGCTATTCATAAGGACCACTATTCATAAGAACCGCTATTCAGAATTTGAAAAGGGGGTCATTTTTCATAACGGTAATTATTCATAGGGACCACTATTCATTATCGAATAAAAAGGTCGCTATTCAAAATATTAGAAGAGGGTTGCTATTCATAATATAAAAAGAGGCTCGCTATATTAATACTATGAGAAGAGGGGCGCAATTCATACTACGTACCGGAGGGTGCGGGGGCATGTGCCCCTCTCCCGAATAATTTGGCCTAACATTTTAAAACAAATACCCCAATCATTTACGTGACCCCCCACAAAAAAATAATAATAATAAATAAATAAACAATCAGTCTGACCGCGCTACGCCACTTGAGCCACCCTCCCTGCAAAATCTTGGTATTCCCTTCGATCACTGTAATTGAGATAAAGAAAAATAGCGAATGAATAGCGACTCTCTTCTTACATTATGAATAGCGACCCTCATTTCTAATTATGAAGAGTGATCCTCATTTCGAAATATGAATAGCGACCCTCTTCTTGCATTACGAAGAGCGACCCTGAATTCGTAATATGAATAGCGTTCCATATGAGTAAAGACCTCCAATATGAATTATGAATAGCGACCCTTATCTTTCATTAAGACTAGTGGTCCTTACGAATAGCGAGGTTACCCAGCGAGGGTTGGGTGTGAGAGAATAGTGCCCCCCCCCCTCCCGTAGTAGTAGTAGTAGTAGTAGTAGTAGTAGTAGTAGTAGTAGTAGTAGAAGTAGTAGTAGCAGCAGTAGTAGTAGTAGTAGTAGTAGTAGTAGTGGTAGTAGTAGTAGTAGTAGTAGTAGTAGTAGTAGTAGTAGTAGTAGTAGTAGTAGTAGTAGTAGTAGTAGCAGTAGCAGTAGTAGTAGTAGTAGTATTAGTAATAATAGTAGTAGTAGTAGTAGTAGTAGTAGTAGTAGTAGTAGTAGTAGTAGTAGTAGTAGTAGTAGTCGTAGTAGTATAAGTAGTAGTAGTAGTAGTAGTAGTAGTAAGAGTAGTAGTAGTAGTAGTAGTAGTAGTAGTAGTAGTAGTAGTAGTAGTAGTAGTAGTAGTAGTAGTAGTAGTAGTAGTAGTAGTAGTAGAAGTAGTAGTAGTAGTGTTGATTTGTTTTGTTTTCCTTTCCTTTAAAGATGATTGGAACAATGAAGCTCGTGGGTCAACTATATATCAGTGTCAGTATTTCCTCAATAAAAATAAAAGAATCATCCTCGTCGATACACCACCACTGCAGGACACACAGACTACAAAAGAGGCAGTAGAAATAATTGGTAATAACTTACTTTTATTTTTCAACATGCTGAACATGCGGTTGTTTACATATAAAAACCTTGCTGGGGATCAAACGTATTATTATGACCGAGTAAAATTAATTACATTTATATATCTTACGTTTATTAAAACTGAATTTTTAATGGAAAGACACAATAATGTATTTTTTACTCTATTTATTTCTAGCTTACCCAGACTTTTAGATTATGACTCCATTATGACATGATTTAAAACAATTATATCAAAACACTTTTTACGGCGATCTTCATCATCATTATCATTAACATTGGTAATATTTAAATATTTGTATGGTTTTTAGAAATTAATTATTTGGGTGAAGTAACAGTGCGCCATCACATGTATTTCGTGACATTAACATTTCTTTCTGGTGATTATGAATTTGCAGGAGGCATACGTAATTTGTATGGAAAGACGAGAAAGAAATCAGCGTGGAGGGAGCATGATTTGAACTGCCCAGTTTTTGTTTTCAAATACAGGTACAATATCGAACAAAATCAAAATAATGACATTAACAAAAATTATAATTGATTGAATATTATGAAATGACCCAATTATTGACGTTATTTAGTGGTGTAGGTACTAAAAAGGTACTTATGATGTCACTAAATAAATATACAAATTACTTACAAGGAAAACTTTACAACCGAAGCAAAATATGTTCCTCTCGCACAAGTGCATTTCGTACAAACACTAAAAAGGATATTCGTAATACCAGGACGATTCCTCAGCTCGCAATCGAACAAAATTGTGTACATAAGCATAGTAAATTATTGAATCTTCAAGAAATTATTTAATAATGTAAATTCACATGAGTATTACTCTCCTCATATAATTATTTATAATAATACACATATATAATGGCAGTTGTTGGCAAATCCAGGTCGTTTCGTCACTGTTCGTTGATCAACACAGTATCTCCTTTATTTGTGTTTTTATTAAGGTATAATTGTTTTTATTTCCTTTATCTACCTCTACATCCGACTTGTCAAGGGAAATGGATTCTCTACAGCTTATACGAGCTCAGGTGGAAGAAGTAAAACAGTATTACGGTTAGTATTTCATTATTTGTTCACCAATATACGATTAACCCGTGGTCAAACTTTGTTATGTAATAAAAAGTATCTTTGAAAATATATGTGGTGAACTGGAAAATGTAAGATGGTTTTGATTGACCAAATAATATTAACCATATATCCAACAGGAAATTCACTAACATGAGAAAATTAAAGGGTGCCACCACCCAGCAATAATATGTTTTTATAAATGAAAGGTAACATCTTTAGTAGTCCATTCCATCAACAAGTTCACAGAAATATGTTTCCAGAAAGAAAACCAATTTAATTGGACAACGCATTACCATTCTAAAGCATGCGTTCATGGGTCTGCATATACTACTATGTTCAGAGCGAACGAATCGTCCGGGATTCTATTGTCTCCAAACGTACGCGTGAATAGCATTGGCGCACTCGCAAATGTTTGGCCCTTACGGAACCAGGAAATAAGAGTGGTTCCGTAAGTGGTGGTAATTTATTGCTTTGTTTGTGAGTTTACACAACCCTTTGCAAAATGATGGGTATCTATTTAATATCACAAAACGGTAAAAAAACAAATAATTATGTGTTGTTCTTTACCTGGTGGTCCTCTTAACGTTTCTACCCACAGTTATTTTGTATGATATATTAAGCATTGTTTTCATGTGTCACTACAAATATTTCGCGACAATATTTAAATTTGCCATTAGATGTTTAACATATTAAGATATTATTTTCTTAAAGGGATAGTTGAGTATTGGTATAGAAGGCAATTCACAGAATTGTTTTGTGAGATAATGAAAAACTGACCGTCAAATTTGAAAGAACTTACAATTTTAATGATAGAATACATTTTATTTGATCAAAATTGGTTCAGAAACGGCTGAAATATAAAAAAAAACATATTTTTATTCAAAAAATTCTTCGCCAAGGGATATTATGACTTTTTAGACAAAATTTTTAAAATCCTTAAAGACTACTTGGAAAAAAATCTGAATAGATTTTTAAAAAGTTGTTGATGATATCTCTATAAATCATTATTTTAACAAAACATTAAATGCACAATTTTGAATGAAAAATGGATAAAACCAATGATATTTTTTTAGAGAGCGCCCTCTTGAGTTGTAACGGCTCTTTTTGAATGATAACAGGGGTTTTACTTAGTCGTTTGTAATTGTGCATACTTTTCGAGCATGGTGAAGTTATAACTATTATTTTGTACCTTAATGGTGCAGGTTTTGGTTACTAAAGTTAAGTTTCACCAATACTCAACTATCCCTTTAATTATATCAATGAACTTTTGAATAAATACAAACGGAAGAAAGATTCAATTTAGATATATTAATTAATTAAAACAAATAATTCATACAAGATTGTGTTCGTATTTTTATATTCCTTAAAAATTGAGATTAATGAAGTATTAGGAAAGCAAATTAGGTGTTATAATGAACTACTAATATAATTATACCCATGCCTGATGTTTTGTATATGGTTGAATTAATATACATTTCCTTTTTGTACGCTTTATCGACAAAGACATTTTCCTGCGAAGTTGCTGTTGTTCTTTTCGTTCAACGCCGCTTGAGAATGTGTAAAACGAAATTTACATTATTATTAACAGGTATGTGCCCGATGATGGTCATTACACATGCAGAGCAAGCAACATCCAGTGATGATTTGGGAAATGATTTGGGAGAAGAGTTGAGAGAAGAGTTTAGTCAGTTTGGCCTTGGAAGAGATCAAATCTTTCTAATTGAGAATTACACAGAAGAGAACCATACTAAAAGTGCACAAAAACACGAGGAGTTCCTCCGTATGTTATGGGAATTTGTAGAGTGTGCAGAGAAAAACCACAGAATGAGATATAATTTGAATAATACAAAACGACATTTCAAGGTAGAACATTCAGACCAAAATACTTGAACTTTCAATGAACTAAAGAGAAATTCAAACTCAATACACGTCGTCCTTTGAAGTGTATATAAAAGGACACACTAATTTTTGAAATATAATACAAACTTCAGAAGAATGCGTGCACTTCGAAGGGAGTCATTCTTATTTAGCATGTTTAAAGGTCCATATTACAAAGTATACTTTAACATGGATTCAAAACCAATCGAAAGCCTTACAAACCAATTTCAGAAAGAACCAGCACTCATGCAGGTATAGCTTCAAAATGATAATGAGGACACAGTGTCGTTGCTTACAATTAATAGGTACGTATGGACGGATTGAGTGACCAACAAACATTTTTGGTTTAATCTGGCGCTGTCTATCTAATGACTTGTTGTGACATATATGATGTCCATTTTTATTTTTATAAAGGGGAGACCCTTATTTTAGAAACTTATAGCCAAATTTGTGGAGGTTTTTTTAACCGCACTTTTAGACAAGACATGTATCTATACATATTAATAGAGTTGTGATAGTCCCTCCGACTTTGCACCATACAAATGATCATAAAAGGCTCATGGGTGGATTATGTAGATAATTTAATTGCAGTCGATGTCAATTAGGAAACGTATTGATACTTTCTTTACTTTATGTTGTAATTGTTATATTTGTAAGCGCTATGATACATTGTGAATAGCGCTATATAAGTAACCTGTATTATTAGTATTATTACTCACATTTTTGCGACATGTTTGAGTACTGCAATTTGTAAACTAATACATGATTGTAAATATAAAAGACAATGTAAAAGATTTAATCAACAGTCATGTTTATACTGTTGGAATGATCGGAAAGAATTTGTACGTAAATTATCATTGATGGAAGAGAAAGTTGACATTTCGAAGGAGCTCTGATCACGATGGCGCAGGTAAGTAATCCCAAATGGTTAGAATGTTAAAAGAGGTTTAAAAAATCGCCATGATCGATGCGGAAAAATTCTAAAGAATATTGGCAGTAGCTAAGTGGTAAGAATGGATGTAAGAGCAAACCGGAAATGCACTATTGATGTACATGTCCCATGACTATTGGTTTTAGTCGTTTAAAGGTTCTATGTCATGGAAATCACATTAAAAACAATTTTTAGCCTATAACGTATAGTTTTTTACGCGGATTCCAATTGCAATAATATTTGTTTCAATGGAAAAGTCAATGAAACAAGAAATCAACTTGAAAATTCAAATTGGGAACGCCCACAAAAAATTTCTCCAGAGTGAAATTCCGCAAGTGACCTCATCTGTCAATCGCAACTCAGTTACTTATAATATGAACAATGCACCTTTACCAAAGCTGAGCGCCTGCTCACAATAGTATCACATGATTGAATACACTACCAACATACACACTTTCAATTTCAATAACAGTTAAAACAAAAAATCCAACCATCATTATGACAAGAAAGGCACTGACAAGCTATTGTATGGAAGCATGCAGGGCATGCTATTGTGGGCATATTCTTTTTGTCCTTCTCCTTTTGCATCTAAAGGAAGCTGACCAGTGATGTCAATAGTGCTTTTCTTGTCCTTATAATGGTTGAGGTTTTCTGACATACATGTAGCAACTGCTATTGAAATTGAAATTGTGCGGGTTGGAAGTGTATTCAAAAATGTGATACTGTTGTGAGTAGGCGCTCGGCCTGGGCAAAGGTGCATTGTTCATCTTACAAGTAACTGAGTTATGATTGACAGAAGATGTCATAATACAGAATTTCACTCTAGAGAGCTTTTTGAAGAGGTGGGGCTTAGCAAGATGAACAAAATAATTGCAAAAATATTTTAAAATCAACAAAACATATATCGGTAATAAACAGTTTACAAATATTTGATGTATACACTAATACAGATACATAGAAGTCAGCATGTATTCGCATTACATGGCCTTATTCATGTATATTATTTTACCAAAAAGGATGAAAATATAACCCACACGCTTTCCAGTAGCAGTCATAGTATCCGAATTCAGATACTATGCGCGGGCAAAAGAGCTCAAATCTTACATAAATGTTCACTTATTTAACTAAGTATCAAAAAGTTTTCCTTCTCAATGAAACTTTCACACAATATTCAGACATCGGGAGATTAGAAAATCCGAAACATGATTTTATTGGTATTGAATGCGAGAATTTATTGTATGAGAGAATCACTAGAGTTTTAAGTAAGTATTGTGCATTTGGACAATGTTACTGGATCCCTTTAATAATACAATTATATTGGTGTACTTCACAGAAAGATGTGTGATTGATGCTAACCGAAGTACGTGCATGGCAAACTCATTGCCATATGCGTACACAGTTGAAATGGCCGCGGGATTTTGTTTCAAATTTAACCATAAACATGCTTAATTTATCAGCAACAAATAGACATTTGAAAATGATTTCATACTTCTAGTTATAAGAGTAAAACAATAAAGCGTTAAAGAACCACTATACGAATGTAAGTGATTTCCATTTAAGTGCATGACATTTTCTTGGAAACACATGAGATATGAATAATCTATCCACGTGTAATTATTGTAGTGCGTCAAGATGGATTCTGTTATGTGTTGGATGTTGATATTTTTGACACGATTATAAGCATTTTATTGGAAAGTCATACACATGCTAGCAAATGCGAATAGAGTTATTAGTCGACCAACTGTGCAGCACTTGAACGGGCTTTTTAATATCATATGTGGTGATTGCCAGATCAGTATTTTGAAGTTGTAAGGTGGTAAGCCAAATGTATATGATAAAGGCAGTAATAGTTTGAATATAAATATTTAGCAGATGAATAATGGAATTGCGCATACTCGTAATGGTAAACTAGGAGGATAAATTCCCCAGTTCACCGTGTTCTATATATTATCACATGTTCACGTATTGTTATATTTATATGTAAATATGTTTTGTACTTTCGTAGGTCGACAGAGTCAATAAAATCTTAAAATCTATCAAAATTATCAATATCATCTCCTCAATCATTTATTTGATTTTCAATACTATAAGGAGGCCTGCGTGATTGATTTTAGTAGTGACGCAGAGCTTATTCAGTGAATATTTAGCTATGTGACTAACTTAAAGGGATAGTTGAGTTTTGGTATAGAGGGTGCTACACAAAAACAAAATGTGAGATAATGAAAAACTGAGTGTAAAATTTAGATAGAGCAAATTATTTTAATGGCAGAATAAACTTTATTTTATCAAAATCGGTTCAGACATGGCTGAAATAGCCATAAACATAGCCATGTGTAATACATGTGGGGCCTCACAAGTATTCAATAATTTTGAACCAGCCGTTTAAATTTGTTTTTGAATGCTACCTCTTTTCAAAAGTTTACGAAAGAGGTTTTCAAATAGTTGTTGATTTTCTCCCCATCTATACACTACTTCAACAAAACATAACATGCCCTATATTTTATTTGAAATGGTTGAAACCGATGAGTTTTTATAGAAAGCCCTTTTAAATTTGAACGGCTCTTTTTTAATAATAACATACTTTTTACTTTTTACTAAGTAAGTTATACTTTTGTATTCCTTTCGAGCATGGTGGAGTTCTAACTATTAGTTTGTAATGTAATGGTGTCAGTTTTGCTTACTAAAATTCAGTTTGACCAAAACTGTACTCTCTTTACCAGAACTCAACTATCCCTTTAAATACGCGAAAGTCGTAAATTATACTCAATGTATAGGCAAGCTAGAAGGCAGGCTCGTGCTGTGCCGCCATAATATTGGCGGAAAATTTGGAGCTAGCAAGGCATTTATTCCCAATAGGCGATATAGGTGTCTGTGTGTAAAGGTATGATTTTTACTTTTAGCAACTCTCGAACACCCATTTGTAAATACAAATGGGTGTTTGAGATTGTCTCTAGCCAAGGTAATAAGGAGGTATAGTTTAGTATACCCTGTAGATCGGTACTAGCCTTCCTTAGTGCGTTTATGTCCGTGTGTGCTTATAGTCTAACTTATATGGCCGGTGGTTCAGTAGGAGGTGTTAGGTGTTAGGTTAGGGTTATTTCTTTATTATATCATAAGGGACCAGCACCACATAAGACTTCACTGTTCTTTCTTGCCGGTTTCCTCATTCGTTTATATAATTGTATTTTTTTGTTTATCGTTCTTGATGTTGTTTGTATGTTCTTCAATTATCTGTAAATATCGATGTTATATCTATGTATGTTTTTATATGACGAATGGAATAAATGAAATGAAATGAAATGAAAACTAGTTTGTTTGTGTGTGTGTGTGTGTGTGTGTGTGTGTGTGTGTGTGTGTGTGTGTGTGTGTGTGTGTGTGTGTGTGTGTGTGTGTGTGTGTGTGTGTGTGTGTGTGTGTGTGTGTGTGTGTGTGTGTGTGTGTGTGTGCATGCACCCAACGTGCATACACGGGACCGCTTAATGTGTAATACCCGACTTTCAGAGACCGAAATCCTTACGCGGCCCACACACTCGGTCCCTATAAGTATATTATGTAATGGTGTATTTTCTCCCCAAATATTAATACTTATCGCTTCATTCTCTGTCAAATGATGCTGTGTTGACCATCAAATATAATATCCAGATACTGGAAGGTAAAAATGCTTGCTGGACAAAATATCAATGATAATTCGCCGGTCTTCAAAAGTGAGTGTGTAAGCATTATTGTCTATCATGTGTGTGTTTTAAACGTGCCGCGCAGTATGTGTAAAATTAATAGCGCCCTCTCTGGCAGATGTGTCGGTCTTCAAAAGTCTGTGTGTACCCAATGAAGACAGTCAAGTGTGTGTTGTACTTGTTGTACTTGTAGCTTTGATTATTAATTTTATTTCATAGTAAAGTGAGACATTTTTAACTCAATGTACTATCATAAACACGCATCGCATAAATAACATTAGATTTATTTGTAAACATATAAGAGGGTGGAGTTTCTGCATTCCAACACCCAGTTTATAAAACTTAATAATGATAAGATCTACCAAACTTAAACTTTAAACAAATATGTTTTAGAAATGAAAACATATAACAAATTTGTATAATTGTAATGATTTTAATACCTGTTATGATTATGAACATATTGTAAATAATATGAGTTATAACCAATTGTACTAATATTGATATAAACAATTTGTAATTATATTTATTGATACTAGTAATTATAAAAATAATTATAAAAGACTTTTATATAGCGCATAACACATAAGCACAATTGCATGTCCCTATGCGCTTTTATTTTTACCCTTGGTCATCAGGTACAGGTCAAACGCGCACAATTATCTTGCGCACCATCTCAACTCCCCGGGGAGCATACTAGCCAATGTCAACCATATGATAGCGCCCAGGCTAATTAACACCCGACCAAGTACCCATTTATGTTCCTGGGTAGAGAGCAGCAATGTTGATTAAATGTCTTGCTGAAGGACAAACGGAGTGGCAGAGTTTTGGGATCTCGAGGTCGGAAAGCGCGCGCTCTACCAATCTTGCCACACTACGTATGTGGCGCTTTATACACTGGTTCTAATTTTTTTTAAATAGAGAAATATTAACCGAACTTCTACTACTATTACTACTACTACTACTGCTTCCATTATAATTGATAACATTAATTGCAATTGAATGAAAAAGAGCAACGAAATGGGATTCCAACGGGATAATAATAATTAAAACAATAACAATTATGTGCACACACATTACAGCAAAAAATATGAACGACACAGTTCAACATTGGAAAATCAACAATTTGAAATGAAGTATTTATATTATATAACAAATGTAACAGATAGCATTATATACCGATGATGATGATGATGATGATGATGATGATGATGACGATGATAATGCTGATGATGACGATGATGATGACGATGATGATGATGATGATGATGATGATGATGATTGTTATTATTACTATTATTATTTTTCTCATCATTATTATCATTATTATTATTATTAATTTATGTTTGAATACTTCTAACATAACCATAATAAATCTTACAATTATTAATAATATGATTATGGTGATGATGATGTTGATGCAGGGTTGGCCGGAAATACCGGTGGCGGGAATTCCCGCTGGTGAATACCGGAATTACCGCCTGGGAAATAAGATTCCCGTCCGGTAAATATAAGGAAAGCGGGAAACATGAATGTTTGCCCAATGTTTACTTTTATTTGTATTGTGTTTACTTATCTGGTTATTGTTTCACTTCAAAACTTCTTATTCTTTTTTGTGAACGTTGCATAAATCCTGCAACATTCTGGCTTGGACCCAATTTGTCATTAGGCATAAGGACAAAGAACTTTGTCTAATAAACTGTCTAAATTCTACTTTGTATATCACCCTCCTGTTTATTTAATGAGTTTTTAATCTTATTTCTAATCGTATTTGTAGATTATAGCTAAATACACATTAGCCAAGTTTATGATTAGACAGAATGAAGATTAGACAAAATTATTCAATCCATATGAATCATGCTGTCATACTAATAATAATAATGATATATAGCATTTATAGAGCGCCATTTATCTATGGGTGCCAGAGGCGCTTTATTACCCTTAGTCATCAGGTACAGTTCAAACCCCCACAATTATATTGTGCACCATCTCAACTCCCAGGGGAGCATACTAGCTCAAACTGCACAACGGGTGCTGGAGGATAATAAACACCCGACCAAATCATAAATGATATTGGAACAAATATTATTAAACAATACACAAAAAAGCAGCTGCTTCAATAATGAACATTATTGTGCCGATTTGTCTAACATATTTGTAGGTCATTGCATGTCCAATTAGTCTTTTACTCTTATTTTCAACCCCTAAACTATGGAAGCCGGGAGGGTTGTATACAAAGTCGATGTGGATTTCAGAAACTATAAGGGAACAGGTGTGGGAGGGGGGACACCCCCCTCCCACACCCTCCCCCCCCCCCCCCCCCCCCCCCCCCGCTCAGTCGCTTCGCTCCTTCGGGCTTGGTCGCTTCACTCCCTTGCACAAATTTGTTAAGCCCCCCCAAAAGTTTGGGCTCATTACGCCACTGGTCACACCGCTCCTCCTTGTGATGATGTCAGCCTTTATCTTTTCAGGGAACCATGGTACCAAATATTACTATTACAAGTAAAGGGCGACAGTCTTTATATCCTAAAAGTTTAGAAAAAATAGATTTCCATAAGATGTATTAGATATAGCTATTGTCTAGGACGTATGATAGATATAAATAACATGCTGTCTGTATTTCCATCCCCTTAGCCATGCCTTTGAACCATTCCAGCAGCATGATCTGTACACATTAGTGTAAATATAATTGTTTAGCAACATCATATGAGGTGTATTATAGATCCTTAGTGTGTTGCATATTTCTTTCTTTTAGGGGTTCATCCATTTCCTGGGATACGTTCAATTGCTTGTCCATTCTATTATTGAAGTGGGACTGAGTTTGCACTACTTGGGTTATTCCATGTTTTAAAGACTGACGTACTTGTATCCATATAGGTGATAGCTGGGTGACTATAGTGTCCGAGTCAATGTATAATCAATTATATTTGCAGCCCAAACTGAATCATTACAGAGAAGCAAATAGCAGACGGTGACCAAACTCTTACAAGATATTCTTTTGGTATATTTCGTAAAAAGGACCATGTCGTTGCCAGTCTTAGGCTATGAGCCTAATGGGGGTT
>JBAMJV010003182.1:0-104982 GCA_037951105.1 Echinarachnius parma
CCTAATGTTAAATCTATCTGCAATGCGATTTCGCAGCCCTCGATTCCATTTAATTTAATTAATTTACTGGGGAGCAATGAGCTGCTGTCTAGATTACAGCAAAAGATCGAAAACACCAGGGTTGTTTTACAAAGATTTAAAGTTGAACTTAATGCTATGTTGGACCTCATTTTATGGAAAGCCGTTAGTTTCTTTATAAAATGATTAAAACTGTTCTTTTTAAAAGGCATGCCTTTTCATTAAGATAAAAAGGGTAATATTTGTTATAATCAAGGAGCCTTGAAGTTATTGATATAGATTGTTGTTAGAAGTCTCATATAGTTGGATTGTTGTTGTTTTTTGATGTTTTATTCCAATTGAACTTCTGTTGCAACCCATGTTATACATTTCAGACATCGACGAATGTTCATATAGTCCCTGTCTGAATGGAGGCACCTGTACCGACCACGTGAACGGCTATGCCTGTACCTGCGTGCCTGGATGGACGGGCCCAAACTGCTATATCCGTAGGAAAACCCTTACAATTTAGATGAATATGTTAATAAGTTTTACTTGAACAAACAGTACCTAAAAAGGAGATTATTTTTAAATTGTTGCTTAACTTATATGGGTTGTTTTAATATTTATGAGTATTTTGGTGAATTGCACGGCAATTTCTTTTGTTGAAGTAAACAATTTTTCATGACTGAAAATTGAGGCTTTAATATACAGCATAATTTTATAGCTAATACCCTCAAACCGTTGATTCAAAATATTGTATAATTTTGATTAATTTTAATTATACAAATTTGTTCTAGTAATACAGGTATTTATCAAAACAGATAGAGGGTGTGAATTGTTATTACTTACGAGACATTTTAACGGAGATACCTTTCGTTATGTATACCGTGCCCTTCGGCACATTCTAGATATTTATGATCTGCAGCATTATTTGTATGTCTATCTCTAGTGTTAGTTTGTGTTTATTAATGTTTAAACCAAATAATATTGATATACAGTTTGTCTCAAAAAGAATGATACAGTCAGGAAAAAAGAATATTAAAATGTGATAATAAGAACAAATCTGTATGTCAGTTGGTACCATAGTTAGGAGGAAGGGTTGTGCTTAAGGATGCTCTTTGTTAGACCCTTTTCACTTCAGCGGATCCCGCATTTTATCTGATTGTATATACGTATATATACAAAAACAATTGTGCCGTTTTTCGTGCATGCACTGAAAAAGGAAATGGACATTTGTTAACACATTTGGTCTTTTCACTAAGAAGTATGGTATATAATAAAGATGTGATAATGGCTAGAGTACAATTATATTTGTCACTGCTGATGTTAGATGGATTAACGATGGTTAAATATAATGAGATCTCCCTAATAGCAAAGTTTTCTGGATAAAGCTTTTCCAAATGGACCTTGCTTCAGGATTCTGATTGCCTCAGATTCCTAGTAATTTTGACAGTTATTAATGATGTCGCAGAACTGAAGGCGTTTGCCTTAATATTACTGTTATTGGAATCGACTGAAGACATTTGTCAGGCTTTATGTTTGAATATTGAGACCATAAAAGAGAGTTTCCTCAAGTGATAACTAATGTTAAAGTGTAGCAAAGGCTGACACTGTAATGACACGCATTATTGATCAAACACTACTTCAGTAGGCGAATCTTTGAATATTTCGTAAAGCCTCTGTTGATTCAAAAGAAGGAGTGCAATAAATTAAAATCAATTTCAGGCAATGGTAAAAACATATTTAAGCATCATATTTAGCCAATTTAATAATTAATTATTACATTTTTTACTTTTTTCTCTGATATAATTACATTTTGCTAAGTCATGTAATGCACAGTACGTAAATTGGCACAAAGTGGATTTTCGATGTACTGCAAACAAACGACCATATCTCACGACTTACTTACCCAATTAAGCTGAATTAAAAATAATCTGGAAGCCTTTTTTCTTAAATATGACATGAAATATATATATTTTTGAAATTACCTTCAAACCGTAAACAAATATTTCCCAACTGTACCATTCTTTTTGAGACACACTGTTAATACACCTACCAAGGTGAGTCATATCGGCCTTTCGCTTCTTCTCTTCCACAAGATGTGTCAGTAACATAAATGGAACTATCCGCTACATCTGTTAACCTCCAGCTATAATAGTGAAACTCTCTTTTCATTACGTGTCTACTAAATAATGCTGATATAAATATACCAGTGGAGGGCAAATTTACGGGGCTTTCTTTATGATTTGGGGCGGCTTTATTCCTAATGTTAAATCTATCTGCGATGCGATTTCGCAGCCCTCGATTCCATTTAATTTAATTAATTTACTGGGGAGCAATGAGCTGCTGTCCAGATTACAGCAAAAGATCGAAAACACCAGGGTTGTTTTACAAAGATTTAAAGTTGAACTTAATGCTATGTTGGACCTCATTTCATGGAAAGCCGTTAGTTTCTTTATAAAATTATTGAAACTGTTCTTTTTAAAAGGCATGCCTTTTCATTAAGATAAAAAGGGTAATATTTGTTATAATCAAGGAGCCTTGAAGTTATTGATATAGATTGTTGTTAGAAGTCTCATATAGTTGGATTGTTTTTGCTTTCTGATATGTTTTTATTCCAATGGATCTTCTGTTGCAACCCATGTTATACATTTCAGACATCGACGAATGTACATCTAGTCCCTGTCTGAATGGAGGCACCTGTACCGACCAGGTGAACGGCTATACCTGTACCTGCGTGCCTGGATGGACCGGCCAAGTCTGCACTATCAGTAAGGAACACCCTTACAATTTAGATGAATACGTTAATAAGTTTTCCTTGAACAAACAGTACCTAAAAAGGAGATTATTTTTAAATTGTTGCTTAACTTATAGGGGTTGTTTTAATATTTATGAGTATTTTGGTGAATTGCACGGCAATTTTTTTTGTTGAAGTAAACAATTTTTCATGACTGAAAATTGAGGCTTTAATATACAGCATAATTTTATAGCTAATACCCTCAAACCGTTGATTCGAAATTATTGTATAATTTTGATTCATTTTAATTATACAAATTTGTTCTAGTAATACAGGTATTTATCAAAACAGATAGAGGGTGTGAATTGTTATTACTTACGAGACATTTTAACGGAGATACCTTTCGTTATGTATACCGTGCCCTTCGGCACATTCTAGATATTTATGATCTGCAGCATTATTTGTATGTCTATCTCTAGTGTTAGTTTGTGTTTATTAATGTTTAAACCAAATAATATTGATATACAGTTTGTCTCAAAAAGAATGATACAGTCAGGAATAAAGAATATTAAAATGTGATAATAAGAACAAATCTGTATGTCAGTGGGTACCATAGTTAGGAGGAAGGGTTGTGCTTAAGGATGCTCTTTGTTAGACCCTTTTCACTTCAGCGGATCCCGCATTTTATCTGATTGTATATACGTATATATACAAAAACAATTGTGCCGTTTTTCGTGCATGCACTGAAAAAGGAAATGGACATTTGTTAACACATTTGGTCTTTTCACTAAGAAGTATGGTATATAATAAAGATGTGATAATGGCTAGAGTACAATTATATTTGTCACTGCTGATGTTAGATGGATTAACGATGGTTAAATATAATGAGATCTCCCTAATAGCAAAGTTTTCTGGATAAAGCTTTTCCAAATGGACCTTGCTTCAGGATTCTGATTGCCTCAGATTCCTAGTAATTTTGACAGTTATTAATGATGTCGCAGAACTGAAGGCGTTTGCCTTAATATTACTGTTATTGGAATCGACTGAAGACATTTGTCAGGCTTTATGTTTGAATATTGAGACCATAAAAGAGAGTTTCCTCAAGTGATAACTAATGTTAAAGTGTAGCAAAGGCTGACACTGTAATGACACGCATTATTGATCAAACACTACTTCAGTAGGCGAATCTTTGAATATTTCGTAAAGCCTCTGTTGATTCAAAAGAAGGAGTGCAATAAATTAAAATCAATTTCAGGCAATGGTAAAAACATATTTAAGCATCATATTTAGCCAATTTAATAATTAATTATTACATTTTTTACTTTTTTCTCTGATATAATTACATTTTGCTAAGTCATGTAATGCACAGTACGTAAATTGGCACAAAGTGGATTTTCGATGTACTGCAAACAAACGACCATATCTCACGACTTACTTACCCAATTAAGCTGAATTAAAAATAATCTGGAAGCCTTTTTTTCTTAAATATGACATGAAATATATATATTTTTGAAATTACCTTCAAACCGTAAACAAATATTTCCCAACTGTACCATTCTTTTTGAGACACACTGTTAATACACCTACCAAGGTGAGTCATATCGGCCTTTCGCTTCTTCTCTTCCACAAGATGTGTCAGTAACATAAATGGAACTATCCGCTACATCTGTTAACCTCCAGCTATAATAGTGAAACTCTCTTTTCATTACGTGTCTACTAAATAATGCTGATATAAATATACCAGTGGAGTGCAAATTTACGGGGCTTTCTTTATGATTTGGGGCGGCTTTATTCCTAATATTAAATCTATCTGCGATGCGTTTTCTCAGCCCTCGATTCAATTAAATTTAATTAATTTACTGGGGAGCAATGAGCTGCTGTCCAGATTATAGCAAGAGATCGAAAACACCATGGTTGTTTTACAAAGATTTAAAGTTGAACTTAATGCTATGTTGGACCTCATTTTATGGAAAGCCGTTAGTTTCTTTGTAAAATTATTGGAACTGTTATTTTTAAAAGGCATGCATTTTCATTAAAATAAAAAAACAGTAATATTTGTTATTATCAAGGAGCCTTGAAGTTATTGAAAAAAAATTGTTGTTATAAGTCTCATATAGTTGGATTGTTTTTGCTTCTTGATATTTTGTATTCGAATGGAACTTCTGTTGCAACCTATGTTATACATTTCAGACATCGACGAATGCCGATCTAGTCCCTGTCTGAATGGAGGCACCTGTATCGACCATGTGAACGCCTATACATGTACCTGCGCGCCTGGATGGACGGGCCAAGTCTGCAATATCAGTAAGGAACACCCTTACAATTTAGATGAATACGTTAATAAGTTTTACTTGAACAAACAGTACCTGAAGAGGAGATTATTTTAAAAGTGTCGCTTAACTTAATATAGGGGTTTGTTTGAATATTTATGAGTATTTTTGTGAATTGCACGGCAGTTTTTTTGTTGAAGTATGCATTTTGTCATGACTGCAAATTGAGGCTTTAATATACAGCATAATTACATATTTAATACCCTCAAACCGTTGATTCGAAATTTTTGTATAATTTTGATTCGTTTTAATGATACAAATTGGTTCTAGTAATAAAATAACGTATTCATCAAAACAGTAGAGGGTGTGAATTGTTATTACTTACGAGACATTTTAACGGAGATACCTTTCGTTATGTAAACCGTGCCCTTTGGCACATTCTAGATATTTATGATCTGCAGCATTATTTGTATGTCTATCTCTAGTGTTAGTTTGTGTTTATTAATGTTTAAACCAAATAGTAAATACACCTACCAAGGTGAGTCATCTCGGCCTTTTGCTTCTTTTCTTCCAAAAGATGTGTCAGTAACAAAAATGGACCTATCCGCTACATCTGTTAACCTCGAGCTATAATAGTGCAACTCTCTTTTTATCAAGTGTCTACTAAATAATGCTGATATAAATATACCAGTGGAGTGCAAATTTACGGGGCTTTCCTTATGATTTGGGGCGGCTTTTTTCCTGACCTTAAATCTATCTGCGACGCGATTTTTCGGCCCTCGATTTTATTTACTTTAATTAATTCACTGGGTAACAATGAGCTGCTGTCCAAATCATAGCAAAAGATCGCGAAAACACCAGGGACGTTACACAAAGATTCAAACTTGAACTTAATGCTAAGTTGGACCTCACTTTTATGGAAAGCCGTTTGATTCTTTGTAAAATTATTGGAACTGTTCCTTTTAAAATGCATGCATTTTCATTAAGATAAAAAAGGGTTATATTTGTTATTATCAAGGAGCCTTGAAGTTATTGTTATAAATTGTTGTTAGAAGTTTCATATAGTTGGATTGTTTTTGCTTTTTGATATGTATAATTCCAATGGAACTTCTGTAACTATTGCAACCTATGTTATACATTTCAGACATCGACGAATGTACATCTAGTCCCTGTCTGAATGGAGGCACCTGTACCGACCAGGTGAACGGCTATACCTGTTATTGCTTGTTTGGATGGACGGGCCCAGACTGCGATATCCGTAAGGAAAACCCTTACAATTTAGATGAATGTGTTAATAAGTTTTACTTGAACAAACAGTACCTAAAAAGGAGATTATTTTTAAATTGTTGCTTAACTTATATGGGTTGTTTTAATATTTATGAGTATTTTGGTGAATTGCACGGCAATTTCTTTTGTTGAAGTAAACAATTTTTCATGACTGAAAATTGAGGCTTTAATATACAGCATAATTTTATAGCTAATACCCTCAAACCGTTGATTCAAAATTATTGTATAATTTTGAAAGGAAAACCCTTACAATTTAGATGAATACGTTAATAACTTCTACCTGAACGAACAGTACCTAAAAAGGAGATTATAATTAAATTGTCACTTAACTTATAGGGGTTATTTTTAAAGGGATATTTGAGTTTTGGTAGAGAGGGCGCTAGACTACTTATTTTTTTGTGAGGTAATGAAAAACTGAGTGTAAAATTTGAAAGAGCATAATATTTAAATAATAAAATCATCTTTGTTTGATCAAAATCGGTTCAGAGACGGCTGAAATATCCATAAATATAACAATTTGTAATAAAGCTGGGGCCCCGGGTTTATTAGAGAATTTTGAACCAGCCGTTAAAAATTCAAAAAAATGCTTCCTCTTTTCAAAAAGTTACAAAATAGGTATTTAAATAGTTGTTGGTTATTTCTCTATCTAATCACTATTTCAACAAAACATCACATGCACAATATTTTATTCAAAATGGTTGGAACCGACGAGTGTTTAGAGAGCGCCCTCTTACGTTTTAACGGCTCTTTTTTAATGATAACATGATCTTTACTACGTCATTTGTAAGTTTATGTTCTTTTCTAGTTATAACTATTAGTTTGTAATGTAATGATGCAGGTTTTGGTGACTAAAATTCAGTTTCACCAAAACTGTACTCTCCTTACCAGAACCCACTATCCCTTTAATATTTATGAGTATTTTTGTGAATTGCACGGCAATTTTTGTTGTTGAAGTAAACAATTTTTCATGACTGAAAATTGAGGCTTTAATATACAGCATAATTACATAGCTAATACCCTCAAACCGTTGATTCGAAATTATTGTATAATTTTGATTCGTTTTAATGATACAAATTGTTTCTAGTAATAAACGTATTCATCAAAACAGTAAAGGGTGTGAATTGTTATTACTTACGAGACATTTTAACGGAGATACCTTTCGTTATGTAAACCGTGCCCTTTGGCACATTCTAGATATTTATGATCTGCAGCATTATTTGTATGTCTATTTCTAGTGTAAGTTTGTGTTTGTTAATGTTTAAACCAAATAATATTGATATACAGATTGTCTCAAAAAGAATGATACAGTCAGGAAAAAAGAATATTAAAATATGATACTAAGAACAAATCTGTATGTTATTTGGTACCATATTGAGGAGGAAGGCTTGTGCTTAAGAATGCTCTTTGTGAGACCCTTTTCACTTCAGCGGATCCCGCATTTTATCTGATTGTATATACGTATATATACAAAAACAATTGTGCCGTTTTTCGTGCATGCACTGAAAAGGGAAATGGACATTTGTTAACACATTTGGTCTTTTCACTAAGAAGTATGGTATATAATAAAGATGTGATAATGGCTAGAGTACAATTATATTTGTCACTGCTGATGTTAGATGGATTAACGATGGTTAAATATAATGAGATCTCCCTAATAGCAAAGTTTTCTGGATAAAGCTTTTCCAAATGGACCTTGCTTCAGGATTCTGATTGCCTCAGATTCCTAGTAATTTTGACAGTTATTAATGATGTCGCAGAACTGAAGGCGTTTGCCTTAATATTACTGTTATTGGAATCGACTGAAGACATTTGTCAGGCTTTATGTTTGAATATTGAGACCATAAAAGAGAGTTTCCTCAAGTGATAACTAATGTTAAAGTGTAGCAAAGGCTGACACTGTAATGACACGCATTATTGATCAAACACTACTTCAGTAGGCGAATCTTTGAATATTTCGTAAAGCCTCTGTTGATTCAAAAGAAGGAGTGCAATAAATTAAAATCAATTTCAGGCAATGGTAAAAACATATTTAAGCATCATATTTAGCCAATTTAATAATTAATTATTACATTTTTTACTTTTTTCTCTGATATAATTACATTTTGCTAAGTCATGTAATGCACAGTACGTAAATTGGCACAAAGTGGATTTTCGATGTACTGCAAACAAACGACCATATCTCACGACTTACTTACCCAATTAAGCTGAATTAAAAATAATCTGGAAGCCTTTTTTTCTTAAATATGACATGAAATATATATATTTTTGAAATTACCTTGAAACCGTAAACAAATATTTCCCAACTGTACCATTCTTTTTGAGACACACTGTTAATACACCTACCAAGGTGAGTCATATCGGCCTTTCGCTTCTTCTCTTCCACAAGATGTGTCAGTAACATAAATGGAACTATCCGCTACATCTGTTAACCTCCAGCTATAATAGTGAAACTCTCTTTTCATTACGTGTCTACTAAATAATGCTGATATAAATATACCAGTGGAGGGCAAATTTACGGGGCTTTCTTTATGATTTGGGGCGGCTTTATTCCTAATGTTAAATCTATCTGCGATGCGATTTCGCAGCCCTCGATTCCATTTAATTTAATTAATTTACTGGGGAGCAATGAGCTGCTGTCTAGATTACAGCAAAAGATCGAAAACACCAGGGTTGTTTTACAAAGATTTAAAGTTGAACTTAATGCTATGTTGGACCTCATTTTATGGAAAGCCGTTAGTTTCTTTATAAAATGATTAAAACTGTTCTTTTTAAAAGGCATGCCTTTTCATTAAGATAAAAAGGGTAATATTTGTTATAATCAAGGAGCCTTGAAGTTATTGATATAGATTGTTGTTAGAAGTCTCATATAGTTGGATTGTTGTTGTTTTTTGATGTTTTATTCCAATTGAACTTCTGTTGCAACCCATGTTATACATTTCAGACATCGACGAATGTTCATATAGTCCCTGTCTGAATGGAGGCACCTGTACCGACCAGGTGAACGGCTATGCCTGTACCTGCGTGCCTGGATGGACGGGCCCAAACTGCTATATCCGTAAGGAAAACCCTTACAATTTAGATGAATATGTTAATAAGTTTTACTTGAACAAACAGTACCTAAAAAGGAGATTATTTTTAAATTGTTGCTTAACTTATATGGGTTGTTTTAATATTTATGAGTATTTTGGTGAATTGCACGGCAATTTCTTTTGTTGAAGTAAACAATTTTTCATGACTGAAAATTGAGGCTTTAATATACAGCATAATTTTATAGCTAATACCCTCAAACCGTTGATTCAAAATTATTGTATAATTTTGATTCATTTTAATTATACAAATTTGTTCTAGTAATACAGGTATTTATCAAAACAGATAGAGGGTGTGAATTGTTATTACTTACGAGACATTTTAACGGAGATACCTTTCGTTATGTATACCGTGCCCTTCGGCACATTCTAGATATTTATGATCTGCAGCATTATTTGTATGTCTATCTCTAGTGTTAGTTTGTGTTTATTAATGTTTAAACCAAATAATATTGATATACAGTTTGTCTCAAAAAGAATGATACAGTCAGGAAAAAAGAATATTAAAATGTGATAATAAGAACAAATCTGTATGTCAGTTGGTACCATAGTTAGGAGGAAGGGTTGTGCTTAAGGATGCTCTTTGTTAGACCCTTTTCACTTCAGCGGATCCCGCATTTTATCTGATTGTATATACGTATATATACAAAAACAATTGTGCCGTTTTTCGTGCATGCACTGAAAAAGGAAATGGACATTTGTTAACACATTTGGTCTTTTCACTAAGAAGTATGGTATATAATAAAGATGTGATAATGGCTAGAGTACAATTATATTTGTCACTGCTGATGTTAGATGGATTAACGATGGTTAAATATAATGAGATCTCCCTAATAGCAAAGTTTTCTGGATAAAGCTTTTCCAAATGGACCTTGCTTCAGGATTCTGATTGCCTCAGATTCCTAGTAATTTTGACAGTTATTAATGATGTCGCAGAACTGAAGGCGTTTGCCTTAATATTACTGTTATTGGAATCGACTGAAGACATTTGTCAGGCTTTATGTTTGAATATTGAGACCATAAAAGAGAGTTTCCTCAAGTGATAACTAATGTTAAAGTGTAGCAAAGGCTGACACTGTAATGACACGCATTATTGATCAAACACTACTTCAGTAGGCGAATCTTTGAATATTTCGTAAAGCCTCTGTTGATTCAAAAGAAGGAGTGCAATAAATTAAAATCAATTTCAGGCAATGGTAAAAACATATTTAAGCATCATATTTAGCCAATTTAATAATTAATTATTACATTTTTTACTTTTTTCTCTGATATAATTACATTTTGCTAAGTCATGTAATGCACAGTACGTAAATTGGCACAAAGTGGATTTTCGATGTACTGCAAACAAACGACCATATCTCACGACTTACTTACCCAATTAAGCTGAATTAAAAATAATCTGGAAGCCTTTTTTTCTTAAATATGACATGAAATATATATATTTTTGAAATTACCTTCAAACCGTAAACAAATATTTCCCAACTGTACCATTCTTTTTGAGACACACTGTTAATACACCTACCAAGGTGAGTCATATCGGCCTTTCGCTTCTTCTCTTCCACAAGATGTGTCAGTAACATAAATGGAACTATCCGCTACATCTGTTAACCTCCAGCTATAATAGTGAAACTCTCTTTTCATTACGTGTCTACTAAATAATGCTGATATAAATATACCAGTGGAGGGCAAATTTACGGGGCTTTCTTTATGATTTGGGGCGGCTTTATTCCTAATGTTAAATCTATCTGCGATGCGATTTCGCAGCCCTCGATTCCATTTAATTTAATTAATTTACTGGGGAGCAATGAGCTGCTGTCCAGATTACAGCAAAAGATCGAAAACACCAGGGTTGTTTTACAAAGATTTAAAGTTGAACTTAATGCTATGTTGGACCTCATTTCATGGAAAGCCGTTAGTTTCTTTATAAAATTATTGAAACTGTTCTTTTTAAAAGGCATGCCTTTTCATTAAGATAAAAAGGGTAATATTTGTTATAATCAAGGAGCCTTGAAGTTATTGATATAGATTGTTGTTAGAAGTCTCATATAGTTGGATTGTTTTTGCTTTCTGATATGTTTTTATTCCAATGGATCTTCTGTTGCAACCCATGTTATACATTTCAGACATCGACGAATGTACATCTAGTCCCTGTCTGAATGGAGGCACCTGTACCGACCAGGTGAACGGCTATACCTGTACCTGCGTGCCTGGATGGACCGGCCAAGTCTGCACTATCAGTAAGGAACACCCTTACAATTTAGATGAATACGTTAATAAGTTTTCCTTGAACAAACAGTACCTAAAAAGGAGATTATTTTTAAATTGTTGCTTAACTTATAGGGGTTGTTTTAATATTTATGAGTATTTTGGTGAATTGCACGGCAATTTTTTTTGTTGAAGTAAACAATTTTTCATGACTGAAAATTGAGGCTTTAATATACAGCATAATTTTATAGCTAATACCCTCAAACCGTTGATTCGAAATTATTGTATAATTTTGATTCATTTTAATTATACAAATTTGTTCTAGTAATACAGGTATTTATCAAAACAGATAGAGGGTGTGAATTGTTATTACTTACGAGACATTTTAACGGAGATACCTTTCGTTATGTATACCGTGCCCTTCGGCACATTCTAGATATTTATGATCTGCAGCATTATTTGTATGTCTATCTCTAGTGTTAGTTTGTGTTTATTAATGTTTAAACCAAATAATATTGATATACAGTTTGTCTCAAAAAGAATGATACAGTCAGGAATAAAGAATATTAAAATGTGATAATAAGAACAAATCTGTATGTCAGTGGGTACCATAGTTAGGAGGAAGGGTTGTGCTTAAGGATGCTCTTTGTTAGACCCTTTTCACTTCAGCGGATCCCGCATTTTATCTGATTGTATATACGTATATATACAAAAACAATTGTGCCGTTTTTCGTGCATGCACTGAAAAAGGAAATGGACATTTGTTAACACATTTGGTCTTTTCACTAAGAAGTATGGTATATAATAAAGATGTGATAATGGCTAGAGTACAATTATATTTGTCACTGCTGATGTTAGATGGATTAACGATGGTTAAATATAATGAGATCTCCCTAATAGCAAAGTTTTCTGGATAAAGCTTTTCCAAATGGACCTTGCTTCAGGATTCTGATTGCCTCAGATTCCTAGTAATTTTGACAGTTATTAATGATGTCGCAGAACTGAAGGCGTTTGCCTTAATATTACTGTTATTGGAATCGACTGTAGACATTTGTCAGGCTTTATGTTTGAATATTGAGACCATAAAAGAGAGTTTCCTCAAGTGATAACTAATGTTAAAGTGTAGCAAAGGCTGACACTGTAATGACACGCATTATTGATCAAACACTACTTCAGTAGGCGAATCTTTGAATATTTCGTAAAGCCTCTGTTGATTCAAAAGAAGGAGTGCAATAAATTAAAATCAATTTCAGGCAATGGTAAAAACATATTTAAGCATCATATTTAGCCAAATTAATAATTAATTATTACATTTTTTACTTTTTTCTCTGATATAATTACATTTTGCTAAGTCATGTAATGCACAGTACGTAAATTGGCACAAAGTGGATTTTCGATGTACTGCAAACAAACGACCATATCTCACGACTTACTTACCCAATTAAGCTGAATTAAAAATAATCTGGAAGCCTTTTTTTCTCAAATATGACATGAAATATATATATTTTTGAAATTACCTTCAAACCGTAAACAAATATTTCCCAACTGTACCATTCTTTTGAGACACACTGTTAATACACCTACCAAGGTGAGTCATATCGGCCTTTCGCTTCTTCTCTTCCACAAGATGTGTCAGTAACATAAATGGAACTATCCGCTACATCTGTTAACCTCCAGCTATAATAGTGAAACTCTCTTTTCATTACGTGTCTACTAAATAATGCTGATATAAATATACCAGTGGAGTGCAAATTTACGGGGCTTTCTTTATGATTTGGGGCGGCTTTATTCCTAATATTAAATCTATCTGCGATGCGATTTCGCAGCCCTCGATTCAATTAAATTTAATTAATTTACTGGGGAGCAATGAGCTGCTGTCCAGATTATAGCAAGAGATCGAAAACACCATGGTTGTTTTACAAAGATTTAAAGTTGAACTTAATGCTATGTTGGACCTCATTTTATGGAAAGCCGTTAGTTTCTTTGTAAAATTATTGGAACTGTTATTTTTAAAAGGCATGCATTTTCATTAAAATAAAAAAACAGTAATATTTGTTATTATCAAGGAGCCTTGAAGTTATTGAAAAAAAATTGTTGTTATAAGTCTCATATAGTTGGATTGTTTTTGCTTCTTGATATTTTGTATTCGAATGGAACTTCTGTTGCAACCTATGTTATACATTTCAGACATCGACGAATGCCGATCTAGTCCCTGTCTGAATGGAGGCACCTGTATCGACCATGTGAACGCCTATACATGTACCTGCGCGCCTGGATGGACGGGCCAAGTCTGCAATATCAGTAAGGAACACCCTTACAATTTAGATGAATACGTTAATAAGTTTTACTTGAACAAACAGTACCTGAAGAGGAGATTATTTTAAAAGTGTCGCTTAACTTAATATAGGGGTTTGTTTGAATATTTATGAGTATTTTTGTGAATTGCACGGCAGTTTTTTTGTTGAAGTATGCATTTTGTCATGACTGCAAATTGAGGCTTTAATATACAGCATAATTACATATTTAATACCCTCAAACCGTTGATTCGAAATTTTTGTATAATTTTGATTCGTTTTAATGATACAAATTGGTTCTAGTAATAAAATAACGTATTCATCAAAACAGTAGAGGGTGTGAATTGTTATTACTTACGAGACATTTTAACGGAGATACCTTTCGTTATGTAAACCGTGCCCTTTGGCACATTCTAGATATTTATGATCTGCAGCATTATTTGTATGTCTATCTCTAGTGTTAGTTTGTGTTTATTAATGTTTAAACCAAATAGTAAATACACCTACCAAGGTGAGTCATCTCGGCCTTTTGCTTCTTTTCTTCCAAAAGATGTGTCAGTAACAAAAATGGACCTATCCGCTACATCTGTTAACCTCGAGCTATAATAGTGCAACTCTCTTTTTATTAAGTGTCTACTAAATAATGCTGATATAAATATACCAGTGGAGTGCAAATTTACGGGGCTTTCCTTATGATTTGGGGCGGCTTTTTTCCTGACCTTAAATCTATCTGCGACGCGATTTTTCGGCCCTCGATTTTATTTACTTTAATTAATTCACTGGGTAACAATGAGCTGCTGTCCAAATCATAGCAAAAGATCGCGAAAACACCAGTGACGTTACACAAAGATTCAAACTTGAACTTAATGCTAAGTTGGACCTCACTTTTATGGAAAGCCGTTTGATTCTTTGTAAAATTATTGGAACTGTTCCTTTTAAAATGCATGCATTTTCATTAAGATAAAAAAGGGTTATATTTGTTATTATCAAGGAGCCTTGAAGTTATTGTTATAAATTGTTGTTAGAAGTTTCATATAGTTGGATTGTTTTTGCTTTTTGATATGTATAATTCCAATGGAACTTCTGTAACTATTGCAACCTATGTTATACATTTCAGACATCGACGAATGACATCTAGTCGCCTGTCTGAATGGAGGCACCTGTACCGACCAGGTGAACGGCTATACCTGTTATTGCTTGTTTGGATGGACGGGCCCAGACTGCGATATCGGTAAGGAAAACCCTTACAATTTAGATGAATACGTTAATAACTTCTACCTGAACGAACAGTACCTAAAAAGGAGATTATAATTAAATTGTCACTTAACTTATAGGGGTTATTTTTAAAGGATATTTGAGTTTTGGTAGAGAGGGCGCTAGACTACTTATTTTTTTGTGAGGTAATGAAAAACTGAGTGTAAAATTTGAAAGAGCATAATATTTAAATAATAAAATCATCTTTGTTTGATCAAAATCGGTTCAGAGACGGCTGAAATATCCATAAATATAACAATTTGTAATAAAGCTGGGGCCCCGGGTTTATTAGAGAATTTTGAACCAGCCGTTAAAAATTCAAAAAAATGCTTCCTCTTTTCAAAAAGTTACAAAATAGGTATTTAAATAGTTGTTGGTTATTTCTCTATCTAATCACTATTTCAACAAAACATCACATGCACAATATTTTATTCAAAATGGTTGGAACCGACGAGTGTTTAGAGAGCGCCCTCTTACGTTTTAACGGCTCTTTTTTAATGATAACATGATCTTTACTACGTCATTTGTAAGTTTATGTTCTTTTCTAGTTATAACTATTAGTTTGTAATGTAATGATGCAGGTTTTGGTGACTAAAATTCAGTTTCACCAAAACTGTACTCTCCTTACCAGAACCCACTATCCCTTTAATATTTATGAGTATTTTTGTGAATTGCACGGCAATTTTTGTTGTTGAAGTAAACAATTTTTCATGACTGAAAATTGAGGCTTTAATATACAGCATAATTACATAGCTAATACCCTCAAACCGTTGATTCGAAATTATTGTATAATTTTGATTCGTTTTAATGATACAAATTGTTTCTAGTAATAAACGTATTCATCAAAACAGTAAAGGGTGTGAATTGTTATTACTTACGAGACATTTTAACGGAGATACCTTTCGTTATGTAAACCGTGCCCTTTGGCACATTCTAGATATTTATGATCTGCAGCATTATTTGTATGTCTATTTCTAGTGTAAGTTTGTGTTTGTTAATGTTTAAACCAAATAATATTGATATACAGATTGTCTCAAAAAGAATGATACAGTCAGGAAAAAAGAATATTAAAATATGATACTAAGAACAAATCTGTATGTTATTTGGTACCATATTGAGGAGGAAGGCTTGTGCTTAAGAATGCTCTTTGTGAGACCCTTTTCACTTCAGCGGATCCCGCATTTTATCTGATTGTATATACGTATATCCAAAAAAAAAATTGTGCCGATTTTCGTACATGCAATGAAAAAGGAGATGGACATTTGTTAACACATTTGCTCTTCTCACTAAGAAATATGATATAATAAAGATGTGATAATGGCTACAGTACAATTATATTTGTCACTGCTGATGTTGGATGGGTAAACGATGGGTAAATAGTAATAATGAGATATCCCTAATAACCAGGTTTTCTGGATAGAGTTTTTCCAGATGGACATTGCTTCAGAATTCTGATTGCCTCAGATTCCTAGCAATTTTGACCGTTCCTAATGTCGCAAAACTCAAGGCGTTTGCCTTATTACTGTTACTGAAATCGACTGAAGACATGTGTCAGGCTTTATGTTTGAATATTAAGACCATAAAAGAGACTTTCCTCAGGTGATAACTAATGTTAAAGTGTAGCAAAGGCTGGAATTGTAATAACACGCATTATTGATCAAACACAACTTCAGTAGGCGAGTCTTTGATTATTTCGTAAAGCCTCTGTTGATTCACCAGAAGGCGTGCAATAAATTAAAATCGATTTCAGGCAATGGTAAAAACATCATTATTTAAGCATCATATTTAGCCAATTCAATAATTACTTATTACATTTTACACTTGTTTGCCCTGAAATAATTACATTATGCTAAGTCATGTAATGCACAGAACGTAAATTGGCACAAAGTTGATTTTTGATGTATTGCAAACAAACGACCGTATCTTACGATTTACTAACCCAATTAAGCTGAATTAAAAATAATCAGGTAGCATATTTGTTTTTCCTTAATATTACATCAAGTATGTATATATTTTCAAATTACCTTCACACCTTAAAGGGATAGTTGAGTTCTGGTAAGGAGAGTACAGTTTTGGTGAAACTGAATTTTAGTAACCAAAACCTGCATCATTACATTACAAACTAATAGTTATAACTAGAACGGAACACAAAATTACAAATGACGTAGTAAAGATCATGTTATCATTAAAAAAAGAGCCGTTAAAACGTAAGAGGGCGCTCTCTAAACACTCATCGGTTTCAACCATTTTGAATACAATATTGTGCATGTGATGCTTTGTTAAAATAGTGATTAGATAGAGAAATAACCAACAACTATTTAAATACCTATTTTGTAACTTTTTGAAAAGAGGAAGCATTTTTTTAAATTTTTAACGGCTGGTTCAAAATTCTCTAATAAACCTGGGGCCCCAGGTTTATTACAAATTGTTATATTTATGGATATTTCAGCCGTCTCTGAACCGATTTTGATCAAACAAAGATGATTTTATTATTTAAATATTATGCTCTCTCAAATTTTACACTCAGTTTTTAGCTCATCCGGCCCGAAGGGCCCGATGAGCTTTAATATGCCATGCCGTTGCGTCCGTCGTCCGTCCGTCCTTCCGTCCGTCCGTCCGTCCTTCCGTCCGTCCGTCCGTCCGTCCACAGTTTTCAAAATGCTTCTTCTTCGTTATTTTTCAACCGATTTTGATTCTGATTGTTTCATAAGATAGGGCTAGGAGGGGGATTTAAAACTTCTACACAGAATTTTGAAATTTTTCTCCATTAATTAATTATGGTAATTTATGCAAATTTATTCCAAAAATCACAAAAATGCTTCTACTCCTTCATTTCTCGACCGATTTTGATTTGGTTTGCTTTATCTGGTAGAGCTAACTTTGGTACACTAAACTTCTACACAGAATTTTGAAATTTTTCTCCATTAATTATGGTAATTTATGCAAATTTATTCAAAAAATCACAAAAAATGCTTCTTCTCCTTCATTTCTCGACCGATTTTGATTTGGTTTGCTTTATCTGGTAGAGCTAACTTTGGTACACTAAACTTCTACACAGAATTTTGAAATTTTTTTCCATTAATTAATTATGGTAATTTATGCAAATTTATTCCAAATATCACAAAAAATGCTTCTTCTCCTTCATTTCTCGACCGATTTTGATTTGGTTTGCTTTATCTGGTAGAGCTAACTTTGGTACACTAAACTTCTACACAGAATTTAGAAATTTTTCTCCATTAATTAATTATGGTAATTTATGCAAATTTATTCCAAAAATCACAAAAAATGCTTCTTCTCCTTCATTTCTCGACCGATTTTTATTTGGTTTGCTTTATCTGGTAGAGCTAACTTTGGTACACTAAACTTCTACACAGAATTTTGAAATTTTTTTCCATTAATTAATTATGGTAATTTATGCAAATGTATTCCAAATATCACAAAAAATGCTTCTTCTCCTTCATTTCTCGACCGATTTTGATTTGGTTTGCTTTATCTGGTAGAGCTAACTTTGGTACACTAAACTTCTACACAGAATTTTGAAATTTTTCTCCATTAATTAATTATGGTAATTTATGCAAATTTATTCCAAAAATCACAAAAAATGCTTCTTCTCCTTCATTTCTCGACCGATTTTTTATTTGGTTTGCTTTATCTGGTAGAGCTAACTTTGGTACACTAAACTTCTACACAGAATTTTGAAATTTTTCTCCATTAATTAATTATGGTAATTTTTTATTTATTTATTTATTTATTTTTTTTTTTTATTTATTTATTTTTTTTTATTTTTTTTTATTTTATAAAAAAAAAAAAAAAATTTTGGTTATTTTGTTTACATTTTTTTATTTATTTATTATTATTTTTATTTATTTATTTTTTTATTTTTTCCCCATGTCCCTTCTGGGGCGTCAAATTTATATTTTTTTTGCTCTAATTTAAAAAATTTAAAAAATGTATGTCCCTTCCAGGGCAGTTTTTGACCAGTTGAAAAGTGTACCACATGAAATTTGCGATATTTGATGTTGCGAGATGCCGGATGAGCGCTACGTCATTGACGTTCTGGTTCATTACCTCACACAAAAAATAAGTAGTCTAGCGCCCTCTCTACAAAAACTCAACTATCCCTTTAAAAATATTTGTCCGACTGTACCATTCTTTTTGAGTCACACTGTAAATACGCCTATCAAGGTGAGTCATCTCGGCCTTTCGCTCCTTCTCTTCCAAAATATGTGTCAGGAACAAAGATGGACCTATCCGCTACATCTGTTAACGTCCAGCTATAATAGTGTAACTCTCTTTTCATTAGGTGTCTACTAAATAATGCTGATATAAATATACCAGTGGAGTGCACATTTCCGGGGCTTTCTTTATGATTTGGGGCGGTTTTTTTCCTTACGTTAAATCTATCTGCGACACGATTTCGCAGCCCTCGATTCCATTTACTTTAATTAATTTACTCGTGAACAATGAGCTGCTGTCCGGATTATAGCAAATGATCGCGAAAACATCAGGGATGTCTCACAAAGATTCAAAGTTGAACTTAATGCTAAGTTGGACCTCACTTTTATGGAAAGCCGTTAGATTCTTTGTAAAATTATTGGAACTGTTCTTTTTAAAAGGCATGCATTTTCATTCGAATAAAAAACAGTAATATTTGTTACTACAAGAAGCCTTGAAGTTATTGATATAAATCGTTGTTATATTAGTTGGATTGTTTTTGCTTTTTGATATGTTTAATTCCAATGGAACTTCTGTAACTATTGCAACCTATGTTATACCTTTCAGGCTTCGACAAATGTGCATTTCACCCATGTCTGTATGGAGGCACCTGTATTAACCAGGTGAACGCTTATACATGTACCTACGCGCCTGGATGGAAGGACCCATTCTGCGCTACCAGTAAGGAACCTAAGGAACACCCTAATAATCAAGATGATTAAGTGAATAAATTAGATTTACTAAAACAAATAGTACCTGAAGAGGGTATTCTTTTAACAGTATTGCTTAACTTATATACATAGGAGTTTTAATTAATATTTATTTATGTAAGTGTGAATTACACGGCAATGTTTGTGTTCAGTGAAGTATGCAATATTTTTCACAACTGAAAATTGAGGCTTTAATACATAGCATAATTACATAGCTAACCTTCAAACTGTTGAAATGTCAGCTGTCTCTGAACCGATTTTCACCCTGTAAAGTTGATTCTGTCATTAAACTCTTTACACCCTTACACTTCTACCGTTCAATTAATCAATATGTAAACGCCCATTAGCGCAAGATGGTGCTATGGAAGACCGTTTCCAGTGATAACGGACCAAAATTAAAATGTTCTTTCACTTTAATCAATTAAATCGTGACTATACAGAAATTAATCCTCGTACCACTAATGCCGCTTCAACATCTAAGGATCAAAGCACCACACAGAACGGGCCATCAGTCGTCACAGCAGAATATGATTCTACAACCAACTTGCTATCTACGACAGATGACACTGCATATGGAGAAATTCCGACCACCACGACAACTATATTGGTTCCCGTTCTTGCAGCGACCACCGCCGTCATGGGAGCAGTCATTATTCTTCTCACATCGATATTGTGCTATCGCAAGAGGTAATTACCCGTGTGTTCTGTTTGAAGTTTAAAATACGAAAGGGTAACCAGAGAAAGCTAAAATGGAACTATAAACATTGCCAACATCCCCAAAATGCACCTTTCCTCACGTACATCGTTGTATTCGTTTCAACAATCATGCCAATAGAAGCAGAATCCGGTTTTCCAAATTGTGTATCTCGTTAAAAAGATAATTTTAAACGAAGTGTTTGGATCTATTTGTGGGTATCTCAACCACGTCGAAATGGTTTGTTTTCAACCAAATGTTGATCTCTTGCGTTTACCATTCCTTCACGTAATGTGTATATACCTCGCTAAATGGTAATTATAGATTAAGTGCCCTATAAACATGTTATGTTCATACTTAAACCCTATTATAAAAAACCTTCCACCTTCCTCCATGACTGTACTAACCCGTTTTAAAGAAATTGTTACAACAATAATACCCCACGATAGCGCCAATCCGAGGAAATCCATAAACTTTACATCCCTCCCCCAAGCCAAGAAAACAATTAAAAATGATGGACCCAATGAGTTGACATGATGCATGCAATCTCCATGTAATCGCGTAATGAACATCGGCAAATCAGTCTTAGCATTGTTAAGCCTGTATTTTATTTATCTTCCGAAATAAACGTTTCACACATAACAAAGAATAAGATCAATAGCTCAACATGATTCTCTGCAAATAAATAATAATGCTTTCGGAGGGATGGCCCATTGGTAAAGCGCCGTCTTCAAAGACACTGCTGGTCTTTCATAGGGTCCCATGAATACACGTGAACGTTAAAGATGGATCTTTTCATTAATTGTCGCCTCAAATTTGTGTTTTGTTCAAATCATTTAGAGTGGCTGGTCGAAAACAAGATCCTGGACCAACACATACTGAAATAGACCTCCAGGACCACCCAATCGCGTACACAAATACGACCGTTCAACATACAAACGACCCGTCGTTGCCACCTATGCAACCCGATGACGGTGAATACTTTCCACTGAATAAAAAGGCCGGGAATTCGGACGATAGCTACCTCTCGATCGGTGCGGGACCTAACAAGGGGAAGGGCGATGGCTCGCCGCGTATCGGTAGTCGTTCCATGGATACCAACGCTGTCGATTACGAGGATCCGTACAACCCCAACGACGATGGTTATGAAATACCGAACGCCCCGAACGACACGTCAATGTATGAAATGCCAAACGCCGAAAACGGAACGGAGTACAAACCACCGTACAGCGCACACGGAGAAAGTAACATTCGGTACGAACAACCGAACGAATACATGAATACAAATACTTACCAGAACGTCCTAGAGGCATAGGCGTATGATGCCGCGGGGGGGGGGGGGAATCCTCATGACAAAGTATTCATAAGTAGTGATGTATAGGCCACAGAGTTCAGACTTCAATGAAAACTGTGCATGATTGATGTCCCGCTTCTCATTTAAGTTGGACCTAACTATTATGGAAAGCCATTAGTTTCTTTGTAAAATTATTGAAAAGGTTCTTTTGAAACGCATGAAGTTCGATAAAATCAGTTTAATTTTGTAATCAATGAGCCTTTATATAATTGATCTAAATTTTTGTTGGAAGTCTTACATAGGCCTACTTGTATTTTGGCTTTTGAATATGTTTTATTTTAAGGCTACAAATGGCTTTCCAGAGTTAAGTTCAACTTATAATATTTGTGAAACACACCCCGGCAGACATCAATAAAGTAAAGGGAAAATACAGTTTTAGTCAAACAGAATTGTAGTAACTGAAACTTGCAACTTACAGTTATAATTGAATAATGCTTGAATGGTATAGTAAAACATATAAACAGGTAAGTTACAGGGCTGTTTTAAATACAACAACAAAAAACAGGTTTTTTCCAAGAGGGTGCACTTAAGACACCTCAATTTGCAACCTTTTGTTTAAAAATCTGAATGTTTTGTTTTGTTGAAAGGATTATTCAATATCATTTTTGTGGATTTTGCTTAGATGTGTAGGATTAGAAAATATTGTCTTAAATTAGTTAAACAGTCAGGCCCACTCTCGCTTTTCCACTATTTTGAAAATGTCGATATACCGCTATTCTCTCCGCGACGTCGCTAGATGGCGCATACATCGTGGCGATCAGCTAGCGATAGTGACATGCGATAATATCGGTGATCGAACAAAAATATAATTTTGTACTACCCGTATAGTCACGCGTACGGCATGCATAAGGCCGACTCGCCCTACCTAGCTACCGGGGTAGGGTCGGCATGGCCGCAGCTCTGGACGGGCCGAACGCTCAAGTTCAAGTTCAAGTTCAAGTTCAGTTTATTTAACACTTCATAAAAACAACAAATTGACAAGGTAAGAACAAAAGAAAATCAAGGAATACAAATTCTACATACAAAGTATACAAAATACGGACAAAATTATAAAGTGTAAGGAGTCAGTAGAAAGGCTGTAATTGCCTTATGTAAAACCGACCCCAGTAAAGAAAAGTAACGTGCATACAAACAATACATCTAGGTAAATATACAATAATTAAAGCCCCTTGTCTTGATGGGGTCTAAATGTATATAATACACGTTATAAAATATCCATATATATTCAAACATGATGCTCACTCATACTCTCGCACACACACACACACACACACACAACCCATTCACAAACACAAAAACCTGACGTGCTGATTGTCAAAAAATTAAAAATAAAAATACAGCAAAATGTAAAATATCATACGAAATTCATGATGGCACCGAATATTTACTTAGCAACAAGCGTTTATACGAAAGCTTAAAAGCATTCAATGTTCTAATTGTCTTCACAAATAAGGGCATATCATTCCACAGTTTTGGTCCTTGGAAAAAAATGATTTTTTTATACGAGGATGTTCGTATCTGGGGTGAATGAAAATTTGTAGAATTTCTTGTATTATAGTTATGAAAGGCATTATTGAACTCATAATAACTTAATAAAGTTACAGGGAGCATTTTATTATTACATAAAAACATGTGTATTGCACTATGTAGTAAATAAATATCATATATTGTTAATACAGATAGATTTAAAAATATTGGCATAGAATGAGCCCTATATGACGAATGTGATATAATTCTTACTGCCCTCTTTTGTAATTTAAACAATCTCTGCATATTTTGTTCACTAGAATTTGCCCAGGCAAGAATACAATAATTAAAATATGGGACTATAAGAGTGTTATATAATAATAATAACAAAGCATTAGGATATGACTTCAACCTATTCATGACCCCAATATTATTAGAGATTTTATTACAGATGACACCAGTGTGTTCCTTCCATGTTAAACAATCATCGATAATAACACCAAGGAATTTCACATGTGAAACCCGTGTTATTCTTGATGCATTTATATTAATAATTATATCATCTTTATCTATAAATGTATTTGTAAAAATCATATAGTTAATTTTGGTAAGATTTAAAACTAACTTATTTGCCTGCAACCATTCAATCACTTTAGCAACTTCATTAATGAAAACATTTTGCAAAACATCAAATTGAGGATGGGACATAAACAAACTGGTGTCATCTGCAAACTGAATAAATTGAAGTTTATCTGAAATATTGCACATATCATTTACATATAATATATATAATAGTGGTCCTAAGATAGAGCACTGAGGGACGCCACATCTCATGCTTTTCTGTTGCGATTGTATATTATCTACTTTAACGTAATTGCTTTCTATCAATTAAGTAACTCTGAAACCATTCTAACAATGTACCACGCATTCCATAGTTAGAAAGTTTATACAATAGTATCGAGTGATCTAGCGTGTCAAACGCCTTACTGTGATCAGATAATACAGACAAACTTCAGCATTCTTTGTCACAATATGCATTGATAATGTTAAAATGGTCTCCGGATGACACAGGTATACATTACGATTTAAGGTCCGACCATAATCATGGCATTTAGGTGCAGAAAATGTGATGAAATAACGCGGAGTAAAAACACACAACACACATAGCGTCAATAGCGTCCCCCTATATGGCAATAGCGCCCCCCTATATCGGTGCGATAGCTAGCTGCCTCCGCGGGCTCGCTATAGCGATCGATTTAAAGTAAACGGCTGTCCTTAAAGACTATGTAAAAGTCAACAATTTGAAATCTGAAATTAAAGTTACGATTTCCAACGCTATTTTCTTCAAATGTTCTGGATAGATCATTGAGAAATTATCATTGCTGGTACGAATGAAATATTAGGATGACCTATCCAGAACATTGGCTAAAATTAATTACATAAAATCAATTGTAATAGTAGTGTGAATCCCCCCATTGACATAACATGCATAGCTAAGTATGACGTCATGATTCATAATATGAAGGGGTTCAGGAATAGCGTTTTTTCCGCTATTTTCAAGAATAGTGGAAAAGCGAGAGTGGGCCTGACTGTTAAAGGGATAGTTGAGTTCTGGTAAAGAGAGTACAGTTTTGGTAAAAATGAATTTTAGTACCGTAATCAAAACCTGCACCATTACATTACCAACAAATAGTTATAACTCCACCATGCTCAAAAGGAGTACAAAATTACAAATGAGTAAGTAAAAAGCCTGTTATCATAAGAACCGTTCAAACTCAAGAGGGCGCTCTCTAAACACTCATCGGTTTCAACCATTTAAAAACAAATATTGTGCGTGTGATGTTTTGTTGAAATAGTGATTAGATAGAGATATAATCAATAACTATTAATAAAAAGCTCGTTTGTATTTTTTTTTTTTCAAGAGAGGAAGCATTTTTACATTTCTTAATGGCTGTTTAAAAAACTAGCGAATAATTGTGGGGTCCCACATATATCACAAATATTTATGGATATTTCAGCTATTTCTGAACCAAAGTCGATTAAATAAAGTTTATTCTGTATTTTAAATTGTATGCTCTTTCGAATTTGACACTCATTTTTTCATTATCTTACAAATACTATTATTTTGTGTAGCGCCCTCTATACCAAAACTAAGCTATCCCTATAACAAAAGTTCGTCCAGAGCATCATTTATCCCAATCGGATATATTTCATGGATATTTCAGCTGTTTCTGACCCGAATTTGATCAAACAAAGTTGATTCTGTCTTTCAAATTATGTGCTCTCTCACATTTCACGCTTATTTTTGTATTACCTCACAAAGAAATTATTTCTCGAAGCGCCCCCTTAACCGAAACTGAACTATCCCTTTAGCTTAAACAAAATCTGAATATTTGTATGCAAATATCAACTTTTATATATGTAACCGAAGTCAACACTTGATTTGTAACAATTAATCCAGTCTATTGTAGATTTACAAAAATTAAGGTAGCGATTAGTGCGATTTTTGTTTTGTTTTTGTGTTTACCTTTTCTCATTTTCATTCTATTTGGGAAAATTAATTTCGCTTGTGGAATAGCCATCTATTTAAGTGTAATGAATGTATATGCCTTAAAGTCATACCTGTAAAGTGTCCAAATCCACGAAAATTACTTGGAGCTTCCTCGTTTCTCTTCTACCGTGTTGTTTAGCTTATGGTAAAAGAAGAATAAAATAGGGTTTGATTTTTTTCAAATGTCCCTTTAGTATGAAGATAATTATCATTTAAATCTTTTATTTCAATCACGTTAATTAACGCTTTTGATAAAAAGTACAATTGTCCTAGCTGAGAACGTCCGCATGCAGCATGCGTGAGAACATTCCGGAGATTGAACTTTGAGCCGAGCGAGTGCAAATTCCATGAATTCTGTACTACGTGTGTAAACATACACGGGTGCGAATATCTCAAACGGATCATTCATTACTGCGACAAATGTATGGCAGACCATCAGTATTCGGTGATAAAATATGAACTCAATATTCGTTTTTTCACTAGGTAAATAGTGTTCGTTTTCTTTCAAACTTTCACAAATCTTTCAATTGTATTTTACAATGATATTGATATAGGATTGAAGTCTCAAATGTCATTTTGTGCAATATCTGACACTTTACAGGTATTATATTATGTAGCGATTATCGTAATAATCCATGAACATCAACTGTACCACATACGGCAAATTAATTTGATGACATATCTCTAAACTCTCAGTACTGTGATACATAAATCAAAAGAACGCATGAAAACGACGACTGCTTTGTAGTCTTCTCTCAGGCTCATTTCTTTGTTTTCTCAATCTATAATTATGATTCTCCTCCATTAAGGTTCACCAAGTTACCATGGAAAGTTCTGATTCAGTACTATGCATGTACTTCTTAGAAAATAAAATATTTTGTGAACAAGACATCATGAAGTACTAGGTGTTAGATAAAACTCTTTACACTTTTGATTGTGATTAATTTAAACATTACTGCATTGGATTATATCCGTATTGAAGAAGAAGATAATGAAAAGGGTAATTTTTGGTTGGTTGTGGTCTTGTTTCAGAATTAATTCCCTATTTCACATAATTAATCAAACATTGGTTAAAAAATCCTACTGTATCAAATTGAGCAGCTGCGTGCAAGTCTCTTGGTGTGAAGGCGAGTGTATTACACAATGGTTAATATTATCCGCCTGATTTGACCCATCCAACCCGACCCGACTGAAAGCCGAAGTTGGTCTAATTCATTCGTGGCCGACTGAATCTGATGTTGAATCAGGCCTGATTGGCTTCCAATTGGCTTCCGACAGACAAAATCTCGGACGCAGAGCCGATCCGACAGAAAACCAGTCAGATCGGGTCGGGTTAGCTCTGTCTGCGCCAGGCTTTATGTGCCAGGCTGTATGTGACTCTGTGAATGCGAGAATAATTAGTGCGTGTCTCGGAGACTAATTATCGGATATTTGTTTTGTATTTAATTTTGTATTATACATGAAATATGAAATATTATGTAAAATGTCATCATATCATACATATAACGTACAGTATATATAGTAATTTTATTGGAGAAACAAAAACTGTGTTAAATATATTTGTTTATGTTATTATGTAAATATATGTGATGTTTGTATGTCCAGTATTTAGTTTTATACCGTAGAATCTCAAAGTACCTGCGGAAATCCATCAAGTGAAATTACAAGTAAACACCAAGATCAGAACACTTAGTTAAAGGGATAGTTGAGTTCTGGTAAAGAGAATACAGTTTTGGTCAAACTTAATTTTTGTAATCAAAACCTGCACCATTACATTAAAAACTAATAGTTATAACCATGCGTGAAAGGAATTCAAAATTACAAACGACTAAGTAAAAAGCCTGTTATCATTCAAAGAGAGCCGTTCAAACTCAAGATGGCGCTCTTGAAAAGCTCACTGGTTTAAGCCATTTTAAATAAAATATTGTGCATGTGAAGGTTCGTAAAAATAGTGATTAGATAGAGAGATAATCAACAACTATTAAACAACTTCTTTTGAAAATCTTTGAATAGAGGAATCATTTTTTTTTATTGTTAACAGTTGGTTCGAAATTATCTAATAATTGTGGGGCCCCACATGTATTACAAATGGTTACGTTTATGGATATTTCAGCCTTTTCTGAACAGATTTTGATAAAATAAAGTTTATTCTGGCATTAAAATATTATGCTCTTTCAGATTGTACACGTAGTTTTTCATTCTCACAACAAATTATTATGTGTAGCGCCCTCTCTACCAAAACTCAACTATCCCTTTAAGTTTCTGTACAAATATTTTATTAGTTACCAAGGATAAAAACTACAATTTACTCCTTCTGAAGGATTTCTTTAAAGACATTTTAAATTTAATTTTGTATTATACATGAAATATGTGAAATGTCATCATATCATACATATAATGTAGAGTAGAGTGATTTTATTGAAACAAAAACTGTGTTTAATACATTTGTTTATGTTATTATGTAAATATATGTAATGTTTGTATATCCAGTATCTAGTTTTATACCGTAGAATCTCAAAGTACTCACGAAAACCAGCTGTATAAATCGAGTAAAAGTACAAGCAAACAACAAGATCAGAACACTTAGTTAAGTTTCTGTACAAATATTGCATTAGTTACCAAGGATAAAAACTGCAATTTACTCTTTCTGAAGGATTTCTTTAAATAAAGAAAGACAAAAGAGAGAGATATAGGGAGGGAGGGATAGCGAGTCCGAAATATTCTAGATATGGCAAGAACAAACAAAGATAGCTACCACAGACAATGACAGACAAAAAGGAAATTTTATACATACGTACATTACTAATAAAGGCCCGGGGGTGTTTCACAAAGATCCTAAGTTGAACTTAACTCTAAGTTGGACTTATCTATTATGGAAAGCCATGTGTAGCCTTGAATTAAATATATTCAAAACCAAGAATGCAAGTGTTTGAGACTGTCATAAATTGTACATCAAAAACATGCAATCTCCCGATTATAGAAAAATATTAATGATTTAAATCAACATATTATGCCTTATTTTTTAAACAATTTTTCAAAGAAACAAATGGCTCTCCATACATTTTAAGTCCAACTTAGAGATAAGTTCAACTTAGGATCTTTGTGTAACACCCCCCCCCCCCTCCCCCCCGGTCACATACCACCGGATAGCGTAAACGGATGCCCGACGGAGAGTAACATTTTAAATCTGTTCGTCTCCGTTTATTTGCTTTCATTGTCATTGTTGTGTCAGGCGATATAGGTTTTTCTATCCGGCGGAATGTTTTGTGTATTAAGCAATGAAGACGACTTTCACCACTGTATAATTTGATTTTGTAAATTGTCTATTCGTCGGGCATCCGTTTACGTTATCCAGTGATATGTGACCGGGCCTTAAAGTGTAACAGGTAAAACCGGAAGGAAATGCATGATGACAAATATGTACAGAAAACATGACTGTAATGGTAATACTGAAATATAATAAAGCACACACTAACAGGAAAGAGAATATTATGTTAAAATAGTCCATTCCACAAATGAATAAGAGGTATAGTATAAGCATTGTAACGAAAATGGACATAAATCATGTTATGGTAAAGTTAACAGGTCAACATCATGAAATAGTGTGTAGTTCATCCATTTTGATATCATGGGCGACGATTTGTGAAGGAACTATTTTGTTGAGTAGAACTAGTCTCATAATTACTGATGAAGAGAGATTCATCCACATTAATGCTCTTGTTTTCTTGTTTCTTATTCTTCTATATGCTGTTACTGTGTATGATAGTAATAAAGTTAATTCATATATAATTTCATAAACAAGAACATTATTATGGTTATTGTGGAATTTCTCTTCATGATTGTTACCGTCTATATGTGGAGGATTTGTATTCGTTTGAGGGAATCTGCCTCATTACGGATGCCATTGCTGTCAATGCTTTCTTAGTTCTTAATTCATACTATTACCGTTAATGAATAGTGATAGTTCAATCTGTATATATTCAATGTACATTCATGGTTATTGTGAAGTTTCTTCATCATGATTTGTATAGCAATGCATATTATTTGCATAATTAGGTTAATTACCTAATTTGCATATCCCCTCAAACTGAGTATATTCGGAAATGGGACAGTAAAACATGACATGTAGTGCCACTTTTTAAAGGTTTTAGAGGGCAACAAATCCATTTCTGATACTCATTTCCATTATCACCATGGCAACCTTCTCAAATCTAAGATGGCTGCTCCTAAAATAACACATTTGATGATACACGACTTCATTCTTTTGGTTATATTAGATCGATATTATAATTGTGGGATGATTATTGGAATTAGCAACTAGAATACTCGAATCGGAATGTAGTTGGTTGCTTACAGAAAAATTATACTTTTATAAAAAGAAATGCTGTGAATTTTAATTAAAGCTGCTTTACACACTGCAAGAAACGTTATACTGAAAATATGGAATGATGGTTTTAAAGGGGGTGGTTCAGGTTTTGGTATAGAGGGCGCTGCACGAAATAACTTTTTTGTGAGATAATGAAAAACTTAATGTAACATTTTAAAGAGCATACAATTTTATTGACAGAATAAACTTTATTTGATCAAAATCGGCTCAGAAACGGCTGAAATATCAATAAATATATCCGAACGGAATAAATCTGGGGCCCAGATTTATTTCATGATTTAAAAAAATAAAATTTAAATGCTTATACTTTTTCAAAAAATTGTCAATAGAGGTTTTTAAATAGTTGTTGATGATCTCTCTATTTGATCATTATTTAAACAAAATATGACATGCATAATTTTGTATAGAAAATGGTTAAAACCTAAGCTATTTTTGAGAGCACCCTCTTGTGTTTTAATGGCTCTTTTTGAATGATAACAAGATTTGTACTTTACCTTTTGAGCATGGTGGAGTTATAACTGTTAGTTTTAAATGTTATTGTGCACGTTTTGGTTACTAAAGCTCAGCCTTACCAAAACTGTTATTACTACCCCTTTAATAAAATGTTAACAAAAATACAAAATATACATTGTTGAAACATATCTTATGCAGCAACAATTGTATGATTTGCTTCGGTAATCTTTGTTTTCTTATTTTTATGTAAGTTTATACCCCAAAACCTTAGACAATGTTCACAGAATGGTACAAGCTAATACCAAATTTAGCGAGGTCAATAGACACATTATCATCAAATAATAACAGACAAAATAAATGGAATGGCTAACTCTGCTGTAGATACTTACACACACATAAATTACTAGTATGTACAGTTTTTAAATGTTTTTAAAATGTGACCGGATATAGCAAAACCTTGCATGTGTCTGTGGAAATGAAAATTGTAATGTGCAATCCACACGAAAGGCCTCATCACAAGCTTTCATTTGATGCCTTATTCTAAATATTTGAACAATAATTGGCAAAGATATGATTGTTTCAAATTTACAAACATAAGTCTTTTTAATACACATGCCCATTTCTTCAAAACATGATTTACCAACAAGTGCAGGTTTGCTATCAGGTCACAAATCAGGTGCTATCAGGTCACATTATACTCTACATCATAATGTAGAAACCTCAGAATGATAAAACAAGTACATGAATGGAAGATGGTAATCATGTACCCCAAAAACTAGTTCATTATATTTTAATTAAATGAAAAAGAGCAAAGAAAATAGGATTTATCCAGGATTCGAACCCGAAACCTTCGGATTGCAAGACCGGCGCTGAGCTGTACAAGAAAAACCTAATGCAGTGCTCGTATCTGAAACCCATTACTGTTTAATGCTCGTGTGGTCAGAATGTATCATAAATCTGACATAGACCCGAAGGATTTTTCTGGTCAGTTTCTATACATGTTTAATTGTTATTTTCATTCTTCACAATATTAATATACTGTTAACTTATTTTTTTCTTTATCACAATATATGTTTGTTAGAAATACAAACTTTTATATAAGCCCTGTTGCATTCGCCTCCGATTGATAAATGACTAAATTTAGTTAAAACATGTATAATTACTAATGAACGATATTGAATTAAATTTTTTTTAATGGAAAAAAGGGTGCATAGATGAAGATACAGATAGTATTTCTTATAATTAGATCATAACATGCATAATTAATATACAAAACAAAAACAAATTTTTCAAAATTATGAAACAGTACATATGTTCTTATCAAGGATTTGCGCAACATGTGCAGGAGGATTTAAAATACATTTGGCATATTTGGATACTTATGAAAGAACAATCTTATTACAAATTGGGAAATGAACATTGCTTTTCTCTATAATTTTCAAAAAATTATACAAATATCAAGAAACATGTTAATCTAAAACGAATGGATGCCCACACATGAGAAAATGATTAAACCTTATGGCAGGGCTGCATTAGAGTCTACATGTTCTGAGTCTGTCTCCAACAAAAACATGTTCCCATTTGTGTTACATTTTGATTCGGCTCGGAGTCTGAGTCACGAGACCATCAAAAGCAGTCTCGAGTCCGGATTCTACTACAGCACTGCCTTATAGACCTTACATGAATCTACATACATGGGACTGTTAACACATAACAGTAACAAGGCAATCAGGTGATACATGCATATCTGAAAGCAAATAGTACACTGTACATGTATTAGGTAACTATTTCTCTTAAATATACATCCATAATTGATTGAACGCGCCTATTAAAACAAAATGTGACCGGCTCTGTCACTTTGGGTAATTCATCGGGAATATCAAAATTGAGATTGTTAGTGTTTTGAATTCTCTAGGATTTCAGCTTTAAAATGATATACAACTTGATAAGTATGAGTTTCTTGAAGGCTAGAAAAACGCAAATTAATAACATGGACCAGAGCCCCGTGATTTGTCAAACAACGGAGAAAATCGCTTCTAAAGTTTTGCATCCATTCAGAAAAGCATTCTCACACACCGAGCGAGAAGTTGAACGGTTCGCTTTCACCTTTCCGCTTTTCGTAATCGATCAGCAAACGAAATAATGCATGCACAGTTATACTGTTATTCATCGGCCAATCAGCAACGCTTACGCCGGTATTACGTAATTGTACAAAGCCTCAGCCCTAAGTCTCAGTTGATCGACAAACTAGCCGCGGTGTATTGTGTATGTACGTACCGCCATAACCCACCGCATCATATTCACCATACCGCCGCTGGTACCGTCCACCGGTAGACAAAAGAAAAGCGCAGTTTGATACCGTGTGATATGGTACGCTGCACACGCACACTGCACACTTGCGGCATGCCCAGCGCGATTCAATGCGGTACCCATAGAATTATAAACAAACCAACTACTAGTTAAATGCCGCGAACGCTTCCTGGAAATGTACAACACACGGACAATACAACTCTATTCAGGTTAGTCTGACCAATCACTGTACACTCTTAAAAATATTGGGCAAAATTTTACCCAAAAATTACCCAACATGAGGGTCGTTATGAGTCCGACCAACTTTTGGGTAAACTTTGCCCCTTTCGTAATTTACCCATTTTAGGGCAAACTTAAATGCCCATCTAATTACCCATCTTAAGATTACCCAACCCGCATATTACCCAACTATTACCATACAATTGGGTATAAATATAAAGACTGGGTAATTGAGTTGGGCAAATCATTTACCCAACGAATTGCCCAGGAATATTGCCCAATTATTACCCACTGGGTAATTGAGACTGGGTAATTGAGTTGGGTAAATCATTTACCCAACGAATTGCCCAGGAATATTGCCCAATTATTACCCACTGGGTAATTGAGACTGGGTAATTGAGTTGGGTAAATCATTTACCCAACGAATTGCCCAGGAATATTGCCCAATTATTACCCACCTAGAACCTAGAAAAGCAATAATTGGGCAAAACTGTTGGTCATTATTCATTACCCAATTCCATTGCCCAGTTAGACATTGCCCATATATTTACCCAACCTCTTGTTTTACCAACCTTTACCCAACTCTTACCCAGCATGAGGGTCGCTATGAGTCCAAGGCCACGTTGGGCAAAAACAAAATGGGTAAAAATATCAAAAGAAACTATTGGGCAATCTTTCCTCTTTTTTTTTACTCAGCTTGATGTACATTTTACTCAGCATTAAATCCAATGTACAGTTTGTAACTGACAGTAAATGGGCAATATGGGGATCCAAGAAGGGTAAACTGCAAGGGCAAAGTACAGCATTTTATATACGGACAATATAACTAAAAATATAACAGAGGAGAACGATTGCATGTTGTGAATAGTGTATATATATATATTCTTCAATAAAACAAAAATACAATAAACAACAAAATAGCCTTAATATAACAAGTAAAGTTTGATGGATAATGGCATCATACCTTTACAAATAATTTGTATACTGATTTTGTCTTGTTGTTTTCATTAATGCAGTTAGAAAAACAATGAACACATATATTTATCATTATCATGAGTCCAATAAAATAATATAGGCCTCAGCATGTAAATGTACCAATATATACATGGGGTCAAAACACATTTTCCATTAGGCACATCTTTTCTTTTATAATATTGTAAAACATATATCAAAACAAGTGTAGGGGTGTAGCCTACTCCAGTATGCTACTGTAATATACATTTTCTTTTGTAACGGGCATAATAATGTGATGTAAAATCTAGTGGTTTCCAGTAAAATAATCAAATGCATATAACAAACATAATATAAGTGAAATATGACATCACACAATTAATTAACTAGTTGAGAATACAAAGCTCGGTTTATTTGAATTACCCTATTTTCACCATGTATTTGTTATTATTTTTTGTCGAACTATTGGGGAAGGAGGCAGGTGACGACCCCCCCCCCCCCCCCCCCCCTGTTATGTAGCTTCTCCATAGTTATACGTCACACGATGTGGCGGGTGCAAATGAATCATCAAACACGTATAATATTGTATAATTATTTTTCATTATATTTAATACAATCATTAAAAAGAAATCCCTACAGTCCTGAGTCCACTATTAAAACTGTCTTTCCAGTTCCAAAACATGATTACGATTGGATAAGTCCTACTGTTAATGTATAATGGATTGATTATCATTTACCATTGTATTTCTTTATCATTTATTTACATTTACGTACTTACTTTACCCTTCCCTAATCGTAAGGACACAGGGGTGGACTACCCTTGTCCGTAGTCATCACAGGGGATTATTCTGCCCCTTTTTGCATGATGACTTGCTATATTCTACAAATTATTCACTACAATCATTGATACTATACTGATGCTGCCATAGGGGTGGACTACCATGGTCATTAGTCTTCATAGGAGGTTATTCTGCTCGACTGATACTTTTGTTGAAAGATGTCTTCCTTTTTATCTGCAAGTTTAATCTATCTGGAGTTCTTGGTGTCTTTCCGATCTGCGAATCACCGTTTGAGTGGTTTCCCCTGACTCTGTAGTTGATGTTGGAGGGTTGTGACAGTTGTTTCCATTGGCATGACTGGTGCATCAGACCCCTAAACTGTATCATCTGGCGGTGGTGTCTGATCGTCTCGGGTGATGTGATGTTCCCGATGTCATGTGATCAAGATGACGTCTCCATTCAAGATTGGGCCCATATCTCAAAGTGATAGTTCCCGACCCTCTTTTGTTGCTGCCTCGGCGAAGTCGTGTACCCAGACTGTGTCACCCACGTCGAACTGGCGCACCTTCGTGTTTGTGCGTATTGCTGCCATTGTTGTCTGCTTGTTGTTGACCCTCTCGCACTGGTCTGGCTTCAGCAGGTTGAGTCCAGAGCGTGGGGACGGTTATTCAGCAGCATTGATTGTGACAGCCTTGCAATTCTGGCAGCTCATAGTAGTATCACTGTAAATATCTCACAGCGTGGTAGGCAGTCGATGGTCAAGTCAGGAAGCAATCATATAGAAGTCCCCCACCTGGTAAGACCGTCCATGGAAAGAAGATCCATGCTACTGAAACTGGGATGGTGAGACCGCTTCACAGGTGGAATGCGTCGTGAATCCTCTGCCATAGGGTCATCGGTAATGGCTGAAATATACAAATATTTTAAATAGTTCATCAAATATTGATATTACACAATCTGTCATAAAAACCACCTTGCCTAAGCACTTTCAGTAATTAACCAACATTGGTAACCGTTCGATGTTATAATTGTGAAAGTGTTACAGGGATCTAGTAAATTTGCAAAAAGTGATGAGTGGTTGATACTATGTATTAATGTTAAATTATAAATTATGACCATTACCCTGTCCACTGGGTGTTGTGTGAACATTTCAAGTTAAAGCATAATTAAATGGACTCTGTATGGCCGAGTAATAAGCAAACATGCAAAGTGACATTCACCAACTCATTGCACTCACTTTGTACACGGTTCTGACGATCCGTTGGATAATTTGACATCTGAACAATTCAATCGTAAATATATTTTTTTAACGAAAGGGAAATTTGAAAAAACGAAACCTACCCCATGCTTTTTTTTTTATAACAATACAATAAGGTATTAGGGAACAGGAAGAATTTCAATTGGATTTTAAGGATTTGGACTATGTTACTGTCTAAGTCCCTTTAATCATGATTTATTTTGTTATTGTGAATTCATTTAATCATCCGAAAAAAATCTGACTGGAAATCAGTGATTCCAACAATAAAGTATGTCTTCTTAATGGGGCAAGGTTCCAATACTTAATCATTAATGAGGTTCAGGTTACTGACCCGGACTCGTGACTCTTGGACTCCCTCGACTGCCCGACAGCAGTCGGCGTAGCTTGCAGCTAGCACTGCCCGTCTGGGCTCTCTCGTGCGCCTCCATATCATATCGCATCATCATAACTGTCAGAATTACGAACGGTTTGAGAGTTTATTTTGATGCTTACCCTGTGATTTGCTTGGTGTGTCTGGTCTCTTGTTGTTGTTGAGAATGATGATCCACTCGAGGGTTGTAAATCATCAAGAACTAGGTCGAAATCCTCCCATTTTGAGAAGCGAAAGTCGCTCAATTTGGTTCGCTCGTTTCTTCAGCCAAGCATGCAAAAGTTGGGCGTTTTATCCAATAGTGTTGGATAAAATACGCCCAATTCGGGCACTTTGGTGTTACGTTGGGTAATTATAATGAAAAAAGTTGGATTACAAAGTTGGTAAAGTTTACCCAGTTGTAGGTTTAAATATGCCCAATTTGTATGTACCCGTTGGTCTTTACCCAGTATATAGGCATTATGTTTTGTTTTCATGATGAGTAAATGCATATAGTAAATAGTTGGGGAAGTTTTACCCAGTTGTAGGTATATTTATGCCCAATTTGTATTTCCCCAGTGCTGATTGCCCAGTATGTAGGCATTTCTCTTTTGCCCTATGTAGGGTAAATGCATGTAGTAAAAAGGTTGGGAAAGATTTACCCAACCTTTGCCCAATTTCCATTTACCCAGTGGAGTTTACCCAACATTTTTAAGAGTGTGTGCATTCAGCTGTGCAGGCCGAGAGAATGGGCATAGCTGCTCGATGCTATCAAAAAGGCAGGAAGTGCGATTTATCCGGCAGTGACTTGGTATGGCAAAGATGGGAACCCGACAACAAAATCTACTTGTCCAAAATTACTGTTCTTGGTACCGTTTTTCATTGGAGAGGACACTCTATCCGATGGACATAATCATGTTGTTGCTTTATTGTGGGAAGTGCCCCGTTCCGTTTTGTTTGGGCCACCCTGTATATATATATATATAGTTCATCTGTATTCGTAGCTAACATTAGTTAACTTCTCCAGACTAAACTATAGCCGTTCGGAAATGCCGGGATGGCAATTTTGTCTGGTAATGGTTGACAGGCTAATCTACTTAATCGGTGCAAAGCAGTTAAACATTCGAACCTAAACATCTGTCCTTGTATACTGTCTTGTGGTTGGAATCAACCATAATAACATGAATAAAGATGCAGTTGTATCCCAAAACTATAACGGGGCTCCTGAACCGTTTTTTTTTAAACCGAGTGACACATGATTAGAATCATCATCATCATCATCACTATCATCATTATCATCATCATCATCATCACCATCATCATCATCATCATCATCATCGTCATCATATCATCATCATCATCATCATCATCATCATCATCATCACCATCATCCTCATCATCCTCATCATCATAATCGTCGTCTTCATCGTTATCATTATCCTCATCATCGTCATAATCATCATAATCATCATAGTAATTATCATCATCGTCATCATTGTCATTGGCATTGTCATCATCTTCATCATCATCACCACAAGAAATCTTAGGGATAGGGTTTATAATACCATGGTTTATTAGTGTTGGACTTTCCAATTCCCATGACCCTGGCCAGCCATGAACCATATCCTAAGCCTTTACATTTTAACTTTGCTAGTAGAGTAGTAGTAGACAAAATGGGACGAAGACCCCCCCCCCCCCTATATTATTGTATTTCTGTGACCCCCCCCCCCCCCCCCACGCCGCCCTCCCCCACCCCCCTGCAAATGTGGTTTGTCGCCATCTCTTGTTCACGAACAAAGACAGCAGCGGATCGAGCTTGAAGGCTAGTTTACACCGCTCGACAAATGTACGCTATTGTATATGGGAACGTGTCTGTTTTTGTGTGGAGTGTGAACATACCCACATCTTGTGTACTTTTGGGTGTACTTCTGCATCTGCTTAGTCCCACGCGTACGTTTTTTACAGTTCAGCTTCCGATGCGGAGCTGTCTTCTGGACGTGATGGAAACAACTACCTAAATCGCAATTTTCTTCTGTTTGTGATGGCTTCTACCAGTTTACAAAAAGCGGAAGAACCCGAAGGTTCATCAGTGCCAGATGAGAGCCCGATTGATGCTGTAAAGAGAGCAACATGGGGAAACGAACTGAAGGAAGACGTTTTCTCCCGATGGAGTCAAGGTAAATTTACCCCCAAAAAACCCGAAAAATAAAACACGATCACAATGATCGACTGTCGAACAAATCAGAAATAAGAAGTTAAGTAAGACTAATGTACAAAACTCGGTATTTGTGTACTATTTCACACCCATCTGGCATTTTAAAACTTAGACTAAGAGTAAGAGTAAGTAAGAGTCTGATTTTGATGACATTTTTCGTTAAATAATAATCATATTATTATGTGATATGGTCAACATACAAATTACAAAATACATGTTGTGTCCATTAGTTTGATGGCACAAAACAAACATTAGATGCATAAAATCAAAGTGGAAATTATATGAGCAGCTGCATAATCTCATAAAGAACACATTTGATGTAAAATATCTTCAAGAATTTATTAATTTTTCTCCAAATCGACTTTCTTGTAAACCCTTCCAAAAAAGAAGCCTCTTCCTGACGCAAAGTTTTGTGTTGTATTACCGAACGTGAATGTTTTGCATGGGAATGTCATTGACATGCGCGTTGCCACAGGTGCGCAGCAAAACGCGTGTAAAACGCCTCAGGACGCCTATTTTCTTCGGGAAATGATGGAAATTTTTGCTGAACATCCATTTAAATGATTTATTATCCTCCGTTAATGCCGACTGTTAAATTCAACTTACAAAATTCGAATGTTTTTCCTATGTGAATTTGCATGTCCGGTAATACGACACGTTTGGTAATACAACACCTTGCTATATGACACAAATTTCACTACGATCCGATGAGAAAAACTCTTGTCACGAATCACGATATCGTTGTCGCCATGGCATGCGATGTCCCAGATGATGATATCGTGAGTTTCATACCTGCCAACCAGTCCGATTTTGTCGTATTTAGTCCGATTTTTTACTCAAAAAAGGGTACAAAATCAGACGAGTACGATTTTTAAGTCAGGAAAAAAAAAAAAAAAAAAAAAAAAAACAATTTGTTTTAATTGTTTTATTATTTTAATCTTTATGATCTTTATCATTGAAGTATTGCTCATTCAGAGTGGTCATAATGTAAAAAAAAATAAGGCTAAAGCCCACCGCACACTACACGATCCGACCCGATCCGACGAACGATTCAGTATCTGAACAATACTACATCCATGTAATACGTGCGCATGGCTTTAGTTCAGATACTCAGTTGTTTGTCGGATCAGACTCGGATCGTGTAGTGTGCGGTGGGCTTAAGATAGCACAAGAGAGCATCTAGAACCCTAGAGCTGGACCCCGGCTGCAAAGGACTTTGCGCGCGTGATGTGCACTTCGCTCACCTGAGAGTAAGATTTTTCATTTTCAAATGTTGGCAGGTATGGAGTTTCTCTGTAATCGTGTATTATTTAACACCCCTCTGGCATTTCATAACTAAAAGTCAGATTTTTATGAAATTTTCATTCAACATTATTATCAAATTATGATCAACATGTGACACAAACGATCAGATTACAGAAACCCCCGATATTGCCTCTTCATCCGATGCCCAAGTCGATTCAGAAGACCTTCCAAGTGTGATCATACCAACGCCCTGTTTGTCACATCAGATGGTTTGTAAAATTTGTGTCATATAATATCAATAATTATTTCATGATTATTTTTGTTTGTTTAGGTTTTGTGTTCAGTGAAGATGAGCCGATGGCACTGCTGCAGTACGAAGGTGGACCATGTGCTGTCATGGCTCCTGTTCAGGCATTCCTCTTGAAATACCTCCTCTTCATGAAGTTGATGATGATGATGTGACATTGATGAGGATGATGATTTTATTGCCTCTAATAAATTTATTCTTTGTTTGTTTAGGTTTTGTGTTCAGTGAAGAGGAGGAAATAGCACTGCTGCAACATGATGATGATGATGATGATGATGATGATGATGATGATGATGATGATGATGATGATGATGATGATGGTGAAGATGATGATGATGATGATGATGATGATGATGATGATGATGGTGAAGATGATGATGATGATGATGATGATGATGATGATGATGATGATGATGATGATGATGATGGTGAAGATGATGATGATGATGATGATGATGATGATGATGATGATGATGATGACGATGAGATGTTAATAATGATGATGATGAAGATGATGACGATGAGATGTTAATAATGATGATGATGAGGATGATGATGATGAAGAAAAAGATTTTAAAGAAATCATCGTCTCATTGCTAATCTACTGTATTTATTTCAATTTGTTTGTTTAGGGTTCGTGTTCAGTGAAGATGAGCCGATGGCACTGCTGCAGTACGCAGGTGGACCATGTGCTGTCATAGCGCCTGTTCAGGCATTCCTCATGAAATACCTCCTCTTCTCATCGGAACAGAGCAATGAAGACTGGAGACAAACTCAAGGTAATACAGTCAGTAAGACATGTCTGTAAAGAGTGATTTATGGTCTTTATAGACAGGTTAACCTCAAGAAATACCTCCTCTTCACACAGAACACGTGAGAACAATGAAGACTGGAGACAAACACATGGTAATACAGTCCGTAAGACATGTCTGTAAAGAGTGATTTATGGTCTTTATAGGTTATAACCTCATGAAATACCTCCTCTTCACACAGTCCGCTTTGGAACTGAGCAATGAAGACTGGAGGCAAACTCAAGGTAATACAGTCTGACAGACATGTCTATAGTATAAAGAGTGTTAAATTCAATTCAATTCAATTCAAATATGGTTTATTCATTAAAAATAATATTGCAGCCACAGGGCTGAATTGCATATAATATATGTGTTTACAAAAATAAATTACATACAAAGTTTAACAAAATTGAGAACGTAAATGATATACATGCATAACTTATTTCTTATATAAATACATATAAAATACATTTGAAATAATAGGTGTATATTTGTAAAACAAAATTAGACATCTAAAATTGGACAACTAATTACGCTAAATATAAAAACGCTAAACATATTGCACAAGTGTAATTGCATTTAAAATAAAAGCCCCAGTTGTGGTTTTGCATTATATTTAGGGAGAAAATTACACAAAAAAAGTGATTACATTGCATTTCAATAAATAAATTCATTTCAAGGGGATAAGTATAAATCCAACTAACTAAACGGGTTTGCGAGCAGTTTCTATAAAAGTAAATCACAAAATGTGGGTATGCCATTCTTTAGATAAATAATACAATATTATCATAAATTATCGTATCATGAATATATAGCTCATAAAAGTAGGGTATCATAAAGCAAATGTAATGCAGTGTCAATAGACGGAGTTGGACAATCATTCAAATCCTTACCACAAATAACACAACTATTCCTATGTACAGTATAAAAACAAGAGGAGATATCACACACTATTAAAAAGCCGAATGAGGTATGGTAAAGGACTGTTTTTCATTTGATTCGTTTTGTATTTTATTTCTGGTACTTTTGTTGTTGATCTTAGAGTTCGTCTGTTGGCAGGCCATGCGGGAATGAATTGTTCGAATTGTGATGTAGTGTCCATGGTTTTCTTGATGAATGTTGTACAGAGATGAATGTTGTACAGATGGTCTTTATTTAACCAGGTTGTTTGTTCTTGTATGCCCAGACTAGTGCTCAAGTTTACATCTCTTCAAAATGTTTGTTTTACAGTAAGAAATTTAATTAAAATGCTTGTTTGGCTAAGAAATTTACTTACAATGTTGTCTTAAAATACTTACAAACAGACTTTTATTTTTAAAAGTAATACTAAAGAAAATGCTTCAATGACTGTGGCCGGCATGATTCATATACAATTTTCAGTAAATTTATACAGGATTGAATCCCAATTGTTGTTAATTCAGAGTTACTGTAAAAGTAAATTTTGCGGTACATTAATTTTTCGTTCTTTGGTGAGCGCATATATACTAAAACCAGCGAAAATAAATGTGTGTTTTTCAGTGTGTGATGAATGCATATATATCAAGTATATTCGGCATCCTGTGCATTGTACATTGGTGTGTACCGTATGTCCCAAAATTAATTACAACGGGAATTTCTGCAACAATAACTTTAAAGATAGTAGATCAATCAGAATGATATTTCAGGATATGAAACTATAACTTATTACCTACATCTTGCAGAAAACATATATTCAATTTTCTTCAGTGGTCATGAAGAATTGGGGATCTTTGTAAATAATGTCATGGGTCCGTTTCTACTTTCTTCCAAGTTTGACACCTGGATGCTCTTGGCATCCACATAAATGGAAATATTTTGCTCACAACTGCCAGGGCAACTAACGGATTAATTCAAATTGTGTGCATACCTTTATATCAATGGTGTGTACTCGTGTGAGGTTTTGTTGTTGAAGGATGTGAACAAAATAATGAAAGCCATAAAGGAGGAAGAGCTCAAATCAAGTCTTCCATGAGTTAATGATTTAATTTTCTCTTTAATCATTAATGTTCACACCTTACTGATGTTTGCAAAACTCAGAAATATGATTACCTTTACTTCATTTCATTCATTATTTATTTTGTTAGTTGAAAATGCAGGAAACAAGAAGTTACTTTCTCAAAAGATATTTTTGTGCGAGAACACAATGAACAACGTAGTATGTAAGGCGTGAACACAATGGACAACGCGTCTTCCTACAAAACCTGGAGGGAAGGGACATCTGACATGATTTATAAAGATCCCCATTCTCCATGATCACTGAAGCAAATCAAATAGGGTTTTCTGCAAGATGTAGGTAATAAGTTATAGTTTCATACCCTGAAAAAGCATTATGATTGATCTACCATTTTTAAAGTTTATTTCTGTTGCAGAAAGTCCGATTGTATTTTTTTGGGGACAAACAGTATTTCCATTCATATGGGTGCCAAGAGCATCCAGGTGTCAAACTTGGAAGAAAAGGACCCATGACATGATTTACAATGATCCCCAATTCTCCATGACCACTGAAGAAAATCGAATAGGGTTTTCTGCAAGATGTAGGTAATAAGTTATAGTTTCATACCCTCAAATATCATTCTGATTGATCTACTATCTTTAAAGTTATCGTTGCAGATAGTCCTGTTGTAATTAATTTTGGGACATATGGGCCAGTATTCAGTTCACAAAGGAGGTTTGTACAAACCATGGTTCAAACCGTGGTTTACATAGAATGCCAATTGTAAACTGATGGAGAGAGAATGTGTACCATCAACATTGTTATTAAACAAGTAAGGAATTTACATTCTCTCTCCATCAGTTTACAATTGGCATTCCATAGATTCCACGTCACTCACGTTACATTTGTTCCAAAATCACAACATGTTTCACACTCCATTTCTTTTTAAAAAGAAGCTGTCACCTCAATTTTTTTGTCATGACATTGACACACCACTAGGGCAAACACATATTCAAAGGGTAGTAAATGACTCAACACTTTGTTTGTTATTTTTTTAGAGGAGGTTTTAATGAGCTTCACTCACGTTACGCGTTTTGCCCCCTGTAAATTTTCAATGAACTTTGCTTGCAGCGCATGCTAAAACTATACAACGTATCCTGAACTACATGTACTATATGGTGTTGTAACTTTCTTTTACTTCTTATGAACTTATATAACTACTGTTTAAAGATAGTTACCATCATGCATTTTTGTAAAAAATGGAAATATCTGCAAAATGGGCCGTCACTCACGTTACAAAATGAAAATGCCATAGATATGTATACTGTAACATGGGGTTTTGTGAGATTTCAGGCAAATTAAATTCCTTTGCAAAGAATAGTGTTAAACACCTAAATTAATGATATTTAGAGGAATTCACAACTTTCAGGTATAATTATTTGGCCAAATTTGTATTTTTGGATAAATAGCAATATTAATGTACACAAGGCTATATCGTCACTCACGTTACAAAATGAAAATGCATGTTATATGCAATGTTTTTTTTTGACATTACATTCAAGTTTTATTCTTTTGCAAATAATCGTGTTAAAAGCCTAAATTAAGGATCTTCACTACTTTTGGGTATGATTATTTATCAAAAATTCTACTTAAATTGATAACTAGCTCAGTATTAATTTGCACTGGCTATATCGTCACTCACGTTACATTTTTCCCACTGATGCTACATGATGTTCCCAGTCAATATGAACCTTATAATTTGTTGAGGACATCTAGGCCTGGTAGTAGGAGGAAAATTTAGTTTAGCCCCATTCATTCTCATTAAACAAAAGAAATAGAAAGAAAATTGTACTTTTTCGTCACTCGCGTTACATTTCCACATGTCCTGTGTACTGGAAAATATTGTCGAAAAAAATAAATCATCTGATAAGCCTACAAATCACTATCATTCAGAAAGTTAGACACATAGTCAAACAAATAAAGTCAGAATTACAAAGTTTTTCTCGGAAATATTAGTGAAAAATATGCCTTTGATTAGGTGGCAATGATATTTTTCAGAAATTTATTGAACAACAAATTTGAGCAACACAAGTGGTGCCATTTTCCTTAAAATGATCAAAACACCACAATGTTTTGGATTTTGACACTTTAGGTTATATATGTTGAAGTAACAATAACAAAAAGTTCCAAAGACAAATTTGAAATTTCATCATTTTGGCCATACCTCCGTGGAATATCCCCTTTGTGAATATGGGCCATTGTATATGTGTGCTCAATGTGTCGTGGGTGAGTGTATTTAGCTTTGATTTTGAGTGCATGAAGGACCCATCAATATTTAGGACGCATGTTCTACTATCACGGTGCGCATAATAGGTTCAAACAATCAGTTCCTGAATGTGTTTGTGAATGATGTTTATGTTCCCCTTGAAAAGGAAAAAACAAATGAACACGTGCTCAATAGAGCAGATTTAAGAATCGGTGAATGTCTTTTTGTGTTGCCTAGCGCAAAAATAATGTTTACAGTATTTACTAGATCGCATTCAGTATTTGAAATATTGAGTTTTTAATTGAATATTATGTACACTGTTATATTAAATGTACAATAATTTTGTGTTTGCAGGGGACCAAAGAAAGAACCTGCTGTCGAGTGCGCTCCAGGATATCATGTGCTCCGTCTCTAGAGGGAGCTATTACCTGGTGCTACTGGAGGACAAGCAGGAACTGACCATTGAGAACGTCGCTGGCTCCTCGGACGGGGAGCCCACTCATGTCACATTCCACAGAAACCTCAGGTATGATGGTGACATCGTAATTCAGGCACCAAACTTGAATCGCACCAATATGAAAAGTATATATGATTTTCATTGTGATTTGCATACTTAGTTGATTAAAGTGATTCAGGTAAAGTGTCAGATATTGCACAAAATGACATTTGAGACTTCAATCCTATATCAATATCATTGTAAAATACAATTGAAAGATTTGTGAAAGTTTGAAAGAAAACGAACACTGTTAACCAAGTGAAAAAAGCGAATATTGAGTTCATATTTTATCACCGAATACTGATGGCCTGTCATGGATTTGTAGCAGTGATACTTGTAATCAGCCGTTGACGATATCCGCACTCGTTTATGTTTACAGACTGTATACAGAATTCGTGGAATTTGCGCACTTAGGATCAAAGTTCAGTAGCGTCTTGAATGTTTCCCACGCGTGCTAGCTGGCTCGGACCATAGACTGTTCTGGGACGTGTTTAGCTACAACAATTCTACTTTTTTTGAAAAGCGTTGATCAACGCTTTTGAAATAATGATTTTCAATGATAATTATCTTCATACTAAAGGGACATTCGAAAAAATCTAACCCTATTTTATTCTTCTCTTACCATAAGCTAAACAACAAGGCAGAAGAGAAACGAGGAAGCTCCAAGTATTTTTCGTGGAGTTAGACACTTTACCTGGATCACTTTAAGAATATCCTATCCAATTATCAACTTGTTCTTTTTTTTTTTATTACTCATTATTCACAACTTATTTTATCCAGTCTTAGAAACCCTTTCATTTCAATCGCTAAACATATCGTGTCATTGAAAGTTTGCACACTCATTTTACCATTTGTACATGCTTGTTTGTTGATAGCTGTTCTAGCTTTCTTCATTGTCATTTTAGAGGCATTTTCATGGATGCAATTAATAGAGTGATATCTAAGGAAGGTGTAGTAGCAGCTTGGGATATTTATGCTCCCCTTGTGATTGTGATGGTGGGCAAGATAATTGTAGTAAGGGTAATAATGCGCATCTGAATAGGGTAACTAGATACAGGGAGCTCTATAAATGCTATTAAGTACAGTCAAACCTGTCTTAGCGGCCACCTGTCTATAGCAGCCAACCTGCCTATAGTGGCCACCAAAAGTGTTCCCCTGCAGAGGAATGCAGTGTTGTGGAACCTGTCTGTACAGGTCACCTGTCTACAGTGGCCACTTTTCTTGTTTCCTGTGGGTGGTCACTTTACACAGGTTTGACTGTATATATATCATTATTATTATTAAGTTCTCACACATGTCCACACCTTGATGTCTTTGTTTTCTCTCTTCCAGGGTGCAGACATACAGGACAGAGGATGAGCTGAGAGGAGCTCTGATGACCACGCATCACATGTTTGTAGGGGATGGGGGCATCCTGCTTTGGGTGTGTGGGTGGGTGGGTGGATGGATGGATGGATGGATGGATGGATATGGAGCACTGATTTAATTTTCATGCACTTGTCCACACCTTGATGTCTTTGTTTTCTCTCTTCCAGGGTGCAGACATACAGGACGGAGGATGAGCTGAGAGGAGCTCTGATGACCACGCATCACATGTTTGTAGGGGATGGGGGCATCCTGCTGTTCCTATACTCAGTCTTACTCACAAAGGTAAGCCACATATCAAGTAATTTTTGACGCGTTAGACTCAAGCCTCCAAACTAACGTGTTTTTTCTACTTGCCCGTTCGGGCACGCAGAATCGTAACTTTTCAACTTTTACTTGCCCGAACAGAAAACTTACTTGCCCGCTTACTTCTAGATGAGATTTACTCATAAAGAATTACATTATTCTCTCCTAGTTAAGCAAAAATTAAGTTGCCCATTCGGGCAACCACACCAGACAATTTATGAAATTGTACTAGCCTGACATCAATTTTTACTTGCTCTGGGCAATAGGACAAGTGCTAGTGTCGAGCCCTGTGTTAGTAATATAAGTGGGTGTATTTAAATTTGTTCATTTATAAGATCTTCTGGTCTTGTCTACATTTCTGGATCCATTATGGAATTATGAAGAGTCAGAGGAGTCGGTGGTTACGAAGGGGGTGGGGGGGATATGTGGCCCCAATTATGTGACAAAAACAATAAACAACAAGGGGAAAATCTGTCAAAAAATAACAAATACATGACGTGTGCCCCCCCCCCCCCCCCCCTCAAAAAATAAATAAATAAATAAATAAATGAATAACATTAAATAAATAAAAAATAATAATACAAAAAAATAAATTATAATGATAATAATAAAATAACAATAATAAATAAATCAATAAATAAGTAAAGTAATAATAAATAAATTTAAAAAGCAGGCTCCACGCAACGCCACTAACACATCTTAATTACATTTGGATAACATTTTCAGAAGATACTGATCAAAATGTTGAGCGATGAATGGGTCCTTCTTCGGACCGCCCTTCTTCGAAGAAAGCATTTGTATGTAAGCTTCCTCTTTAGGTTATTCTTCGCCATGGGAAACTTTCAAAGAGCCACATATTGTTTGATTAAACCACTAATTATGTATTTGTATCATATCATTAAAAATATTGAATTAAAAACAAAAATATCTTGCGTAACCAATAGACCAAATGTCCAGATGCCCAGATGTAACCAGTGTTGCTGTTTAATATCAATATTACTTTGTACCTTCCAGGGTCTGGATGATATACGAGAAGAGGTGGGGGACCCGACGGAGCCCCTCATAGATGGGACGTTTGGTCATGGAAAGTGAGTATTCACCGAGAATAATGTTCATAATTATATACAGCGTGAGTCTGTAATGAATTGATGCATCCATTATCACAGAACCACCAAACTCAAAACTTGGACCTGGGCATTTTTTACATGACTTACGAAATAACGGACTGTCACCAAATTCAAAACTTATTTTAATGACTTTATTGACTTACAAATCGGCATCATGTTCACTAATGCATGAAGTGATGTATTATTTTAAATGACACTTTGGGTTTAAGTCAAGCTCCTATCTTATCTTGCCACAACATGATTAGGTACTGTTATGTGCACTACCTGTATGTATGTGATCGAGATTTGCAAATTCTATCTTTTGTGTTTTCTCCCCTCAGCCAAAGCCTGATCAATTTGATGCTGACAAGCCAGGCAGTGCTCAACGTCTTTGATAACGAGAAAGATGTTGCTGGTTTACGTAAGTTTCTTTATGTTTTTTATCAAAGTTTTTATTTTAATGGACAAGTATTGTTAATATACTTTGAGTTAGCAATAATCTCCACAATGAAACTAATGTTAACCCATTGACTACGGGAACTGAGTGGGTTTTGTACAAAGTCTATGGAGACTTCAGAATCTCGTAGTGAACAGGTTACAAATTACATTTATAAGCAGTTCTTAATATTATTGAGAATAAGAAAAATGGAGCTGGTCTTCGTAATTTTTGTTCATCTTTTTTATAAATTGTTTGTTTTCTTTTATGGACAAGTATTATTCATTTTTTTTTTTTTGAGGTAGAGAGTGTAATGCAGTATTCAAATACTTGCCTCCTTGATATGCATTTCCCAGAGAGTTTATGCATGGTACATCATGTTCCTAGTTGCTATTTCTAATTAAGATGAACAAATTATTGATTTTTCAACAGAAATGCTCATTTTTGTTGTGAATTTCTATTGCAGAAATGAAAGGCATCACCCAGCAATCTCATATAGGTTTCTTGACCATCTTGGAGAACCTCAAGTATTGCGAGGTAAGATTGTCAACAAGGTTCATGTAGTCCAGAGGGTACAGTCAAACCTAGTGGCCACCTGTCTGTACTGTATTGGCCACCCAAATTGATCCCTTGCAGAGAAAAACAATGTTAGTGAATCCCTCCACAGAGGTCACTTATCAACAAAGACCACATTTCTTGTTTCCCTTAGGTGGTCACTATAGACAGGTTTAACTGAACTTGCAACTGGTTTATATTAGAGGTGTCGATTTTGGGAGTATTTCCCTCCCGGGACTCGCGATAATTTTTCTGGCGAGTCACGGGTACCCGAAATTTACCCATTTGTTGATTTCGCTATCGGCATGTCACGCCGCTGGGAAAACATGTTCATTCGAGTGACAAAAATGCAGCGTATTTATGACAAACTCGGGTGTTCAAAGAGAGAAAAAGCAAAGAAAAGAAAATGAGAGTGGGCAGATAATTCGGGCGTTCAAAAAGGGGACTTTTGCTTTTTTTTCGGGATATCGAGTATCGATTTTTGTGCCCGGGACTCGACATTTTTCGGCGGGACCCGGGTACCCGTGACTCGTCAACAGCACTAGTTTATATAAATATCAATAAGCTTGAATATAATTGGCTGTTGAAAATAATGTGTTGACAAAGCAGTGGGAAGTGATTAATATAAAGTAAATTAAAAAGTATAAAGTAATGAAAATACAGTCAAACCTGTCTCGGCAATTACCTGTCTATAGCAGCCAACCTGCCTACAGTGCCCACCAAACCGATCCCTTGCAGAGATAATAAAGGTCACTTCTCCATGGAGGCCACAGTTCTTGCTTCCCTTTAAAAAGGTGGCCACTATCTCGACAGGTTTAACCGTACTTTGCACACAAATTTCAGCTGATTATAACCCTCGATGAGCTTTCATAATTGGCTATTTAATAATGAGAATGTGTTGTCGTGGCAATTGCAAGTGATTATTGGAAGATAAATAGTAATGAAAATAAATGTTTTTACAACCCTACAAACTTAAGGCTTAATTAGCAATGTAACCGGTTTATATCATGGGTCAATTTGTTGACAAAATATTTTTTTGGGGGATTAGTTCTAACTTGACAAGAGTTATTTTAGAGGTATTTTCTGAGTAGGATGACTGTTTTTCCATTCTTATCCCTTTGTTGATAATTTTGTGTATATTCTTTTTTGTTTGTATTCTTGATGTTTGTATTCTTGATGTTTGTGTTTGTAGGTTGGAACGTTTTTGAAGAGCCCCAGCTACCCTATATGGCTGCTTGCCAGTGAAACTCATCTTACAGTATTCTTCTCCACGGTAAGTTGCTTTGCAATGCCATCTTTGTTTTATTTTATTAATGGTGTGCCAACAATTGGTTCAGGATCTGGCTTTTCAATTAGAAGCTAGTGGGTATGATGCCTATCCATAGCATATGTGTCTTTGGGGGGGAGGGGGGGGGGGGGGGGGAAGGGGGGGCGAAAGCTTGACTATTGCCCAGGACCAGCCCCAGTTCCACTTATCTCTAGATATGCTAGAGTAATCTTTTATGGTTTAATGATGGCAGAAGGTATGTGTGCTCTGCTACGTTCTTTGAGGTTTGATGTCATTGTAGCATATTGACAATCGATAATGTTGAGCCAATGATTCTAATTACCATGGCAAATGTTGCTGGTCTCTTTAATAGGGAAGATAATATTATTATTATTATATACTGATTAAGATAAGATTTCTTCTTGGGTCACTACACAAGTCCCCTCTAACACTGCACACAGACTCTGGTTCTTTAATGAGATTATGATGACTGTTAATCTCATGATGATTATGATTGTGATTGTAACTAGTAATCACAAGTCCCGTCCAGTACTGCACACAGACTCTGGTTCTTTAATGAGATTATGATGACTGTTAATCTCATGATGATTATGATTGTGATTGTAACTAGTAATCACAAGTCCCGTCCAGTACTGCACACAGACTCTGGTTCTTTAATGAGATTATGATGACTGTTAATCTCATGATGATTATGATTGTGACTGTAAGTAGTAATCACAAGTCCCGTCCAGTACTGCACACAGACTCTGGTTCTATGATGAGATTATGATGATTGTTATGCTCATCATGATTATGATGTGATTGCAATTATCATACTTTGTGTAATATTGATTACAATTATTATTCAATTATTGCTTCACAATCTATTCAATCATTCAGGAGCTTGCCCTGGTTGCCAAGGAGACGAAGTGGGAGGGGGCTCGGAGGGTGTTCAGCGAGTACGACACGGAGGGGAGTGGATTCATCCAGTGTGGCATGCTACAGCATGTACTAGAGGCACTGGAGCTGGTCGCTGTACCTGAATAGTAAGTATCAACATAATTAATACAGTCGGACCTCTCTATAAAGAGAAATATCACTAAACGTATGAACTTTGTGCTTGGTTGCCAAGGAGACGAAGTGGGAGGGAGCTCGGAGGGTGTTTATTAAATATGATACAGAGGGGAGTGGCTTCATCCAGTGTGGCATGCTACAGCATGTAATAGAGGCATTGTATCAAGAAATGCAGTTGAACCTCTAGAAAGAGAAATATCACTAAACATAATTTTATCATTATTGATTTTGTGATTGAAAAATGAAAATAAAATTAATATATATTATGAAAATGTAAATGTCTTGACTGCACAAAGTATTATACAGTGAAACCTCATTATAGCAAGCACCTTACATGTAGGTCCATTGAATTTACCTTCTTATTTCAGACTTCTTGTTGTATCAGGGCTTGAAAATGATAAAACATAAAGAACCTGGACATTTTAAAATTACCTCGTTATATCACTCACCTTGCAATAACAGAGCTTGTTATGAAGAAGTTCCACTGTAATTCCACGTTTCTGTTTCTAACCACAATGTTTTCCCTGTCATTTTTCCCATTTTTGTGTGCAGTGTTGAGTTCATGACGCAACGCCTTGATCCAGAGAAGTGTGGCATCGTTCTGCAGAACAAGTTCATGGCAGAATTCTGAGATAGCGAATCGAAGCACAATGATATTTCATTTACATGTTTTCTAAACACGTTTTCCTTTATCCTTCTTCCATGTTTGTGTGTGCAGTGTGGAGTTCATGACGCAGCGGCTTGACCCAGAAAAGTGCGGCATCATTCTGCAGAACCAGTTCATGGCAGAGTTCTTTCCAGATGAGGTATCTTTTTCATTCCTTAGTTTGATTTCTGGAAATATTAGTTATAGTCTACTACATGTAGCGAAAGCTACAGAAGGGGGCCAGTCCTTTGGTAACTTGTAATATTAACTATCCCTTCTCCATTCTATAAATGCAGAGCGCCTGGCTAGAAGGCAGAAGGTACCATTGTTAAAGTCTTTGGTATGACCCGGTCTGGGTTCGAACCCGGGACGTCTTGTGCTAAGCCACCGTGCTCATTCTGTCCCTGCATAATGGGGTAATATTTAGAGGGAACACGTGTAACACGGGTAGGATAAACATTTTTACACTTGAAACTTTTCATTTGGAGATGCCAACTTTTCACCCTCCTCTTACTTATCTTTGTGGATTCAAAAAAACAAAATCATTAATCAAAACCTTTAATGAAATGTAGTTCAGGTGGCATTACTTACAACTTTCTTATCATTTTTTTTATTTGTTATTATTCTCTTTAGCCCGACAGGACGCTTCCAGCGTACTTCCCTATATACCACTACAATGGACTCAAGAGGTCGTGCCCCAATGGAAAGGTAAAGCATGTTGTTCTTGTCATTTCATTTGTCATTTCTGTTTCCTTCTCCAATTTGTGTCAAAAATGTGGTCTCACTTTATCAAAAGATCGTGCTCGAATGGAAAGGTGAAGCATGTGTTATTGTTGTTTCTGTTTCCTTTTCAAATTTGTGTCCAAGTGCTGGGCTCCACAATTGTTCACAAGATCACGACCTAATAGAGAGGTAAAGCATGTTGTTTTTGTATCTCTTCCATTTTGTGTCCGCCCCCCAACCTGGAGAGCAGGAGGCGCTGACGGGGGCTACGCCTTTTAAACCCTGCCTCAGGACGAAATGGCTGAGGGTTATTGGTTGCTCACTCCCCCCCCCCCCCCCCCCCCCCCCCCCAACAATGTAAAACGAATATAGAGTAAACTTTCAATATATCAAAGCAATATACAAATGTATTATTATCTTGTATGATTGTTGTTACCTAGGTGATATTCTGAAAGGGAGAGGCTCCGCCCACAACTCCGGAGAGCTGGAGGTGCTGACGGAGGCCACGCCCTTCAAATCCAGCCTCAGGACAAAATGGCCAACAGTTATTGGTTGCTCTCCCTCCTCCAAAAAAACAAACAAACAAACAAAACAAAAACAAACAAACACTGTCAAACAAAATATAGAGTAAACTTTCAATATATCAAAACAATATACACAATTACACATGTATTATTATGTTGTATGTTTGTTGTTTCCTAGGTGATGTTCCTGAAAGGGAGAGGCTCCGCCCCCAACCCCGGGGAGCTGGAGGTGCTGACGGAGGCCACGCCCTTCAAATCCTGCCTCAGGACAAAATGGCCGACGTTTGAGTCGGACTGGAGAATAACGTGAACCCGATCATTTGATGACGCTCGGGCCTGTGTTGGACTCATAGAAGTATGATACAGTGGAACCTTGTAACGAGGAGCTTGGACTGTGTTGAACTCATAGGTATGGATTATCCGTATTGTACATGTATGTAACTATCAAAGAGATTTGACTTACATGGGTATTTGCTCAAAGCTATCCTTGGCTATGTTAGAGAGTATGTATACCATTGATCAATTGGTCCTGATAACTATATAGAAGCTCCACAATATGCATACTCAGGACTCGGTTTAACTTATAGAAGTATGAATTATCCATATTGTATGTTTCTAGCAATGAGATTTGAATGATAAGTGTATTTTGCTGGAAGTAATGGGTAGGAGAAAGTATACCATTGATCATATTTGCTACAACTTAGTTTTATGAATGGTATGTACAATTGGCCATACCCTAGTACCTTGTAGATGTTAGCAAGACCATGTTATGTCTCATGGGGGGTGTTTCACAAAGATCTTAAGTTGAACTTAACTCTAAGTTGGACTTAAATATTATGGTAAGCCATTAGTTTCTTTGAAACACTTTTTGTAAAAGTTCTTTTGAAAGGCATAAAATGTTGATTCAAATCATTTATATTTACTATTATCAAAGAGATTTCATGTTCTTGATGTAACATTTATGAAAAGTCTTAAAATGCTTGCATTCTTTATTTGGATTATATTTTATTCCAAGGCTACAAATGGTTTAACATACTTTTAAAGTCCCAACTTAGAGTTAAGTTCAACTTAGGATCTTTGTGAAACCCCCCCCCCCCCCCTCAGACTTTAACCATGTGTTACAACTAGGACCAAATTGCCAGACCAAGTTTGGCCCCACATAATTTTGTGTCAAGCACTCCAGTACAACAGAACAAGAGCTTGGTTGAGAAAGAGAAGGGTGCTAAGTCACTTTTTGCACTTCAGAGATAATCAGGTTTAAAGGTGGGGGGTCCTGTAGAGACCTAATTTAGCTCTCTTTTAGATTGAATGAATATTCATTATTATCTGAACATTCGGCAATCCATGGAGAAGACTCTGACCCATTTTAGCAGAAAATCAACTTAATGCCCTTCTCATTCTCACAGGACAATAATTGTCTAACCAATTTATATTAAATGTTGTTACAGACTATGTGGTATATTTCTGTACTTCGTGTCCCCCTGAAGGCTTACTGATTATAACTACTGTATAGTGTGATTGCTTTATATTTATAGTACAATTCATAATTTTGTATGTTTTTTTTTTGTAGCATACTCTTGCCAAAAAGTGTATTTTTGCTCCAAAGCAAAATGAAAGAAAGAAGGAAGTCAGATATTATTTGCTGTCATCCTTCTTTCTTGGGAGGCAGGTAGGTGTATGTTCTTGCCTGTTGACCCAAGACAAGCTATTCAAGTAACCTGCTCTTATTAAAGGGATCTAGTAATATTTTTGAGATGTGCAAGAACTGACAAAGAGTTTATCAATTGTGTGTATTTCTGTGATCTGATATGTCCACTAATGGTCCGGTCACACATAGCCGATGCACGGGGGACGCACGGCCCGCGCATTGAAATTGGAAAATAAGGTCAGTGCGTCCAACTTTTGTCAAGGCTCAAGCGACGCACGGCCCGCGTTTCGAAAATTATTCAAAAAGCTGGAAAATAAGATCAGATAGGTGTGCGCTAGGTGTTCGCTAGACCTCAGCCTCTGTACACATTTTAATACATAGTGAATGCCCAGCGTGTGCTCCGCGTATGTCTGACGTTGGTCTAGCGCGCTCTGCGCGTGTCTGGCGTCCTTCCGGCGTGTACGATCGTGCGTCGAGCTCGACGCACATTTTTGTGCATGCTCAAAAAATCCCGACGCACACAGGTGAGTTCGACGCATGACGGCGAATGCATAGCGTTGGTCTAGTGCGCTCGACGCATGAGTAACGAATGACGACGCACACCTAGCGAACGACGACGCACTGGCCAAAATTGCAAATTTTCAATGCGCTGGCCGTGCGTCCCCCGTGCGTCGCCTATGTGTGACCACCCCATGAGTGACGGTGGAAAGATTCTTTGTTAAATGAGTGTCATATGACAGAGACATGAGCGAAAATGCAAGAAAAGTGATATTTGCTTACTCATTACATTGACTTTGAACACAGTTAAAATTATCCAGTAGATAATTATAAATCTGAACACTTCAGTCATATGTATCTTTCTAACGAAAGAGAAAATTGGAAAAACGAAAGCTGTTCCATGCTTCTATTGGTTAAATACAAATACAAGGAGGTATCTAATAACCACTAGAGTTCCAAGTTTTGTGGATTTTGACAATGTTACTAGATCCCTTTAAATAAATAATGAATTTCAGTATACTACATGTACGGACTCATGATACAAACTCTATTTGAGTCGTCAATGCAAATCAGAAATACCATTATTTGGTGTGTATATTCCAATCAAGCTACAATTTCAGTTTGAATGATATTTCTATTATGCATGTAAATAGCTTCTGACCACACGAGCATTGAAAACTAAGGGGATTCAGGGACGAACATCGCACTAGGGTTTTCTATAGCTCAGTCGGTAGAGCGCCGGTCTAGCAATTCGGAGGTCTCGGGGTTTGAATCCCAAAGGAATCCCATTTTCTTTGCTCTTTTTCATTTATATTATATATTTCTGGTCAGTTTCTCTAGATGTTCGAATTAAATAACGTTGTAAATATTTACTTAGATGGACTCTTCATTTGGTGCTGTAATAGGTAAAGGGGATTAAAAAACGGTCTTATTTATAATGCAAGTATTAAAGTGTGTACATTGTACAATACCATGCACAGAGCTAGTTTTGTACATAGAAAGTAAATATGTGCAAAGTATGAAACTATTTTGATTGCTACATTCAAACCTGTTTATACGACCACCCTTTATAGGATAAAGAAAATGTCTTTAAAATGTGTTTATTTTCATGGGGATTAGTTCCCACATGTGTATATATATATGTAAATTTACAGTTTTGTATTCTTATGTTTCAGTTCTGTCACAGTGATTGTAAAAAGTGTTTATTTATTAATGTGAATTTCTATTTTTCTTGTAATTCACATTAGTATAATTTCTAAACAGTTATGAAAATGAAATGCACTACCTTTTATATAAGAATTAGCTATAATTTATTATTAGTGGTAGTTCGAAGCTACACACTTTTTTTGGGTTATAGTTAAGAACCATTAGAAGGAGAAAGTTATTAAGGCACTTATTGCAATGATGTTCCTTAATTTTATGTTATGTGAATTATGTAGCTGTATTCCTGGTTAAAAAACATCATTTCTATTGTAAAATGTTATGTTGTATATTTGTATATTACACAATTTCACTTTGACTAGAATTCGAGTACATTGATGAAACATACACCAATTCCAGATATTACATTTGTTTGTCTCGTGGCACGTAAGTAATTTCAAGATTGTTTAAACTCTAGTGGCCCTAAACCCGAATCTGGTTATGTTATTAGATGCCCATTCGTAGCAGTTGAATTTAACATCAATGAATTTGGGTGGCCCAAATTTTGAGTGGCCCCTGGGCCAATTTGTGCAAATTTAAAGCACTGCATTATTATGCAGCAATTATATGCAAGTAAGAGAACAGATGCGTTACCTCTATTGATTTTACATATATACATTTAGTGCAGAAAACTTTCCGCTTATTTAACTATGTAGGTTTGTCTTTTTTTAACAAGTCACCAACATAATATGTATTTCTGTTGAAATATAAAGAATCAACATTTGTAGATGTGTATTCATAGAAATGTCAAAAAATAGCGTTTGCTTAACAATATTATGGGAACGTGTTGTTTAAAACACATTAATTGCGGACAAATTTCCACCTTTTAATTTGGGCTATATATGCATAAAGAGTAGCAATGTCTTGTGCTAGCCAACCTTTTGCTTGACTATGAATGTATAAAAGTAAGCAAATTACGGTAACCGAAAACATTAGCTATTAATGCAAAGCTCAAAACGAGGAACAAGCTCCAGGCATTGTCCCTTATCTTCCCCTTGTTGACTATCTGTATGAAATATGAACATTAGACCTAACAAATCAGTCTGTTTTGATGGACAGTTGCATGCTTTATGTAGTGCATTTTGAAATGTTGAAAAATAACAAGAAAGTCATAGTGTTCGTCAAGAGAATGTAAATGCTTTTGCACATTGTTAATTGTACGTAGTCATATTTGTTTTGTACAGAAACATGACATTTTCACAAGAACATAACATTTGTATTTTGCTATTTTGTTCTTCTTTTGAACTCAACTGTATTTTAGGCTGTGTGTGCCTGTGCCTGTGTCTGCTATGGTGCGTCTGCCTTTGTGTGTTTGAATTCATGTGTTGTATACAATGAGTATATGATTGTGTATGTATAGAGTGGTGAAGTGTGATGTCATAAAAACATTATTTTTTTTAATTTTCAAATTTGAACTTCATTTTCGAAAAGAGCATAACAAATAATGTCCAAATACCGAAAATCAGTTGAATATGTGAAGTATTGGCTGAGATATGCCCATCTGAATGAATTTTACTTCAATAGGCAATCAGTGTTATAGTGCCCTGGTTCATAACTTTATGAACCAGAGCACTAACACTGATTGCCTATTGACAAAAAAATTGTTTGGATGGGCATATCTCAGCCAATACTTAACATATTCAATTGATTTTCGGTATTTAGACATTATTTGTTATGCTCTTTCCAAAAAATAAAGTTCAAATTTGAAAATTCAAAAAAAAGATTGTTATGACGTCATAGCTTCTGTACTCTATTTATTGCGTTTGTATGGAAGTTTTTTCTTTACTTGTATGTTGATATAATTAACATGTGTATGCATGCATGTATTTGTCTTTCTGTTTGGATTTTTGTGAGGCGGTAATTGGATTGTGTTCATTGGGTGTCATTTGTTTTTTCTCACTATGTTTGTGTGTGGGTAAAATTGAGAGTATGAACATAAAAAATACTGTAATTTGATAATGAGTCTGAAAATGAGCTGTTGATGTCAGGTGAGGTTCCCACCTCACCTGGGCTCAACAGCTGGAGTCTCTTCTTGTAGTGTACGATTTTGTGTGTGTATATCTGTCTGTGTGTGTGTGTGAGTTGTGTGTGCATCGGGGCGTCAACTGGCGGGGGACGGAGGGGGGAGGGGGGGGGCATGCCCCCCCTACATTTAGTGGAGGGGATTGTCCCCCCCGATTGTCCCCAGACTTTTTTCATAATAGTTTGAGTCTATGCATAGCTTGCACTTCATATTATGTGAACTTTCTATCTCAGGTATGCAGCAGATCGCACAATTTCAAGCCCAATTATGCAAAAGCTCCCTACAGTGGGAGGGGGACAACCCCTCTAACACCCTCCCCCGCTCAGTCGCTTCGCTCCGTCGCAATGTCCCCCCACTTTTGAGAAGCTTTTAACGCCCTTATGTGTGTGTGTATTGTGTGTCTGTCTGTGTAACATTGATAATGTATAGTGTGTATCTATATTTGTTTTGCAGGTATCTTATTTGGAGGACTGAAACATCACAAAACTAAAAGTATGCATATATGCAGTTTCCACCCATACATAATAGAGCTTTACATTTCTTTGTTCAATTCAATTACATTGTAAGGAATATTATCATGTAATAATCATGTATTGGTTGTTATGTTTTATACATTATTTATATGATTGGTCATACAAAAATACTTGAAGGACACAAATATAAAACAAAACATCTATACAAATAATGTATGTAATCTAAAGAAATCCCGTGGAATCCCATTTTCTTTGCTCTTTTTCATTCATATTATATTTCTGGTCAGTTTCTCTCCTTTAAATAATATGCATCTATAATTGTCTATTCATATATTAGTCCGTATTTCACGTCGTGCTCATAACTCATCGTCATAACTATTTCATGCCAACACATTATAATTTCTTGTCATTTACATTCATCATGTATTTCAAAGTGTATTATATTATTCCATTACCAGACTACTGTGTCTAATAAGGCTCATATTACTAAACATTGTATACCATAGATGTGCATAATAATTGTTCTTACTACAGTATATCACTATTCATATTGATTTATCATTCATATTATAATTAATTATCAATCTCATCTTAGTTCATACTAATTGTATAATCTGTATTGCTAAATATAAATGTTACTGAAGAGTAACAAGTACATAACTTACACATAATAAAGAGTTATACAAATTAACATAATCCATTATCAACTCAGCTGTACCTATATGTGCATTGAACATTTAATAGTAAGTCTTGGTTGCGAGTTAAGTCGTATATTATGTTTGTTTTACGAACAATATAAAAGCAATACAACAACTCAAGACTATATTTTGTATCATATCAAATATTGACCTTATCTATTTTTAACAATTCTATTTGCAGTTTGAAAATTAAAATTAGTATAGGACATCAGCATCATACTCCAAAAACTACAGTATTAAAAAAAAAAAAATCCCCTTTATCTCAGAGCATGTGATTGGTTCAAAATATATGCACGATGGATTTGGATTATTTAAATACGAATTGAAGCTGGTAGAGTCTAATGAGCATGATAAAGTAACTAGCCAATACCACTTTATCATTTACCAGGATAGATTACATTGTATAGAGTTGATTTATTCATTCATTTATTTATTCATTAAGTCTATCACCCGTCAGTGATCAAGCACTGTTTTCCAGGGGGCCCTGTAAACAAATCATACATAATACATGCAATGAAATACATACTTATAACATGACAAACAAAATACATACTAACGGTACTTTTAATCTTTAAGAATAGCATACACCCTACAATATAAAGACGAATAGATAAAAAAAAGAAAATCCACATTTAGTGGTTTGTAAAAGACCTTCTACCGATGGCGTACCGACCCGGAACAGTTACCAACCAAACACAGCCCGAATTGCCCCTCCCAATTCCCAAACGAATATCTCGCGCACAACACACAATATTCCGAGATGTCTCATTTGCATGCTGCAAGGAATGCCCTCTTGGAAGGAGCACTCCGCACCACATTCGGTAAACTATTCAACATCAATGCACCGTCAACTGAAAAGGCCCTATTCCCATTCTCTGATTTTACTTTAGGGATAGTTAAACCCTGATTATCGGCATTTCTTGTTCTATAAGTATGTACATTGATGGGTGGTATAAACAAATCACATATTAAGTAAGATGGGGCCTTATGATTGACTATATATCGAACATAAGTTTAACTTTTTGAAATTGCCAACGTTTTTCCATTTGCATCCATTTAAGGGTTTGAAACATTTCTATGATTGGGGTCTGAGCTTTTTTTTTAAAGATAATTTCTTGCCATTTGTTTATGTTGTTTAATCAAAATATCTTTCGTACTTAGGATACAATTAGTCCAAGTTGAACAGCAATAGTCAAAATATGGTAAAATCAATGAATTTGCCAGCATCTGTGCACTATCTATTGTGAGACTCTTCATAACAATGCAATTCTAGAGGCGATCTTGTAATTTGAATTATAATTAACATGCTCTTGCCAGGATAGGGTGATGGTCAATAAAAACACCTTCATATTTTACACGGTCTGCCTGTTTAATTTGTTCATTATTTGACTTTACTTACTTGACTTATGCCGTTCACTCCAACAGTGGGTTGAGTGGTGGCATCCGCTTCATCATCCTTTGTTCATTATTTACCTTAATTATAACTGCAAAGTGGTGTTCTAACCACCATGAATTGTTTTATCGGTTTTGAAAGTTTGTTCATTTTTGTGCAGCCAATTTAAAATAAGAGCGAAATCATAAATCAATTTATTGTCGATATTCCTAACATCTAATTACTCATACAGTAATTCTACCCGATTTTCCACATTAATTTCATATTATATTCAACACTACGAAACTTATCAAAATAATAAAATGAATAAGCAGACATTAAATTGGCCTTTAATTAATTTGAAAAGATTTACTCTAGAATTGTTTGCGTCTATTGCAAAGATTGTTCAAGTCTAGACTTTACCTTAATTAATTATTATGTAGTAAAATAACTATTTATTTGGAACGAATTAACTTGATGCTCTACATAGAAAATGCTTAATACCATATCATAACTTAAATTTGAAAGAAAATTAATCATACAAATTGTCTAATTAATTATTATTGTGATCAATAAGCCTTACCAGAGGAGAGTCTGGCAATACGACCAAGCTAACTACTGGGAGATGAGGGGCTACTTCACATCTGTTAACTGGTCTGGAGTATTCCAGGAAAAAGACACAGAAAGAGTATGTAATTGGGTTACAGAGATCATCACTGATGCCATGGACCTATACATTTCCAATAAGACGGTCACCAAAAAACCAGGTGACAAAGCCTGGTTTAACGATGAATGCCGGAAGGCTGCTAAGAAGAAACGCAGGATCTTCAAACAACTAAAGAAGCATGGGACAGATTCTAACAAAGAGAATTTCACTAAAGCAAGAAAGTAGAGAAAGAAGCTAAAAGAAACTATGACAGCAAACTTAAAGAAGACCTCACTGACAACAATCTCAGTAGCAAGAAGTGGTGGCGGGTCGTCAACCTGCTTTCTGGTAGAGCTGGCCACTGTGACATCCCAGTCATTGCACATGATGGAGAAGCCCACACTACAGCACGGGAAAAGTCAGACGTCTTCTGCAAGACATTTGCCGAGAAATGCCACTTACCAGAGGCAGATGACCCTGCTCCCCATCTGGACCAATCCACGACTGCCTATCAAAAGCATCACGTTTAAGCCTAAGGCTGTACATAGACCCCTGAAACAGCTTTCTCCTGACAAGGCAACTGGCCCAGTCGCAATTCCCGCCAGGATCCTCAAGGAGTGCAGCGCAGAACTCGCAAGTCCTTTGTGTCGCCTCTTCCACCTTTGCTTTTCACAAGGGGTATTCCCAAGTCAGTGGAAGACAGCCAGGGTTACACCTATCCATGAGAGGGACTCAAAATCTGACCCAACAAAATACAGACCAATTTCTCTGCTTAGCATCATCAGCAAAGTTATGGAAGCAGCTGTGAACCAGGGCAATTCCACGCCAAAGTGGACATTTGACCAAAAAATTTACAAGCATTTTTATGATACAAATTTGGTATCAAATCAAAGCTTCAATTCTATATTTTTGGAATTCAATGAGAACATTTTAGTTTTACATAATTTTAGTTGTTTTTTTATAATAACTTTATAACCATAATTGAACACCACAAATTTGACATTTTTGTGAAAAAGTGTTTTGATCCTGTGTTTGTTTAATATTTCCCCAGTTAAGCCAAAAAACATTATTCTGACTCCTGAGATATGACCATTTCGTAAAATAGTAAATTTGTATGATTTATTTGATTTGTTATGCTTCAATGACTTCTTATTTTCAGCCTATGAAAATGTCCTTCCGTTACCGAAAAAACAATATTTTTAATTTTGTGGCTCACATAATTGTTAGAGAGCAGACCAATCTTCAGTGCAAAGCAAGTTCAAGTAGGCCTTCCCATTGCTAACAATTGTATTACTCATTGTTTCTTCGTTAATTAATAAATAACAAAAGAAAATGTCCTTCCGTTACCATACACATGGTAACAGATGGACAAGGTACCTCATATTACATATTATGACAAAATTTATGTTCAAAAATTGGTCTCTCATATAAGAAAACCCAAAATAATGAGACAATACCTGCAATGGCCAGCTATCAGTGGCGTAGCGTGGTCAGACTAGTAATTTTCTGTGTTTCAACCAATCAGATTTGTGCATTTAGAACATTTGATCTGGCTCACAATTAATTTTATCTCTTTCTGCAACAGGGCCCTTGTACCATGATGCCATTTGTCTGAATTTCTATTGTATGGGGATTAGTAGGTCTATTTAACTGTGGTGAGCCAGGGTGTGAATAGGCTCTGATCATGACTTTGAATAGGTCTTTTTTTATACAATACACCCTATAGAATTCTTGGACATGGGTGTAGGTCTAAAATAATTAAATTTTACATGAAATTTGCAAACTAAAAACAAGGCTGTAGAAAAAACAAGAAATAATATATCTCCAATTCTTTCATATGTTGTAGAAATTATATCAAGCCAAGATTTAAGCAAAAAAAATTCTCAAAATTATTTGATCCACGAGGTAAAACGGAAGGTCAAAATCTAAGGTCAAAGGTTATCGTATCCAAACTCGCTCATGCATGAACACAAATGGCATAAATGGATTGCACATAACATCCCCAGTCCAATGACACCTTTACAAAATAAATTGACCCAACGGTTAATGGACAATGGCCATTTGAAAAATGGTGCCCACGCCCATTTCTTACAAAACTCCCCCATAAGAATCGACCATAGCGCCAAAACCATTGGGCGGATTGGGCTAAAACTTAAATATTTGCGCTTTTAAAGGTTGAAATATCATACATACCAAATATTAGCAAATTTGAAGGGGGCTGCGATGAAAATTTTCTATTTTTTTAAAGGTGATTTGACATGGAATGACCCTACTGTGTCATATCATACATTATAGTCCATTATGTCCTTCCGTTACCGAACATTGGTCCGCTTTGTGTGAAATAACTCAAATATCTGCTGACAAATTTTAATCAAAGAACAAGTAAATTCTTCTTAACCCTTCAGAGAATGAAATGTGTACCCTTAAAATATTTTGTATTATTTAATATCACAGAATTTTAGTTAAAACTGATTTGATAACAAAACCTTGTCCATTTTAGTGTCCTTCCGTTACCGACCTCATTTGTATGCATATTCAATAATGTGCGGAGATAAAAAAAAATAAAAAAATTATGGGACCTTAAAACTGTATGTTTTGGAAGTATTGTTATCAAAATAGACTGTTCTAACAACACAAGTATTTAAAAATGTCTTTCTTAAAGTTGACAATTTGTGTCTGAGTGTCCTTCCGTTACCATGGATTGACCATGAATAAGAGCCATTGGAGCATGAAATATAGTAAGAAAAAAATAGAAATGTAAATGCTTGTGATGTCCATATGCTATCTATGATACAAACTCATTTTAGACCACAAAAGAGATGTTTCCTTCTCATAAATGGTCTTTAAATTTCAAAATTAATTTTATTGTACAATTCCAATAGACTTTTCAGAGGTCCTTCCGTTACCGTCCTTCCGTTACCGAACACTGGAGTAATTAATTTCTCATAATTAATATACCAATGTAGATATTTTTCTTAAAAAGTGGTGTTATACTCTGTGAACATAAGGAAATTGACTAGTAGCCAACTTAACATGATAAACCTCGTAACTTCACAGAGATTGGGTCATAACTAAAAAACTTGAAAATCCATGTCCATTTTGGCGTCCTTCCGTTACCGGCCTCATTAGTGTCCATATCTAATTTACATAATGCGGTCAAAATTTTAGAAATAGTGGAAATCAAAGGTGTCCCAACAAGGATCAAAGACATGCCATTTAGAATAACAAATCAAAAGCAGGATCCTGGAATTATTTGATTGAAGTTCCAAAATTGTGTCTGAATGTCCTTCCGTTACCGTGGAATTGCCCACCAACAACTCCAAAGCTACTTCTTCCAGAACAGTCTAATATCCGACAGACAGTTTGGCTTTCGACCAGGCCACAGTACAGGTGATCTCCTCACAATCCTATCCCAGAAATGGAATGACACCTTGGACAAGGGAGAGGAAGTTTGTGTTGTGACCTTGGACATAAAAGGTGCCTTCGACAAAGTTTGGCACAATGGACTTCTTGCGAAACTTACTTCAAAAGATGTCTGTAGGAAGCTATCAACCTGGTTGCGGAGCTACTTATCTGATAGGTCATTAAAAGTTGTACTGTCAGGCCAAGCATCAGAAGTTTCTTCCATCAACGCTTCTGTCCCCCAAGGGTCGATACTTGGACCACTTCTATTCTCTGTCTATATTGATGATTTGGTAGATGTCTGCGAGAATGAGCTATACCTGTATGCTGACGACTGAACGCTTTATGCCCCAATCCCTTCACAAGCTAGCGAGGATGTTGCAGCCAGCCTAAACCGAGACCTGACCAGGATGAAATCATGGGCAGACACATGGAAGGTTACATTTGAACCATCAACATGTAAAGTCATGACGTTCTCAAGAAAGCGATCTCCTTCAGAACTGAACTTGTATCTAGGAGACTGCCAGCTAGCAGCAAAGCATGAGCTTGAAATTCTAGGTGTCACTTTTGATTCCAAACTTACTTGGTCTAAACACATCTTAGCAATTACAACCAGAGCGGGACAGAAGCTTGGTGCCATGAGAAAAGTGGCAAACAAACTTGATTGTAAAGGAAGAGCCAGAGTCTACAAAGCACAGGTTCGTAGCGTCATGGAATATGCATCCCTCTGCTGGACAAATGCTTCCCCATCAACTCTTAGCTTGCTTGACAACGTCCAAACGAAGGCACTTAAGATCATAGGGGTTGATGAGACCACTGCTCGCACCCAACTCTCAATCCCCAGCTTAGCACATAGACGCCAGGTAGCTACAGTGTCAGTGCTGTACAAAATACACTCTCAACACTGCCCAAAAGACCTAGGAGACATGCTCCCTCCCTCCTTGGAAAGACGGCGAATGACCCGGCTTAGTGCATCCATGCCGGACCATGCTCTTGCACTCCCAGATGCCAAAACCTCATCCTTGGACAGGAGCTTCATTCACTCGGCAGTGCGGATCTGGAATAGTCTCCCTGTCTCAGTTGTTGGAAATATCTCAATTACTGGTCTCCAAGCCTTCAAAAGCCGCGTGCATGTTTACCTCCTTTCTAATTTATAATTATTATTTATTTTAGGGGTCCTGTTCACCCCAAAATGTGTTCCTTTTTTGTTTTTGTTTAATTAGATAACTTTTTCTTTGGTACTTGAGTTGCAGTGAACCATTGATTGGCCCTCCGGAGCTCCTTTCAAACTCTGGTGGGCTATTGTTCACATTTGCTCTTTATATACAAAAAACCCCCAAAGAAACAAATATCAAAAATGTACAAATAGACATTTAAGTTAACCATGAAACAAATCAAAATCCTGGTCCATGATTATATTGTTAATTCAACAAGGTATCTGAGACCGCTAGAGTTCTAAGAAAGTTTCGTAGATCTTTACAATGTTACTAGTTTCCTTTAAAGCCAAATAACAGGAAACACATCGCACACACAAAAATGAAAATATGCTTGAACTACCTATGTGAAAGAATACTTGTCTGTTAATGTTAAGATTTGGACAAAAACTGCTTTGAAATTGACTATTTGTGTAATAAAAAGTTCGAAATGAAACAATCTGTTTACCATACATTCAATTCAACCGCATATAAGCTGCATACAAAAGCTATGCAAGCGCACGTGTGCAAGGCATGATACCCAGCTAGGCGGACGGGGCGAGCGGGCGGTGAATCGCAGTCGCGTGCTATATTAATTTTAGTGGCGTGCATTGAAGTCCGATTTTTAGTTTGGCCGATATTTTTACATCTAACGATATTAATGATCGGGTTTTAACACACGAACGCTTATTTTACTATTTCAACAATATTGATCAATTAGTTTGGCCGAAATAGATGTTTACGGTTACTTCCAAATGCTGTTATTTGGCCTTAAAGGAAGGAATTTCCTTTTCAAGTCAGAAAAACTGCTGTAGAGAAATGATAACAATTACAGTGTTAAGTGTATAAGGATAATAACATTAAGGCTACAATAAGGAAGTTTGGATAAATCCAGTTGCCATAAAACTGCAGTGGCTCCCTACGTAAAACACGTCAAGTAATATTTCACCAACAAAGTGCCAATTATGGTATTCAAAATCTGAAAATATCAAAACATTACAACTCTACAATGTATAAGTCTAGAAAGACTGTTATCAATGGAAAATAGACGACTAGATACAACTTTCTTAACAATTAAGTAATCATCTCGAGTTTGTTATCATTCGTGACTTTAGAGGCTTTTTAGTGCGGACACAAACGAAAGGACGTCCCCGAAACTCAGCCCATACTCCTTTTCCATTGCCTTGATGCAGTACTCCGGTGCGCAGTCTATCAGGCTACGGATCTGTGATATGCGCGTCCCGCTCAGCGTCTGTAGATTTGAATTTGTAGTCGCATCGAGACCGTTGGATTTCAGCCAATCGCGAACGTCATCCTTGCTCCAAGATGCGACGCCATCGGATTGCAGGGGTTTAGCTATTAGATGTCGTGGAACATTTTGCGCTTCTCTTGATGTGCCCAAATCTGGTTCGTCCGTTGTAGCCAAATAAGCGTGACTTTTATCTCCAACTATTGTTAATAAATCGAAAAAGACGAAGTAGATTAGTAAATCTCAATGAAATTCAATCATGCGTTCATTATAATTTAGCATATAGTATTGCTAGAAAGTATTGAACCTTAAATAATAGCATTTATTTATTGTATTTATGAAGGTGCAGAGACCAACAAATGAGCATTGAACTAACATTATCATACACATCGATACATTATAGATCACATTTAAATTGTAAACGTCTACACACTATTATTGATGCACATAAAACACTAACTTACAATAATTATGAAATTAAAAATTACGAAAAGGCATTATATAATACAGCAAGAAATACCAACGATCAATGTTACATTTCCTTAAATTAACAACAGCGGTGAGACAAGGAGAGGGATAAGTTAGAAATAGTTAGAGCAAAATAGAAAGTCAGAAATAAAGAGAGAGTTAACCCTAATAAGGCCGGGGCCATTATGCCCCCCACCCCCCCCCCCCCCCCCCCTCCTCCGCGATTTTTCCCATTGCTCAATAACGCGTGAAGATGATGCCCCGCCGCTTTGTGACTTTTTTCTTTCGAGTCTTGCGCATATTTTAAAACAAAATATTTTTAAAATCGGACCTACCGTTACGAGGTCACCAGACCTTTGTATTTGCATGTCAGCCCGAATATTGTTAATTTTCGTGATTAATTTTGGGTACAAAACATAACTAGGGAAATATAATTTTTCCTAAAAAGAGATAAAACTTTGGTAATTTGGTTTTGTTATCATTAAAGGTATTTATTTTGGCGTCATAGTAGTTGAATCACAGTTAGAAATCAAATTAAACAACAAAAACAATATAAAAACAATAGGTTAACAAAAACATACAAATACATAAGAAATTATCAAAACAATAGAAAAAATAAGGAATAACCCGGCTCTTCAGAAAAATTGTGTTGTATTAATATTCTAAATGGTCTAACAAGTGAATGTGTGAATTGTATTACCTTATTTGCATAAATTACCATATATATGTAAATTAGTGAATGTTCACAAATGGAAATTACCATAGTATTCTATACACTTTATTTCACATGCATGCACATTTTCGCGACGATCGGGTGGTTCACGGCCGAGATCTTCGGGGGGCGGGCATATGATGCTCCCCTCCCCGGCCGTAGAAAGACCTCTATAGCCCGGCCTTTGTTTAGGGTAAAACAGATTGAGAGGAGGGTGGAGGAAAAGAAGGGGATGAGAATCATAGATCGGAATAGAGAAAGAGAGATAAACATGAAGCAAGAAAGAAATAAGACAGAGTAAGACAGAGAGAACAAGAACACGAGCAAGAAAGAGATATAGAGTGAGCAAGAGAGGGAGGTATAAAGAGAGAAAGCAAGCCAGAACGAGATAAACGAGGTGGATAATACATTTGGAGAAAGAGAAAGCAAGCACGCAAGAGAGCGAATGAAAATGATAGAAAGGGCACACAGAGGGAAATATGAAACAGCATTTAAAAAAAAAATTAATAATAATTTAACAGTATTATTCAGCTTGTAAATGGAATATGAAGTAGAATGTTTAGATGTCGGAATATTTCAAAAATCAATTATTCTAATTCAAATATTTGGAGCAAGAAAATCATGGGTAAGATCAAGTCAGACACGTCAACCGAGTGTGGGAAACACAATCGCATGCAGCGGCCTCCCTACCTTCTTGGACACTTGTGGGAACCACCAGAGATTCTGATTTGCCCTTTTCCCCAAGAACACGGATTAGAGTGGGTAGATTGGTATCCATGTGTTCCTGCGAGTACATCGGATAGTAGAGGTTCATACCCATAAGAGCCCCGAGCCAGTCGTCTGGTTTGTAATCTTTCTGTAGTTTCAGCGGGATGATTTCCTTCTTCAAAGTATACGCATAGGTTGCTTCTGGAATAAAAAAAATGTTATCATAAAGCTCACTGCGGATCTAAAATTGTCATATTAATGATCAGGAATACATTTCCTGTCTTAAAACAACTATTTGAAATACATGTTTTTCCTCATAATGCTGTAATCGACTGTAGTTGGAATCGTATTGACTTGATATGAATTCGAACCGTGAGTTTAATTTTCTGATGCGAGTTATTAGGCGTTTCATGATAAAAAATAACCTGCTGATCACTTTGTAAACGGGCACGTGGAAACTGCAATGCTGATATAGTCAAACATGTCGAAAGACCATCCAAGGGAGGCAGAAATGGTGGTCTTTACAGCTTCATTTACATGTAAAATGCCTTCAAATGAGTCAATAATAGGAGTCTTTATAGATCAGGTTTGACTGTATGATGGACTCTCTTCAATGTTCGAAACATGCAAAAACAATCAAACATAGGCCTGGGAGGGGGCACGGAAGTACTCATGTATATTGAGGTCTGAAATGTTTTCTTACAGAATTAGAAAACTGACAAATGTATACATGTATTATTGCATACATACTTCCGATGGCGATATGATTCCAAAATTGATGTTACCTACCTGTTCTACAATTGTGACTTTCTTTAAACTCCTGACTCATGCACACCAGAACAACAGCAGCCTTCTGGACCGCTCTGGCCATAGCTTCCAAGATGTCACCCTCTGGATATAAAGTGAAGCAGACAATTCAGGCGATACTTTTTTTAAGATCAAATCAAATCGATATACGGTAGCATACTTTACAAAATGTGTTTTACAAAATGCCTCCTCAGTATTCACAGTGCACATTCCTCATCATTATTTTGCAATTGCAATTTGCAATTCCAGGCTTCATCGTTAATAACGAGATAATTATATTCGTAGTTTTAATACTACTAAAACACATATTAATATACCATCTGTATTTAGTATTTACCTTGGATTGAATCTCATATGTCATGTATGTTAGCTTATACAATTTAAACACTTATGTAATTGCCCCTCGTTGACATCAGAATAGGTCTGGACTTATTTACTGGGATTTCTGCTGTTAGTGGTGCTGTAAAGCACTTGATGAACATGGGCAAACAAACTATTCATGAGGATTGGATGTGTCTCTTCTCAAAGACCAAAATATGCCCAAATTGGATTTGAAAGCATTCACGGATGAAGGACCGCCATTCGTTAATCACTCTAGGAAAACGAGTTGCCATTTTGTTAATGAGTTTATTCGACAGCTTTTACTGATGTTCTCGAGTTCTTTTCAGTTTCCAGCTGAACCTCTGAATATCTTAGATGGGTGAAGGTCACCCAATCAATTAACTTCGATATTGGGGCTCTGCCCCTCGCCCACCGATAGGGAGCCAGGTGTCATTCGGTTGAAAACGTTCTGACCCCCCTAAAAATCCCCCTATACCCGGTTGTCTAGGCATGCCAGCATGGCTTCGAACTCTCCTTCCCCGTCTCCAAAACGAATACACTCACCATGCCCATTGGAAACTTCTCATGTACAGTCTATGTACAGATTTATTCAAATCAGGACAAACATAATTACCCATTCTGTCGACATCCATCCACACGTTGTATCCATTCCTCTCGAGGTATTCCTTCACTCTGATCATGGTGGCTTGGCTAGTGTGCTGATAACTGATCATGATATGAGCTTTGTCCTCTCCTGGACCAGGCAGATTGACGCGGGACCCTCCGTGACAATATTTGTCGATATCGTTGACTACGAACAAAGCTCCTGAACATGCTTCTTGCAATTCCTGACTTGCGGAAGTTTCCTTCAACAACTTGAGACCTGCATGATAATGGAGGTCAGAAGGTATAGGCAAACTTTTTAGTAATAGCTCCCTTGTCCTTGGTATATTTATAATAGAGACCTACCCTGTGTCAAAAAAAAAGGTAAAATAAGGACATAATTATCTAAATATTATGATTTTTATTGTATCATATTAATTATGTATGACTCATGTGTTTTGATGTCTTTGGGCCATCGTCCTTGATGGGCTAACAGTGTGTGTTTCTGTATAATTATGAATGGGAATATTTAGTGTTGATTATTTGTTGGCCTTGTGTACAGTGAATAGATGGGAAATATGTATGTGTATGTTTGATTGTGTGTTGTGCACCTACAATGTTAGGATGAACATGTTTTATTTTTTGGGGTTAAAGGCAAATGCCAGTAATGGGAAACGCCCCACACGCAAAAAATAAAATGTACACTCTTATTACCAACCATGTGAAAGAATATAATTTTACTAATATGGGATTATAAACATTTGGCCAGGAAACCGCCTACTAATGGATATATTTGCAAAAAAATAAAACTGATTTACTGTAAATTGATCCCCAACGCGGTATCGCGCATACGCTACGTGCAAAAGTCCAGGTGGTCCGCACATGGTTTCCGGTATGCGGCCATAGGACTTTTCCCAATATTTCTGCATGTAACGATGCTTAGGTTCGGAAATCCCGGCTTTGATTCAGGTTTATAGCTTTAAATATGTGCCTATATTGATATACTTAGTACCACACTCCTTTTTTCAAAGAAATCCTTAAGTTGGGCAAAAAAGATCAATTTCATGCAACTTTTTTGCTTTTTTTCGCATCGGCGTTCCATGCTCCTAAAAAAGTTATTTATAGCGGAGCGCGAATGTGCGCACGTGCCACCCGGGTCATGACATCACAAGAAGACCGCAACACGGAGTTCAAAGTACGAATCTGCATGACTTACATGCAGAGCCTTTGACTTGCTAGTAAAACGTTTTTGCTTGGAAATTGAGGCTAACTGAAAATGCCTAAGAAATAAATTGTAGCAGGATGCAGCAACACATCTGAGTGTAGATCGTCCATGATATAAACTTTAACAAATGTTTGCAAATATTGAAAAAAATTGAAATAATATCTCTCTGTCAACGTAAGTATTGCACTCAGCGTGTACGTCTATGACCGAGTTAAACTGCGATTGTCACTTTGTGACGTCACAAAGATGACGTAATTTTTCTTCGCCCGGACTCAATTTTTTTACGGGGGTTACTAAAGTGAATTTACAAGTTGATTTTTTTATTTGACTGGGTTTTCCCACGAGGAAAATATGTTTTTATTAGTAATCTTCATGAAAATCTACCTTAGATACAGTAAAACACAATTTTGAGGCAGTTTTCTTGTCTGTGGAGCTTTAAAGGGATAGTTGAGTTTGGTATAGAGAGTACAGTTTTGGTCAAACTGAATGTTAGTAACCACAACCTGCACCATTATATTACAAACTAATAGTTACAACTCCACCATCATGACCATGCTCAAAAGGTAAAACAAAAGTCTGGTATCATTTTAAAAAACCCATTCTTGTCAATTTTTTACCAAGTCAGTGCCTGATAAATCGCACTTACTGCCCGTCATAGCATCGAACAACGTACAATACGTGCGCCATTGTTAGTGTACATTCATAGTCATTTTGACTATTATGCGCTATATAAATATATATTATTATTATCATTATTATTATTCAGCTTTGTGCCGAGAGAATGGGCAAGGTTGTTCGATGCTATGAAGGACAGGAAGTGCGATTTATCAGGCACTGACTTGGTACAAATTGACACAAATGGGAATCTGACATGGCCTCACTTAAGACGTCCTAAAACCAAAAATACTCGACCAAAATTACTGTTCGTGGTATCATTTTTCTTTGTAAAAGATACCCTATCCCGTGAACCTAGTCATCATGTTTATTATTGTGACAAGTACCCCGTTCCGTTTTGGGGGCCATCTTGTATAGGGATCCAGGGGCATAGCCCCCGGGAGCTCTTGGAATTATTGCAATTTAAGATGAGATTTATTTAACATGATAACGTTAGTACATTCGCAATTGTATTAATTTTTATCCGTTATTAAATCAATTACGATTTTGTTATTGTTTTAAATTTTATATTTCCGAAATTCAAATATACATACTGCTTAAATAGACAATGAAATTGTACAGTCAAGTTAGGACTGTGCTTTCCTATTAATTTCCCTATCATGCGAACTCCGACTTTATCTATTCACAACATTTCCTGGTCGGAAATGAAACCATACAGCTTAAAGGGGCAGTACAGTTTTGGTAAGGCTGAACTTTAGTAACAAAAACCTGCACAGTAACATTACAAACTAATAGTTATAACTCCACCATGCTCGAAAGGTATACAAAATTACAAACGACTAAGTAAAAAGCCTGTTATCATTCAAAAAGAGCCATTAAAACACAAGAGGGCTCTCTCTAAGAAGGCATTGGTTTCAACCATTTTTCATACAAAATTATGCATGTGATGTTTTGTTGAAATAATGATTAAATAGAGAGATCATCAACAACTATTTAAAAACCGCTTTTGAAAATGTTTGAAAAAGTGTAAGCATTTTTTAAATTTTTTCTTTTAAATCATCGAATACATTTGGGGCCCAAATTTATTACGATCGGATATATTTACTGATATTTCAGCCATTTCTGAACCGTTTTTGACCAAATAAATTGCATTTTCTGTCAAAGCCGACACTCAGTTTGTCATTACCTCACAAAAAAATTGTGTTGTGCAGCGCCCTCTCTACCAAAAGTGAACTACCCCTTTAATAGCATCAGGCCATTATTCCACCAATGACATGAAATGTTGCAGAACTTTCCCTCAAAATACTGATCAAGGACTTTACTCTGCTCAGGCAAGAAAACGCTACTGTTTAATAAAAAAAAAACTGTTGCATTTGTTGTGAGTGTCCAATTATTGTAATTGTAATTTTGAAGACGCTGTACTTTCAAAATGAGAAACTTAGCTGAGTTTCCCCATATTATTCAACCATAATCAATGCGTGGAAGGATCAAACCATTATAATCAAAACTTTTTGTGGTAAATATTGATTAATTTGTCGAATTTACCCTAGCTAGCTAGCTTTGCACAAATTAAATCAATGAAAGTATTATCAAGTACAACCCCTAAATATTTAAACTGCTTTACCTATTCAATAATAACATTTTCGTGCTCAAGCACAATGAGTTTATTGTGTACATTTTTATGTGTGCCAAACAACATAACTTAACATATGTTTCGTTTGAACTGCAAATCATTTCTGTACCCATTGAATAACTATATTAAATTCAGTTTGCTAGTTCGTCTGGACGGAGATATAATCTCGACCTTTACAGAATAGGCCAGCGTCAACAGCATATGAAGAGCTTTCAACCAAAAGGCGCTAAATCCACTCCGGTTAATTTCGAGCAAATCAGTGTTTTTTAATTACTCACATTTGTCTCTGTTTATTCATCAAATCTATAGTACAGGTGGAAGAGCAACCACTAAAGGATATAAAAATGCTAGTTGGAAAAATCCTGCATACAGCATGTATTTTATATAATTTTTCATATTTAATTTTTGTTTGGATTTAGCGCCTTTTGCCAGAAATAATGGATTTAGCGCCTTTTGCCAGAAATATTTTGACTGTCAATACTGAGAGGTTCACTGACAATAGTAAAAAAAGGGTATAAATGATTAAAGAATATTAACTGAACTGTACTTGAATCATAGTAGGTCCCCACCCACAAACCACAAGCGCACACACACGCACACACACATTCTTGTAAGGATCTTCAATCGGGGATATGGTTTTTTCAATGTTATAAACACCTTTAAACGGGGATATGCCCGTTTGTTTAATGATGTTTGGCTTGTCCCCGGTTTGCTGGTGTGTAAACATGGCAATATGCCCAATTGGCGGGTTTAAAAATACACACACATTCACTTGCATACACACACACACATTTATACACCCACTATGTAAAAAAACATGCAAAACGGGCATATAATTAGGGATATCCTTAAAGGGGTAGTTTAGTTTTGGTAAGGCTGAACTTAAGTAGCCAAAACCTGCACAGTAACATTATAAACTAATAGTTATAACTTCACCATGCTCGAAAGGTATACAAAATTACAAACGACTAAGTAAAAAGCCTGTTATCATTCAAAAAGAGCCATTGAAACACAAGAGGGCGCTTTTTAAAAAGGCATTGGTTTCAACCATTTTTCATACAAAATTATGCATGTGATGTTTTATTGATATAATGATTAAATAGCGAGATCATCAACAACTATTTAAAAAACGCTTTTGAAAATTTTTGAAAAAGTGCAAGCATTTTAAATTTTTTTTCTAAAAATCATCTAATTATTTGGGCCCCAAATAATTATAAGATCAGATATATTTATTGATATTTCAGCCGTTTCTGGGTCGATTTTGACTAAATAAAGTTTATTCTGCCATTAAAATTGCATGTTCTCTCAAATTCGACACTCATTTTTTCATTACCTCACAAAAAAATTGTGATCTGCAGCGCCCTCTCTACCAAAACTAAACTACCCCTTTAAAAAATAATAATAACATACAGTACAGCCCTTAAGACGATCCCTGAAGCACTATACCCCCCTGTTCGGAAACCGGGCATATATGCCCGGTTTCCGGAATATCCCCGTTTGCCTGTGTTTAAACTTGTGTGTATCCCCGCGGTTGAAGGTTCTTACAAACGCACACACACACACACACACAAACACACACACACACACACACACACACACACACACGCACAAACACACGCACACACACGCACACATACACACACATACTTACACACACACGGACCACACACACACACACACACACACACACACACACACACACACACACGCAAACACACACACACATACACACACATACTTACACACACACGGACACACACACACACACACACACAAACACACACGCACGCACGCACGCACACACACACACACACACTTATCTCGAATACATCCTCGTCAAGTATCTATTGAGTCTAAACTTCCTGGGCCCGCCGTGGACTCGAAGTGAATATGAAACGCTTTTTAGTATATGAAAAGTATACGTAACCTCCAGGCACACCCATACACAGCCACCCTCACACGCACTCACTTGCGTCACGCGCATACTTTTTTTTAAAGTGATTTTTATTCCTCCAACAATAATATTTACATTTGAATATACATACTAAACAAAATATATACAATTATAATGAACGAAAATAGAAATGGTTATCTTAAATACATAAACAAATACAAATCAACTGTATATTCAATTTCCTGATTTCATGGAATAAACATAATGGAGGTTATATAACTAAAGATAAAAGGAACTAAAACATGCTCCTTTACCCCCTCCCCCCCCCCCCCCCCCCCCCATTTAGCCCAAGAAAAACCACATCCCCACCCAACCACCGATCACACACATACCTCAGACACCCATTCCAGTATATTTTTATTTCAACCTAAAATTAATTAATTAACAATAAAGACACAAACACACACGCACACGCACGCGCGCACACACACAGTCACACACACACACACACACACACACACACACACACACACACACACACACACACATACACACACACACGCACACACACACACACACACACACATACACACACACACAAGTGCACACGCATGCACACATACCCACATACAGTACATAAAGGCGCACACACACAAAAACACACACACACACACCCACACACACACACGCACTCTCGCGCACACGCACACACATAAACACACACACGAATACACATACACAAACACACACGCACACCACACCACACCACACACATACCTAATCATCAATGTTTACTAACATACCACTGGTACAGTGGCGTATAGATCAACGTCAATAACTTTCATTATTTGAAATCAAACTGCCAACAAATGCGGGTATAAAGAGACGAATTGTGACCATACTGCTGAATGCCAAGTTAAAAGTACGTTTACTTGTGATTAGACGAAAAAAACACTCGGGGAACAACACTTATCTGGAATACATCCTCGTCAAGTATCTATTGAGTCTAAACTTCCTGGGCCCGCCGTGGACTCGAAGTGAATATGAAACGCTTTTTAGTACAATAAAAGTATACGTAACCTCCAGGCACACCCACACACAGTCACCCTCACACGCACTCACTTGCGTCACGCGCACACTTTTTTTTTAAAGTGATTTTTATTCCTCCAACAATAATATTTACATTTGAATATACATACTAAACAAAATATATACAATTCATAGTATAATGAACGAAAATAGAAATGGTTATCTTACATACATAAACAAATTCAAATCAACTGTATATTCAATTTCCTGATTTCATGGAATAAACATGATGGAGGTTATATAACTAAAGATAAAAGGAACTACTATAAAACATGCTCCTTTAGCCCCTCCCCCCCCCCCCCCCCCCATTTAGCCCAAGAAAAACCACATCCCCACCCAACCACCGATCACACACTACCTCAGACACCCATTCCAGTATATTTGTATTTCAACCTAAAATTAATTAATAATATAGACACAAACACACACGCACACGCACGCGCACACACACACAGTCACACACACACACACACACACACACACACACACATACACACACACACACATACATTCACACACATAATTGTACACGCATGTACACATACCCACACACACATACAGGCGCACACACACATATAAACACACACACCAACACACACGCACTCGCGCACATACGCACACACATAAACACACACACAAATACACATACACAAACACACACGCACACCACACCACACCACACCACACACACACACACACCTAATCATCAATGTTTACTAACATACCACTGGTACAATAATAACACACATCGCATCATTACACAATGATCTTTGTGTCCTGCTTTCTGATTGGTCGAATATCAACATGCTGGCAGGTTTTGCCCAATCAGAGTAAAGAATAGAAATGTGTGGATTTAGCGCCTTTTGGTTGAAATGGTAAATTTCATATCAATATTTTTCATATTTCCTGAAACAATTTTGAGGAAAATTTAAGTGATTTAGATACACATGAGAGAGGTCTATTCAAATCGTGCAAAACATGCAATTTGATAGAAAGTGGACTTAGCGCCTTTTGGTTGGGAGCTCTTCATATAGAGACATAATTTCGTCCGGTCAGAACATAACAAATCACAAATATCATTTATAAAAACAAAAAATAACAATGGACCCAAAATTGACCCCTGTGGGATAACCAATTTAACTTTTCGAAAGCTTGATAGTTTTCCATTATAACAAACACATTGATTTCAGTCCGATAAGTAATTGGTGAACCATGCTAATTCAGAACCACATAGTCCATACCTTTTTAATTTATTTAATAAAATGCTATGATTCACAGAATCAAACGCTCTTTTAAAAGCAAGAAATAGAGCTCCAGTTATATACCCAGTTATATACCCATTATCAATATTATTCAATAAATAATCATTGGCTTAACAAATCATTGGTTGTAATATAATCATACAGTTGAGCGTGAACAGCCTGTTCAAGTATTTTCATTATATGACACAAACACAGAAATAGGTCTTTAATTATGATTTACTTTATTTCGTACACGTTTATAATCACACCAAATACTATCATGTTTAGTTTCCTCAAAAGTCACGTTGTCTAGATAAATTTAAAATCCATCTGTCAACAAAGGTGCTCCATTAACCCGTTTTCAAACTGAAAAAGTTTTTTTTATAAAGGCCTCATTAAAATTCTTCCATAAAAATCATCCCTAAAAAGAGATTCACCTTCCCTAACAAAGTCAGGAACGTTAACTCGTTTAAAGCTCATGTTTACTTATTGTCGGTTTACACTGAACTTTTGTCATATTAATACAAAGCAAGTGAATGATCACTAAGTCCGACTGGGATTATGCCGAATTGTATGCTGATGCAAAAAAAAAAAAAAAAAACTAAATCAATGCAAGAAGTCAATTACGAGTAAAACCAACAAACATAAAAACCAGATGTTTCCATTGCGTACTTTAGATTACAAATAGAAATTTTAATGAGCGAGTTGCGGTATTTTCAATGCCTGCTTAAATCAAAAATAAAATTGTAAAACTATACCTTGATTATTAAACATAGTCAAGTTTGGACTGTGATTACCTATCAATTTCCCTATCTTGACTTAATCTGTTCACAACATTTCCGGGTCGGAATGAAATGAAACCATACTGCTTAAAGGTACACCTGAGTATTGGTACTTCCCGAAATGCCCCTTGACACTGAATTGGTTGGTTTTAATTCCATTCGAAAGCTCATTGAATACAAAATGTGAAATGAGAATCATTACATTTTGAATGCTCTCATAGTTGTAAAATTTGATTTCAAAATATTTTATCTATAAGTCTACCCTGCCGGGGGACATCTTGACTTTTTGGGAAAAGACAACAAAATGCTTATAGACTTATTTCTTTGAAAAAATCAAAATAGGTTTTTAAATAGTTGTTCTTGATATCTCTATTTAATCACTATTTTAAAGAAACATCACATGCACAATTTTGTAGGAAAAATAGATAAAACCAATGAGTTTTTAGAGAGTGCCCTCTTGAGTTGTAACGGCTCTTTTCGAATGATAACAGGGTTTTTACAATAATAGTCGTTTGTAATTGTGTACTAGTATACCCTTTGAGCATGGTGGAGATACAAAATATTAGTTTGTACCGCAATGGTGCAGGTCTTGGTTACTAAAATTAAGTTTGACAAAAACTCAACTACCCCTTTAATAGTATCCGGCCATTATTCCAACAATGACCCATAACTAAACGCTTACAATATGGAATACAACATGTTGCATAACTTTCCCCCAAAACACTGATCAAGGATTTTACTCTGCTCAGGCAAGTAAACGCAAGCTAAATAACAGTTTGGGGAAAATTACTGAAAATATCTTTATTGGCCAATCTAATTGATCAGTATTGTTGAAATAGTATAACAAAGGGCTTGTGAGGAAAAATCCGAACCTTAGTATCTTTAAATTGAGAAATATTAGTTGAAACGTTTATTCATGGCGCTGACATTGGGCCTAAATTCACCGCCAGTTCGGCCCGTCTAATGCTTAGGTCACAAATGCTCCGATTTGGGCTACGGCGCTCGTACGATGCCACTTTTAGGTGAAATATTGCGGGAATCTTGCGGCGCCCGCAAGGGTGTCGTGGCTATCGCGCGGTCGCCGTTGCATTTTTCCTCGCCGTACGATGTCAAAAAATTGTTTAACGCGGAGTTAATCTCAGTCCTGGAACTGGTCAAAACGTGACGGGTGAGAGTTAAAACTTGTTTGCGAAACGGGTCGGAGTCCCCCACCCGGTTGGGTTTGGAATCTGCCAACGTTTGAGCAACAATCATCTCATAATTATTTGCTTAATGAAGGTAGTAAAATTTATTATTCGTTTACTTGTTGGGGAGAAACTTGTTTGGACAAGAGACTTCAGCAAGTATGACGACTCATGGCGCATAATATAATTATAACTAAAAGTTTTAAATGATGGTGCAAGTATTGGTACTAACATTTAGTTTGACCAAAACTGTACTATCCCTTTAAGCTCAATTACATTTATGGGAGAGCTCTCTTTGCCCAATCAGAGTAAAGAATAGAAATGTGTGGATTTAGCGCCTTTTGGTTGAAATGGTAAATTTCATATCAATATTTTTCATATTTCCTGAAACAATTTTGAGGAAAATTTAAGTGATTTAGATACACATGAGAGAGGTCTATTCAAATCGTGCAAAACATGCAATTTGATAGAAAGTGGATTTAGCGCCTTTTGGTTGGGAGCTCTTCATATAGAGACATAATTTCGTCCGGTCAGAACATAACAAATCACAAATATCATTTATAAAAACAAAAAATAACAATGGACCCAAAATTGACCCCTGTGGGATAACCAATTTAACTTTTCGAAAGCTTGATAGTTTTCCATTATAACAAACACATTGATTTCAGTCCGATAAGTAATTGGTGAACCATGCTAATTCAGAACCACATAGTCCATACCTTTTTAATTTATTTAATAAAATGCTATGATTCACAGAATCAAACGCTCTTTTAAAAGCAAGAAGTAGAGCTCCAGTTATATACCCAGTTATATACCCATTATCAATATTATTCAATAAATAATCATTGGCTTAACAAATCATTGGTTGTAATATAATCATACAGTTGAGCGTGAACAGCCTGTTCAAGTATTTTCATTATATGACACAAACACAGAAATAGGTCTTTAATTATGATTTACTTTATTTCGTACACGTTTATAATCACACCAAATACTATCATGTTTAGTTTCCTCAAAAGTCACGTTGTCTAGATAAATTTAAAATCCATCTGTCAACAAAGGTGCTCCATTAACCCGTTTTCAAACTGAAAAAGTTTTTTTTATAAAGGCCTCATTAAAATTCTTCCATAAAAATCATCCCTAAAAAGAGATTCACCTTCCCTAACAAAGTCAGGAACGTTAACTCGTTTAAAGCTCATGTTTACTTATTGTCGGTTTACACTGAACTTTTGTCATATTAATACAAAGCAAGTGAATGATCACTAAGTCCGACTGGGATTATGCCGAATTGTATGCTGATGCAAAAAAAAAAAAAAAAAACTAAATCAATGCAAGAAGTCAATTACGAGTAAAACCAACAAACATAAAAACCAGATGTTTCCATTGCGTACTTTAGATTACAAATAGAAATTTTAATGAGCGAGTTGCGGTATTTTCAATGCCTGCTTAAATCAAAAATAAAATTGTAAAACTATACCTTGATTATTAAACATAGTCAAGTTTGGACTGTGATTACCTATCAATTTCCCTATCTTGACTTAATCTGTTCACAACATTTCCGGGTCGGAATGAAATGAAACCATACTGCTTAAAGGTACACCTGAGTATTGGTACTTCCCGAAATGCCCCTTGACACTGAATTGGTTGGTTTTAATTCCATTCGAAAGCTCATTGAATACAAAATGTGAAATGAGAATCATTACATTTTGAATGCTCTCATAGTTGTAAAATTTGATTTCAAAATATTTTATCTATAAGTCTACCCTGCCGGGGGACATCTTGACTTTTTGGGAAAAGACAACAAAATGCTTATAGACTTATTTCTTTGAAAAAATCAAAATAGGTTTTTAAATAGTTGTTCTTGATATCTCTATTTAATCACTATTTTAAAGAAACATCACATGCACAATTTTGTAGGAAAAATAGATAAAACCAATGAGTTTTTAGAGAGTGCCCTCTTGAGTTGTAACGGCTCTTTTCGAATGATAACAGGGTTTTTACAATAATAGTCGTTTGTAATTGTGTACTAGTATACCCTTTGAGCATGGTGGAGATAAAAAATATTAGTTTGTACCGCAATGGTGCAGGTCTTGGTTACTAAAATTAAGTTTGACAAAAACTCAACTACCCCTTTAATAGTATCCGGCCATTATTCCAACAATGACCCATAACTAAACGCTTACAATATGGAATACAACATGTTGCATAACTTTCCCCCAAAACACTGATCAAGGATTTTACTCTGCTCAGGCAAGTAAACGCAAGCTAAATAACAGTTTGGGGAAAATTACTGAAAATATCTTTATTGGCCAATCTAATTGATCAGTATTGTTGAAATAGTATAACAAAGGGCTTGTGAGGAAAAATCCGAACCTTAGTATCTTTAAATTGAGAAATATTAGTTGAAACGTTTATTCATGGCGCTGACATTGGGCCTAAATTCACCGCCAGTTCGGCCCGTCTAATGCTTAGGTCACAAATGCTCCGATTTGGGCTACGGCGCTCGTACGATGCCACTTTTAGGTGAAATATTGCGGGAATCTTGCGGCGCCCGCAAGGGTGTCGTGGCTATCGCGCGGTCGCCGTTGCATTTTTCCTCGCCGTACGATGTCAAAAAATTGTTTAACGCGGAGTTAATCTCAGTCCTGGAACTGGTCAAAACGTGACGGGTGAGAGTTAAAACTTGTTTGCGAAACGGGTCGGAGTCCCCCACCCGGTTGGGTTTGGAATCTGCCAACGTTTGAGCAACAATCATCTCATAATTATTTGCTTAATGAAGGTAGTAAAATTTATTATTCGTTTACTTGTTGGGGAGAAACTTGTTTGGACAAGAGACTTCAGCGACCCCCCCCCCCCCCCCCCCCCTCCGTGCCAGTACAATGCCCAATGCAAGTATGACGACTCATGGCGCATAATATAATTATAACTAAAAGTTTTAAATGATGGTGCAAGTATTGGTACTAACATTTAGTTTGACCAAAACTGTACTATCCCTTTAAGCTCAATTACATTTATGGGAGAGCTCTCTTCAAAATGACACCAGACACGGTAAATTTAAATATTATTGTAGTGTAGTTTAATATAATTAATCCTCTGTACCATTTTAGGCGCACGGTATACATGACATTTAATTTGAATTCGAAATACAGGGCATAAGAATTTCGATCATTCAGTACAATAACTTATAAAATTATCAAAACTTCCGTCACCGCACATAAAATTCGATTAAAAATTCATTCAAATAAATTGCATTTGTACCAATGAATGCACATGAATGTACGGAGGAGATTTTTTAGTTTGGCAGGAATTAAGCTTATAATAAACTTACGTTCAATCAATGCAGACCTTTCTCTAATAACAGCCTTGTGTTTGTCAATAAATCCAAGTTGCCAGATCGCCTTCGCAGCAAACTCATTCTCACTGTCGCTCGAACTCGGGTCAAGAATGATGCGCTCTAGTATCGTGATCCCGTCAGAATCGACGACCATGCGCTTATTGTTATCATTGACGGACAGTTGATATAGGCCTTGGATGACTTCCAGTGCCGAATAGCCCCATGAGCCTCTGGAGGCGCTGTCTAGAGCCTCCAAGAGGGCATCGAGCAGGAATGTCACGCAGGATTTACTTAGAGCTAGCTTGTGGTAGTCGGACTCGTCAACGATGTAGGATAAGGCAAGAAATGCATCGGCCATATGTTCACGATTAGTCGCCTCAGTCAGATCCTGTATAACGCCGATATAACCTCTGCAAAGTACTCGATTTTCTGGAACCCGCCTGCAGCAGTTATATACTATTACAGTAATACGGCTTACTACGGATTCTGGGAGATTGCCACGCTGGAGTCGCTGGAGTCCCTGCAGTAGGACATGTAGGACGCCGGTCTCTCCAAGATATTTACACATTTTGTCGGAGGCATCGGTTAAATTCAAGAGACAACGGAGGAGGGAGACGAGGCCTGCATTCAACACATGGGATACCTTTGGCTTGCTCGTTTCGCTAGTGATGTCGCTATATTGAAGCATGCCGGCGCTCCAAACTTTGGAGATGATCGAATTAAAATCGCATGTGGCTACAATATGATCAGCCAAACATTCCCGGATCCTTATCTGCTTTTCATCTGGAAGACACATTCTGTCTAGCTCACGAAGCGTTTGGTAACATTCTCTCGAAGCAACGTCCACAGTGAGTTTCAACTTGTCGAGTATACGATCCAAGTCTCTCAGCAACTTTGGGTTTTCATGGTTTTTGGAATTCGAAGTGTTTTCGAGTTCCATGATGTCAACAAGACGTCTAATCACAACGTCGTAATTGAGTATGTGTATACTATATCGACTTGATCCAACTATCGCCTGCTGCACGCTGTGTTTAATTTAATTATGTAGGTATTCATAGAATGCATGTAGAATGGCGAAACCCCAAAAAAGAGACAAAATAATATATATATACACATTTAATAAGTGACACTATACTATTTATGGCCATGCACCCTAATGAAGCAACGCGATTGGTTGGTTGATATGATAACGTAATACGGTGAGGGCCAAAGTCTAATGTTGTGTCTTTACAGCACAAGTACTTAGACTTAGCTTTAGTATTTAGAATGGAAATAAACATATTTTAGAGAGTTGCCTCGAAATGATCACCTTTAAATCCAAGATGGAGTCCGAAATGACAACCGTTTTGTCTTACAATAGATATTAATTGGCAAATATTTACAAAACGATCCCTTTTACTTTTACAAATTGTAGCCGGCTAGCATCTCACCCACGGACACCAATACACACGCACACATTATCATAGGCATATGACGCATGTACACAACCACGCTCACACACACACTTTTTGTTTAAAAGTGATTTTTGTATAACATTTACAATTGAATAACATTTCAAATAATACAAGTTTACATCTTAAGTGTACAAATCAAGTGTAATTCACAAAAATTAAACACAATGGAGATTTAACAAAAAATAAAAAAAGTAAAACACGCTACTTCTCTCACCCCACCCCTACACACTCACCTCCCCCCCCCCCCCCCCACACACACACACACACACACACGCACGTACGCACCACGGGTGAATTTCAGGGACCGGTCGCGGGCACAATTTAGACCGTACTTTCAGGGACCGGAAATGTTCTAAACGTGTATTATGCGGACCGGGCGCGACAGTTAGGAATGTGTGTATTATGCAATGCATGGACCTATATAGTAGGCCCGGAAATGTTCCAAAGGTACATTATGTGGACCATATTATGTGTACGTAAGTGTTTCACAAAGAAATTATTTGTCATCATGACAAATTTGTCATCATGACAAATTTCAATTGTCATCATGACAAGTTGTCATCGTCCATAAAAATGCGTTTCACGAAGCTCATGACAACTTGTCATCGAAAATAATTGTTTTAATCTAATTATGGACGAGCCTGAATCTATAATCTGCCAATACAGCAAGAAGCCTGCAAGAACCAAATGATGGCCGTAAGTTTTTATCTTATTTTGTGTTTAATGTGTGATTGTGAGTTTGCATGCTATGTTATTCAGCTATTATATGTCATTGTTATCAACCTTACATATTATTTGTTGACAAACTATGTAGAAAATTGTTATATTTCAATGAAACCCTTCGATTTGTTTCACGAGAATTATTGCGTGAATTGCACTAGAGCGGTTATCGAGATCGCACCCCGCCGAAACTCTGCGGTGGCTACTATGTCCAAAACCCCGTCTCCCTAGCCTGGCTATAAACGCGAAATAACATTAAACCTCCTTCACTCCTAACCTAACCGTAGTACGGCGCCTGGCATACTGAGGTGTGTATACCGTGATGGTAACACTTGATAGGCTTTAACGGCAAACACACTTATAACAAAAATATATATATCATACTTTAAATAACATATCTCGGTTCATACTTACGAATTATGTTATGCATGGACATCAATGATCCAAATTGCAAAACGTCTGATGCTCCATTCGTTTGATTTATCCTGAAATTTACTATAAAACTGGCAAGATTACAGAAGTGACGAAAATGGTATCCGAATTTGTTCGCTGCAAGCAATATCAGGTGATCAAAAACTTGTCGGCAATGCACCCCCACCCGATCAACCGATCGCCCCGCGCATGCGCTATGCATTGCCGACGAGTTTTCGGTCACCTGACATTGCATGCAGCGAACAAAGACGAAGGAAATAATAGTCATCATCATCATCATCATCAATTTGAGCTAAGTTATCATTCTTTTGCAACAATTTAAATAGCAAGCAAGGTAGGTTGAATGTTTAATTAATGTCTAGAACTGAAAAAAAAATAATAATAATAGATGGAAAGTTCTTGAAACCACCCGTCGGCAAATTTCCTACAAATTTTTTAACGTTTCGTCTTCACAGCGCCGTCCTACGGACGGCGCTGATCACAGTTACTTCACTCCTTGACCTTGTCCTTGCCCTTGATCTTACTCGAGTAAGACTAAACTCTAAAATTTAACACCTTTCTTTGTCATAACTTGCAGCCATGATATGGTAGACTGTCTCTGGTCTACAATTACAAGCCTTGCCCTTGTCAAAGACTTTGACCTTTGTGTCGCTGTCGTGAGTTTGCAGAACGCCAGCCTAAATTATGCTAATAATTAATCATTTTAATATTATTATAAATTGATATGCCACGAGTATAGCCACTAAATAAGGGTTGGGTTTATATGTTATAATGGTATAGCATGCAGTGGTGGGGCCTAATACACAATGTTAATTGTTATGTGATGTAAAGTGTAACTTGGCGCTAGATAAAAATGACAATTTTTCGCTCCATTCCAAATCAAAATACGTGATTTCTGCACCACCTCGACTTCTCTCCAAGTCGTATCGCGACTTGTGACGTTGTGTTAATTAGCCTTTGCACTATCATATCAGTGGCAGCACGCGCACGGCTAGTATGCTCCCCAGGTAGTTGAGATTATATACCAGTGACAGTTTGTCACTTTAAAAAAACGGCGAGTGCATCACACATAGGTACATTACAGTAGCATTGTGTGGAGATCAACCTCTTCCGCCTGCTGCATTATCCAAAACATAAACAATTTTTGTCGGCCGATTTCTCCCTAAATTTACCAGCAAATGCAAACAAACTTTCGTTTATGTGATCCCTAAGTCATATACTTTGATAATAATTACCGACTTTGTTGTTTTGAAGATTGCAAAATGTAGAAAAAAAAAGATTATTTCCCGTCTGTTTTCTTTACCGATGCATCCTAACACACAACGTTCAACAGATGAACGCTACAGTGTATGAATAGGCAGTATGGTAATCTCCCGTATATTACCATATATTGCGTGTAAATGGTCCACCTAAGTGGATCATATACTTTGTAGATGTGGAGTGCGTGTGCACTCCCATGCAGGATAGTCCTACACAACTAGCTTGATGCGTTGACTGAAGTAAGCGAACAAAACTAATTCAATACACTAAATCCTAAAATAACGTACAAGTTGAAGTAGTACTAGTAGTAGACGGAAGTACTAGTACACATTTAATTCCTATTTGAGAATTTTAACAGATATGATCATTAGACAACATACAATGCTAGTTGGGTCAATCCTTGTCAAATCACCCAATTTTCAGAGAAATGTTCACCCGACCCCCTTCAATTTTGCTAAAATTCGCACCAAATGTTCCCCAAAGTGTCGCACGGAAAATTCTGAAATATTTTGCCCCAAGGTCAAACGGTTGCTAAGATACGGCCTCACCTAGCAACCAAAGCGCGATTCTTAAAAGGTGTTATACAAAAATCAGCCATTTTCAACTCCCCCTCACAGCTAAAGTGAATGAGGGAGCAAGCTAAATTTTTGTAAGTTGAAAGAACTTTATTATCTGTAAAAGTAAAAAAAAAAAAAAATCTGCTACGAAATTTCATTTTCGCGTACGAGGTCATCAAAAATGACTTTAAGTCGTAAAATTTCAATTTTCGGACAGTGTTTAGGGGTCAATAAAATAAATATGACAACAAATAAAGCAAAAGTAAGAATGTAAATCAATTTAAAACAACTTTCTCTAAAAGCACACAAAAAATCAGCACAAAAAATGGTTCCGTTTTCGTGTAGGGCGCCCTCAAAGTCTGAACATATCAGAAATCAGCAAAGTTGAAGGTCAAAGTTCACCTTTAGTCCAACCTAGTAGAAGCATGAAAATTGGTGGAATGATAGACATTCATCTATATTTTAGGGTACCACCAGCGAAAATTTGCTTCCGAAATGTTATCTAGCTTAAAAACGCACACGAAAATGAGGTTAAACACTGTTACGCAACCATTTATTGCCCTTAAGTGGTTTTCAGGGGTTTTTGAAAGCTTCTGTGAAAAAAACTAATCATGCTGCTAGGCTCATTTTAGCATGTCTGGTAGTCCTTAATGGATACTTCAAGAAAATGCATACATTGGGTAGGTTTTCTTAGAGGATTGACCTAAAAAATGCATCTGAAAATGGTTAGAAAACACGTTTTTTGCAATTATTGTCAATTTTCTGGTAACGTGCCTTCAGGCACTTTCAAACTTCAATATTTGGCAGATGGAAAGTGACATAAAGCTCATATCTTCTAATCTGGTAGACAGACATTCATCTATATTTTAGGGAACTATCAGTGAAATTTTGCTCCCGAAATGTTATCTAGTAGAAAAATGCTCACAAAAATGGGGTCAAACACCATTACGCTACCATTACGCTACCATTTATTGCCCTCAAGTGGTTTTCAGAGGATTTTGAAAGTGTCTCTGAAAAAAAGTATTAATGCTGCTAAGCTCATTTTGGCATGTCTGGTAGTCTTTCATGGGTACTTCAAGAAAATGCATATGTTGGGTAGGTCTTTGTACAGCATTGACCTTGAAAATGCATTCGAAAATGGTTAAAAACACGTTTTTTTACAATTGGTCTATTTTCTGGTAACGTGCAGGTTTTTACAGGCACTTTCAAACTTAAATATTTTCGAGATGGAAAATGGTTCATAGCTCATATCTTCAAATCTGTTAGACATCCATCTATATTTTAGTGAACAACTAGTAACATTTTACTTCCGAAATGTTATCTAGCATAAAAACAGACACGAAAATGAGGTTAAACACTGTTACGCAACCCTTTATTGCCCTGAAGTGGTTTTCAGGGGTTTTTGAAAGCTTCTGTGAAAAAAACTAGACATGCTGCTAGGCTCAATTTAGCATGTCTGGTAGTCATTCATGGGTACTTCAAGAAAATGCATACATTGGGTAGGTTGCCTACAGCATTGACTGTAAAAATGCATCTGAAAATGGTTAAAAAACACGTTTTTTACAATTATTTGTCTATTTTCTTGTAAAAAACGTTTTTTAATCATTTTCAGATGCATTTTTTTGGTCAGTGCTGTATGAAACCTACCCAATGTATGCATTTTCTTGAAGTACCCATAAAGGACTACCAGACATGCTAAAATGAGCCTAGCAGCATGTCTATTTTTTTTCACAGAAGCTTTCAAAAACCCCTGAAAACCACTTTAGGGCAATAAAGGGTTGCGTAACAGTGTTTAACCTCATTTTCGTGTGCATTTTTATGCTAGATAACATTTCGGAAGCAAAATGTTACTAGTTGTTCACTAAAATATAGATGGATGTCTAACAGATTTGAAGATATGAGCTATGAACCATTTTCCATCTCAAAAATGTTTAAGTTTCAAAGTGCCTGTAAAAACATGCACGTTACCAGAAAATAGACCAATTGTAAAAAAAACGTGTTTTTAACCATTTTCAAATGCATTTTCAAGGTCAATGCTGTACAAAGACCTACCCAACATATGCATTTTCTTGAAGTACCCATGAAGGACTACCATACATGCCAAAATGAGCTTAGCAGCATTAATACTTTTTTTCAGAGACGCTTTCAAAATCCTCTGAAAACCACTTGAGGGCAATAAATGGTAGCGTAATGGTGTTTGACCCCATTTTTGTGAGCATTTTTCTACAAGATAACATTTTGGGAGCAAAATTTCACTGATAGTTCCCTAAAATATAGATGAATGTCTACCAGATTAGAAGATATGAGCTTTATGTCACTTTCCATCTTACAAATATTGAAGTTTGAAAGTGCCTGTAAATACAGGCACGTTACCAGAAAATTGACAATAATTTTAAAAAAACGTGTTTTCTAACCATTTTCAGATGCATTTTTTAGGTCAATCCTGTAAGAAAACCTACCCAATGTATGCATTTTCTTGAAGTACTCATTAAGGACTACCAGACATGCTAAAATGAGCCTAGCAGCATGATTAGTTTTTTTCAGAGACGCTTTCAAAATCCTCTGAAAACCACTTGAGGGCAATAAATGGTAGCGTAATGGTGTTTGACCCCATTTTTGTGAGCATTTTTCTACAAGATAACATTTCGGGAGCAAAATTTCACTGATAGTTCCCTAAAATATAGATGAATGTCTACCAGATTAGAAGATATGAGCTTTATGTCACTTTCCATCTTACAAATATTGAAGTTTGAAAGTGCCTGTAAATACAGGCACGTTACCAGAAAATTGACAATAATTGTAAAAAAACATGTTTTCTAACCATTTTCAGATGCATTTTTTAGGTCAATCCTGTAAGAAAACCTACCCAATGTATGCATTTTCTTGAAGTATCCATTAAGGACTACCAGACATGCTAAAATGAGCCTAGCAGCATGATTAGTTTTTTTCACAGAAGCTTTCAAAAACCCCTGAAAACCACTTAAGGGCAATAAATGGTTGCGTAACAGTGTTTAACCTCATTTTCGTGTGCGTTTTTAAGCTAGATAACATTTCGGAAGCAAATTTTCGCTGGTGGTACCCTAAAATATAGATGAATGTCTATCATTCCACCAATTTTCATGCTTCTACTAGGTTGGACTAAAGGTGAACTTTGACCTTCAATTTTGCTGATTTCTGATATGTTCGGACTTTGAGGGCGCCCTACACGAAAACGGAACCATTTTTTGAGCTGATTTTTTGTGTGCTTTTAGAGAAAGTTGTTTTAAATTGATTTACATTCTTACTTTTGCTTTATTTGTTGTCATATTTATTTTATTGACCCCTAAACACTGTCCGAAAATTAAAATTGTACGACTTAAGGTCATTTTTGATGACCTCATACGCGAAAATGAAATTTCGAAGCAGATTTTTTTTTTTTTTTACTTTTACAGATAATAAAGTTCTTTCAACTTACAAAAATTTAGCTTGCTCCCTCATTCACTTTAGCTGTGAAGGGCAGTTGAAAATGGCTGATTTTTGTATAACACCTTTTAAAGGGACAGGTCCACTTTTACAAAACGTCTGAACAGCTTTCAGTTGACTGATGGGGATCAATGTAACACGCAAAAAAAAAATCAGAGCGAACAGCCCTCTAATTTGGATTCTACGAATGAAAAACGAATGCGTCCCTCCATTTAAACTATATATCGGTCAATAAAGGAGTTCAACTGATTTAGCATAATATTACAACAATATAGTACTAATTCTCGTAAAGGTATTGTGAAGCCGACATTTGTTAACATATGTCACGGAAAAAGATCTCAAAAAGAAAGAATATATAATTACATGTAGTCAGTTTAAGCGATGTTTGGGTATTTTGCTTGGTAAACGCTCACACATTAGTACTTATGCGCGGGTCACGTAGCTAGCGCAGGTCACGTAGGGGTCATGCATACCGATCTGGCACTCCGTGAAATCTATGTACGAACTTACTCACCGGCCGAAAATACTTATGTACCTAATTAACCGACGTCCCTCAGTTTATTCAGTTTTAGGTCTATAACTCCACGAAAAAGAGATTTCAAGCCCTAATTTTTTCAGGCATGCTATTAAATGACATTTCCTTTCATATAAGACAATAACCTCGCAACTTTTGAATTTTGGCTTGCAAAAGTGGATCTCTCCCTTTAAGAATCGCGCATTGGTTGCTAGGTGAGGCCGTATCTTAGCAACCGTTTGACCTTGGGGCAAAATATTTCAGAATTTTCCGTGAGACACTTGGGGGAACATTTGGTGCGAATTTTAGCAAATTTGAAGGGGGTCGGGTGAACACCACTGGTTGATTTGACGTGGATTGACCCAGTTTTATTTCAGTCATAAATTATTGAAATTCTGATGTGTATTTTTATTGTTCTATTATCTCATTCAATTTACAGGAATCAAGCCGAAAATCAAATCTTTCTACAGAAGATATCAAGATTCTTGCTAATTTTGTCAGCGAAAATTATGATGACATATTTGGGAGAGCAGATCGGCCACAGGTAAGCAGGGAAAACAATGATATGTATATCAGGGACTACTTTTTAAGCTTGCCTGCACAAAAATTGATTTAAGTTAAAGGAAGTTTATTGGGCATGGAATGTCTTCTACAACATCTGTACATTGGACATTAGATATTTAACTTGTTTAACTTTTTCTTTGTAGATCTGTCCATCCATTCTTACAGAACTATGCTACTTGGAACTAAATCAAATTATAACATTAATCATTGCACTTGACATGCAGAACATAACTTGTATTTTGTTTGATTCATCTGATTGTGTATTTATCTATTTATGTATTACAGATATTGATATTGACTGAAAATATACGTAACTGCCCATTTTTAGCTCATCCGGCCCGAAGGGCCCGATGAGCTTATGCCATGGCGTGGCGTCCGTCGTCCGTCCGTCCGTCCGTCCACAGTTTTCAAAATGCTTCTTCTTCGTTATTTTTCAACCGATTTTGATTCTGATTGTTTCATAAGATAGGGCTAGGAGGGGGATTTAAAACTTCTACACAGAATCGTGAACTTCATTATATATGCTAATTTATGCAAATTTATTCGAAATCACAAAAAATGCTTCTTCTCCTTCATTTCTTGACCGATTTTGATTTGGTTTGCTTTATCTGGTAGAGCTAACTTTGGTACACTAAACTTCTACACAGAATTTTGAAATTTTTCTCCATTAATTATGGTAATTTATGCAAATTTATTCCAAAAAATCACAAAAAATGCTTCTTCTCCTTCATTTCTCGACCGATTTTGATTTGGTTTGCTTTATCTGGTAGAGCTAACTTTGGTACACTAAACTTCTACACAGAATTTTGAAATTTGTCTCCATTAATTAATTATGGTAATTTTTTATTTATTTATTTATTTATTTATTTATTTATTTATTTATTTATTTATTTATTTATTTTTATTATTTATTTATTTATTTATTTTTTTTAATTTATTTTATTTTATTTTTTTTATTTATTTTTTTTTTTATGTCCCTTCTGGGGCATCAAATTTATATTTTTTTCACTCTATTTTTTTTTAAATTAATTTTTATGTCCCTTCCAGGGCATCATATTTTTATTTTTTGACCAGTTGAAAAGTGTACCACATGACATTTGCGATATTTGATGTTGCGAGATGCCGGATGAGCGCTACGTCATTGACGTTCTGGTTATTAATGTTAACATTGTAAGTGTAACATTTGTATTTTTTTCTTGACAGAAATACAAGCTTGATAGTGGCTGAATTGCTGGCCATTGGAAGTTCTGATCCAAGATCATACATCATGTACCTCTCTCTGTTCATCAGGCCCAACTTCCCAGCCCACTTTCTTGGCCCCAATCTTTGGTAAGAATTAAAAATTAAATGTTTTACATTTACATGTTCGTCCGTCCGTCCGTCCGTCCGTCCGTCCGTCCACAGTTTTCAAAATGCTTCTACTTCGTTATTTTTCAACCGATTTTGATTCTGATTGTTTCATAAGATAGGGCTAGGAGGGGGATTTAAAACTTCTACACAGAATCGTGAACTTCATTATATATGCTAATTTATGCAAATTTATACGAAATCACAAAAAATGCTTCTCCTTCATTTCTTGACCGATTTTGATTTGGTTTGCTTTATCTGGTAGAGCTAACTTTGGTACACTAAACTTCTACACAGAATTTTGAAATTTTTCTCCATCAATTAATTATGGTAATTTATGCAAATTTATTCCAAAAATCACAAAAAATGCTTCTTCTCCTTCATTTCTCGACCGATTTTGATTTGGTTTGCTTTATCTGGTAGAGCTAACTTTGGTACACTAAACTTCTACACAGAATTTTGAAATTTGTCTCCATTAATTAATTATGGTAATTTTTTATTTATTTATTTATTTATTTATTTATTTATTTATTTATTTATTTATTTATTTATTTATTTATTTTTATTATTTATTTATTTATTTTATTTTATTTATTTATTTTTTTAATTTTTTAAAATTATTTTTATTTTTTATGTCCCTTCTGGGGCGTCAAATTTATATTTTTTTCACTCTATTTTTTTTTAAATTAATTTTTATGTCCCTTCCAGGGCATCACATTTTTATTTTTTGACCAGTTGAAAAGAGTACCACATGAAATTTGCGATATTTGATGTTGCGAGATGCCGGATGAGCGCTACGTCATTGACGTTCTGGTTATTAATGTTAACATTGTAAGTGTAACATTTGTATTTTTTTCTTGACAGAAATACAAGCTTGATAGTGGCTGAATTGCTGGCCTATTGGAAGTTCTGATCCAAGATCATACATCATGTACCTCTCTCTGTTCATCAGGCCCAACTTCCCAGCCCACTTTCTTGGCCCCAATCTTTGGTAAGAATTAAAAATTAAATGTTTTACATCACAGTCATACATTTAAATGATAACATACATGGATATTTCCATATATTAGATGATGGTACAAACAGCAGAGATTACCTGTGAACAGTCATTGTTGGATATTTCATAATTCATTTTTTGTGTTATGTATCTTAAGTCAGACCATTTACATTTATTTGCCAAGGGTTACTTTTCAAGCAAGCCTTCATGAAGAGAGCATGCTAGAATTGTTTTCCAAAATTATGTAAATTTATAAGGGCTCTTTTTGGTATTTGGGGGAGCTAAAGAGCCCTTTGTTCCCCTCTCCTCTCCCATATTTCTTCCTGCATTATGCATATTGAATATAATTATGATACCGCATTGGCTTTTGATTTAAATATAATATCTCCTTTTTTAATTTCTTTTTAAAATTAGAAATGCTGAGATTCTGGGCACATCACGTTGATCTGTCATAAAGACCAGTCATCGCAACTTGCAGGTCCATCCAGGCACGCATGTATGTTGAACTTCAGAAGGACAGTCTTCGAAAAGGTGTAGAGGTACATTATTAGAGAGACATTTGACACTTTTGTTATTCTAAACTTTTGTATTTTAGTTAATACAATACACGATTTTATTCTATAAGCTCACAATTTGTGTCGGATAACAGGATTAAAATGCTATGCTGAACATGTACAAATACATGTTCTCTATTGCCTAGTCCCAGACGTTTATTTAAATGTTTGTTATTAATTTGGCCGTTTATAACCAGGTAAATTTGAAAGTCCCGACTACCCGACTAACAGGGTTTCCCTGTACAGAGAAATGTGAATGCCTCAGCCCCCAAGTAATGTTGGTTAAATCCAGGGGCGTCGATCCTGGGGGGGCAGGGGGGGCGGTCGCCCCCCCAATGAAAATATTGGGGGGGGGGCGAACATATCATTTTGCCCCCCCAATAATTCCGAAAATGAGGAAGAAAAAAATCAAGTGCTATAATGCCAAAGAGGGGTAAGACACATTTATCAATAATTTATCTTAAAAATAGCCATTTTCTAGTTTGAAAAGGACTGTAAATCTCGTTTTTGCGGCGCGCTTCGCGCGCATACAGTTTCATTTGGGTTGCGGGAACTCATATTTCGAAATGTGTTGGGCAGTGTAATTTTTTTCTCAAACGCACACCTCAAACGAAGTTATTTAAACCCTCATCTATACACGTATTCGGTTACGGAAACTTAGCCCACCTTCACAGAAGATAAAATAATCTGAAATATAACTTTCAGTCAATTCGGTCCATACGCGCTGAACGTAAATCATATTGGAATAATTATCATGTCCCCCAACATTTGAAAGTGGTGAAGATTGTCCACCTCCCTTTGTCATAATGTATGTTTGGTTCCATACTTATATACTTCATATTACGTAAAATTTCTGTCTCAGGTGTGCACCAAATTGCACAATTTCACGCCCCAAAATACAAAAGCTCCCAAGGTGGGAGGGGGTCTCCCCCTCCCACACCCTCCCCCGCTCGGTCTCAGTGGTCACTCTGGATTTTTCTTCTTCAAATTTCGCCCCCCCAATATCAAAAACGGATCGACGCCCCTGGTTAAATCATAGTTGAATTTAACAAAGATTATCATTCACTTTATACAACCCTGTTCCTTATTTGCTTTTTCTGTTGTTAAATTTTTTATTTTGTAGCTTGTTTGTTATTTTGTTTAATAATAATTATTTTTAGTTAAACCAATCATTGACAAGTGTCCACAAATTATTTGCCTATATTTAATTACAGTGTTTAAAGTAATTTTTCATAATTTATTCTATGAAAAAAATATTGTGAACTGTAGGAGATTATGATAATGAGCAATTTCTTGGATAATATCCAAGGTCATTAGCAGTTTACTTGATCATTCCATACAGTCTTCCAAGATATGCTAGACTAAAATTAATAAAGCGGCAGGGTGATATCTTTATGAATTGCATAGTTAACATGCAAAATGTTGAGCTCGCTCTTTCCTTTGTCTGCTGATTGCATTTAATGGGCACTATTTTGTTTATTTTTTCTTCATCTGCAGATACTGGCCACTGCTGTGCAACCTCAGGACATAACTGGATGGGATGAGCTTATAGGGACTCGCTTCACAGTCTGAACATCAGACTAGCCATACATGTACAACAAACCATCGATACCAGCTTGGTAAAAGCTAGACCGATGTTAACAAAACAACTTGGAACCACTACCTTACTCTGGCCTAGCGTTTACTTTCGCCCAGATAACTGTCTCTTTGTTCCAAGCTCTCTTCATGTCAGGAACATTGACTTTTGGCAAAACATCACTACTCTCTTTCTACCGCTCATCCAAAGAACACCTTTGCCTTCTACCTCCTCTTTGACATCACCATGTGCAGTTACCATCTGACTCACATGGGCATCGACAACCATGGATTGTAAACGGGGCTACAATCCATGCCTCACTCACACACCTATAATAGGGGAGAGTCCGCCGACCAACATGGGGCGTTAAGCCATCACCTTTTCATCAACCTCTTCATCCACCGAGCTATTCGGACCTTTTATAAATCTTTCTCCTCTCGCAGAGATGACACTTTTCTGCATGCAAAACTTCCTACAATTCTTTTGATCGCCATTTTCGTTTTTGTCTACATGGACACGTGTAAGCACCACACCTTCAGACTTCCAGGCCTCGCTCATCTCTCCACGGCACACGTCGGAGTCATCGCCACGCCTTCGCTCCACATCGTGTGTGCTGGTTCATCCATGGGACTGAAATGATATATCGGCCTTCTCTTCACGCGTCTTCGCGTTCATCACCTTCATCATCATCGAACTCTCGTTCTCATCTCTTCCGCGGACACGCATTTCATTCAGGCCAACTGAATGCTCAAATTAATTACCATGGACTTTAATTATTCACGTGCAATACATCTTTTGGACATTTGTTTTATACACTTTAATAATGACGTCAACCAAATTCTATATCACTTGTGCGGACATTCCTTTTATTCAATCGTTGTACTGTATTATTTCTATTAGTGAACCTTGTATTGGGTGCTGGTGACCACCGTATGTGTTTGCATCGGTTACAGTCCGTTATTCCGAAGGTTCGTTATTCCGAAGGTTCAGTTATTCCGAAGGTTCGTTATTCCGAAGGTTCGTTATTCCGAAGGTTCGTTATTCCGAAGGTTCGTTATTCCGAAGGTTCGTTATTCCGAAGGTTCGTTGATCCGAAAATAAAATCGGGTTCGTTATTCCGAAGGTTCGTTATTCCGAAGGTTCGTTGATCCGAAAATAAAATCGGGTTCGTTATTCCGAAATTTAAATATAATACTATAGTTTGTGTTTTGTTTATTTAATTTACAGCCTGCATTAAGCATACCCCTCCCCCTTTCCCTCCAATCAAACATTTAAGTTTATTTTATCTCTTTATATGAAATTATAGCATTATAACAAACCCAAATTCATTTTCGGATTAACGAACCCGATTTCATATTAGGAATAGCGAACCTTCGGAATAACGAACCCTCGGAATAACGGACCTTCGGAATAACGAACCTTCGGAATAACGAACCCAATTTCATTTTAGGAATAACGAACCTTCGGAATAACGAACCTTCGGAATAATGCAACAAATGTTCGGATTAACGAACCCTATTTCATTTTCGGATTAACGAACACTCAGGTATAGGAAATTTACGTGTTCGGAATAACGAACCTTCGGAATAACGAACCTTCGGAATAACGAACCGCACCCGTTTGCATCAACAACACATACAACCTATTACACACCACATTTCCCCGATATTTGGCCTCACTAAAAGCTGACCACATCAAAGAGGATAAAGAATCGTCTTGTATACTATAATTGTCAGCCTACCTCAAATGAATAGTTATAGGACAATGAAACCCAAGCAAAACATTGCTTTCATAAGCTCTAAGAGATTAGGAGGAAAAATCTCTAAAAATTAGAGCATTATCTGGCAAGATACAATGAAACTGGCTCTTGGAAGGTATATGGTGAACTCAAATTTGCAACGAACTCTGATAAAATATTTTCTTCATATGCACACTTTTCCATTCCCAAAATCATGATATGTTGTGTATCAATGTATTCTACATAACATAGGTTTGAGATCAACCTATATTTAGAGAAAATTAGATGCCTATTTCCAAAGAGCCATAGTTTTTTTTTTGTATTTCTTGACCGATCCTGCTCACTAACAACATCATGTGTGCAGCCATTTTCAGATGTCATAGCTTTTTTGGATTTGTCGTAGGGTATAGGGCTATGGCCCCGTTGCAGAAAGAATATCGGTCGTAACTTTACAGTCGATTTATTGAGTCGTTAGTTTATATCAATTTCAAATGTCCGTTGCAGAAAGGAGGTTTAAATTCAACCGTAAGTGCATTTGACTTGCGCTCGATTTCTTTAGAAAATGCCATTTAAAACATAATTCAACACGGCTGGGATAAAGACAACGACCCATTACCGCGAAATTCAGCGTATTTCCCGCGGAATTTGGCTTGTTAGTATGATATGAGACGCGGCAGACAAATCTATCCAGTCCTAGCCTGCTTCGAGTGGTGAGCGGTAAGTACACATTTTACACCTTTTACAAAGATAAATTAATCGGCATTGATATGTAGTGTAAACTTACCTTATTATGTTGCTATGTAATGATCTTAACTGTTGCTCATTTTGTATAGAATCGTCATTATGCTAGCATAATGGTATCTCGAATGCAGATTCGCAACGTATATTATTACAATGTTACCCCATGTGTTGAAATCCATGTTAGTACATGGTATCCATATACCATTTCCAAACTCGAAACTGTTTCTGTGATTTGTGAACTCATTTTTATATGGGAATAGGAAAAATTGTACCTGAACATCAGAGACATCTATGAAACCTGTTTTAATTAATTATTTGTAGATGTTGTATTTGATATATGGTCTATCTTTCAAATATTTGCCAAATACATGTATGACAAATTGTCTTATGAATATGTGTAAAAAATAAGTTAAACTTTTAAAGCAAAACTGAAATACAAAATTTTAAAAAAGGTATACATGCCATGTCCATCAAGGGCAATGCAAAGATGAAATTTGGGCGCTTATGTGGTTTCGTACTCCTTTTTTGGGTTTTTTCCAACGCTTCATTCGTCTTTAAACTCAACTAAATTAGTTTGTATTATATTATATTACTCACTGCACTTTGACCTTATCCCTCGATGGTCTGTTGTAATATTTTGGTCAACATTTAAGCCCTCTTTTGGGCGACTTTAATCAATGGGTTTTTGCCGCAACGGCACTAGCTTTGCGGTCGCAAAAATTGAAATAGCGGGACTTCGCGAGCAGCTATGCCGTTAGCTACCGGTGACATGAACGTGGAGAGAGTACTACTCCTGCGCCCGTGAAGTCCTGCTATTTCGATTTTTGCGACCGCGAAGCTGGTGCCGCGACGCTTTCAAAGCCATCGATTAAAGTTGCCAAAAAAGGGCTTAAATGTTGACCAAAATATTACAACAGACCATTGAGGGATAAGGACAAAGCGCAGTGAGTAAAACTAATTTAGTTGAGTTTAAAGACAAATAAGGCGTTGGAAAAGAAAGAAAAAACAAAGGGTACGCAACCACATTAGCGCCAAAATGTGTATGTTCTCAATGCATGAGAATTTACTGGCAGGTAATATGGTATAACATTAAATATTATGGAGGACCAAATTACAAAATTAGCCTCCTAGCTCCTGTGAGTCCATGCACTGATGCAGTCTCAGTCATGTGTTCAAATTTATGTGGTAATTTGCACTCTTTTACTGTACAATTCCACAGTGGTATACAGCCATATAGTCATAACAACAAGTGGGAGAGAGGCAGAATAATCAAAGAAGAAATCACCAGAATGGACAGGCTGATGAAAGGAGGAAAGCGAAAGAGAGAGGAGGACATGCTGGAGCCATTTGCCTTGGAGTAAGCTGTCGAGCCACTGGTGTTGCCCCCAGGCCAAGCCACAGCAATGGGATAGGTGAGAACTTGACGATCTTACACAAAATGCTTTTTTAAACAAATATTGAAGCTTTTATTTTTCTTTGATACTTATGACGTTAGTTTGTAGTTCAGTTAGCATGAAATAATTATGGGTTAAGTAGGTCACTTGCTAAAAGATAATTTAAAAAATGATTTTGTTGCTCAAAATTAAAATGTTTTATTAGTATGGCATTCTTTACAAAGTCAACGGGCTAACATGTACATGACTTAATTCGTCTCTTTGGGCTCGTTTAAAATAGAATGCTGGTTTATAAAATGTAATTGATTACTTATCTCTTGAACATTCCAGTTTGCAGGTGAGCATGGATTGGATAGCCTGTGATGTGACCAAAACAAATGGTTTTAATTAGTATTATTTTTATCTAGAGCTGTGACAGCTTGTACTGTGACATTTCAAGGTGATAGGTATGTCCAAGACATTGACTGTGGGAACAAAATAATTATTCTGAATGATGAAACTGTGTGTCATTGAATATAGTTTAGGTAACAAGACTAAGTATACTCTATTTTTTATTTTCATGTTATGTATTATATTTCAGCTCATCAAGCAGCCTGGATTTGCGGAGCTAGCTAGCAGATAGAAGACGACGACAGACGGGATCCGCCCAAGCTGGAGAAGGATGACAGAGCAAGACGGTGTGGCAAGATTGGTAGAGCGTGTGCCTTCCAATGTGAGGTCCCAAATTCGAGCCCAAGGTATGTCACCCGGAAGGATGGAAAGGAGTTACGTAGCCATGTCTGCACCTTGGAGGTTGCCTAGCTGGAATCGTCCCCAGGAAGTGGACAATGTGCACTTTTTGAGCTGACTGGGGTGATGCAACGGGAGCGCCGTGGGGGGGGGGGGGGGGTAGCCAGGAAGTCGTAGACAATTTTCAATGCGGAGATCAACCATTTTCGAAGCTGAGACTACGCTTTTTTGCAGTTTTCGAGGCCAAGACCACTCGACCGCTTAAATTTTGTCTCGAGACCATTTAAAATTTGAAGAAAAAAAAACCCAGTCATTTTCGGTCAAAGGGGGGGGGGGGGTTAAACCCCCTAAACCCCCCCCCCCCCCCCCCTCTGGGTACGCCTATGCGTGCGCTACATTTAAGTAGCCACAATTATTATTAATTGGGGGAAAAGGAGTAAAGGACTGGCATAGTCACTAGAGAATGTATTCATTTCACTACAAAATAATAACATTCTATTTGATGGAATGAATCGAAAGTCATGTGTTGTGTACTCTTTTTGGATTAAAAATTTTAAGAATAAAAATACATGCACTTTGTTGGCCTTTTTTATTCTCAGTCAAGTAAAGCATTACCCTTTGTTTCAATACAGGCCTTTACGATTTAATATAGTAAAACCTTAGTACTGTATAATGACCATTGCAGAGTAACAAGAAAAGTTACCACTGTAATTAGTTTGCTGGTGTAGAAAAGTGGCTTCTGAGAAAAGTTTGACTGGATGTTTGTGTGTGTCTGTGTGTGTGTGTGTTTATGTATGTATATATGTGTATAGTCTGTATTGTATGCATGTATGTATGAAATTATGAATCAGTGTGTAACACTGTATGATTATCTGTTTAATGAGGATGAGTTTTATCTGTATTTATGTGCTTGAATGAGTGTGTATGTTGGTATGTTTGCCCATGTTTGTGCCTTGTGAATAATTAATCGTAAGTTACGCCAAAGAAAAATCACCTGTTAAAGTTACGATCAATTTTAAAACTTACGACCAATAGTTACGGTCAATATCGATCGTAACTTCTTTCTGCAACAGGATTGATCGTAAATCTTGGATTGGTCGTAAGTAAGGCCATTTACGATCAATTTTGGGACTTACGATCGATCGTAACTCTTTCTGCAACGGGGCCTATGACAGATAACTATGACAAATTTGTCGTGACGACAAATTTGTCGTGACGACAAGTCCTTTAAAAGCTTTCTGAAATGGATATTTGTCATCGATGACAAATTTGTCATAGAAATGGAAATTTGTCATAGAAATGGAAATTTGTCATAGAAATGGCATTTGTCGTGACGACAAGTGCTTTGTGAAACACCCTCGTACATCCTTTCTGATTACGTGTAATACTCATAATGAAGTCAGTAAACTAACGATCACGACTGAAATATAGCTAGTTAATTGTGTAGTAATACTGAAATCGTTGTTATATCGTCGGAAGAGTATCAATGTTATTTTTTCGCTGCTCGCGAAGATGTTTGTGCGTCCATATGATAATTAATCATATATTTTCTCCGTATATAATGATAATTTCCGCGTCATCTTGGTCAATTTAAAGGATATTGACTCTTGAATCAGATATCGACTATGTTAATTTATGTATTTATATTTAAGCGGTAGTTCTACACAGTTTTTTATATAGCGCATATCACAAATATGATAGCGCCTAATATTATTGATTGTTAATCATCTATAAGCGCTTTAATGCAATTACATGTATATAATTACCCCTGTAATGATACTTATTGTTATAATATATAGTAAGAGTAATTTGAATTTGAATT
>JBAMJV010003183.1:0-10000 GCA_037951105.1 Echinarachnius parma
TTTCATATAAATTATTATCTATAACGCATATTAATATTCTAACTCTTTATTTTCTTTCCATTTATTATGAAAGATGTTATACATTGGAATTGTGATTATTTTATTATACTACCTTATGTTATGTTAATATATCTTGCTAAAATGTATTGATTGTTATTTTTTGGTTGACATTGTAAATATGGAAAAATGGAGAAATAAAAACTGAAGCTGAACAGAACCTTAAATATTACAATTGAATTGTCGCATTTTATTTATAATTTTGTTTACATGCCAATTCCAATTCTGTATTTAATTGTTTTCATAATGCATGCATTTACTGTCGGCTGATAACAATTATGTATATCATGTATTTGCTTGTTATTTTTGTTACTGATAACTAAAGAATGCCACAAAAAAATTGCCATATTTAGTACATTGTGATTTATACTAGACTATTACTAGTATGATTTTTTAGTGAAAGTTTCCTACTGGTATTATTTTTCTCCTCCGGGTTATTAATATTATACAGTTGTTAACTGGTGGTGGAGGCGATATCACGGAATGTTCCACTCCGAGGGTACATCTCGGACATCTTCCCTCAATAGCATTTAAAATCCCGAGGATTGGAACATTCCATGATTTTACCGACAAACAAAGTTAAAAACTGTTATATACATTATCATCTGATTGTTAAAACTAAAACGACATTGAAATTCATAATCCGTTTCGTGGACGTTGCATGGCTTTTCACTCACTCACACACACACACACATCACGCAACATAACTGTGCACAATACAGCCCGGGGGGGGGGGGGGTGGGGGGGGGGTACTCATGCAGATTATAGTCGGACGGGGTGTGCGGCTGAGACCTCCGAACCCATACCCACATCTAAGGTCTTTTTGCTGTAAATAGGTACCCATGTCTAAGGATTTTTTTTTCGCCGGCGTCGCATGTTCGCTGTGTATTTCCGCAAATTTTGTGGTTTCTCTTAGCGAGCGTAGCGAGCTTGAAAATTTTTGCAATTTCGCATCGGCAAATCCAAAATCACGGATAAAAGAGAGGAAATTTATAAAAAGGACCCATGTCTAGGATTTTCGTACGTAATTTGCCACCCCTTCCGCATCTCAACATGTTCCGATCACTGCATTTCTATCGGAAATATGTGTTGATTGTTTCTTTCGATTGTGTTAATCAGTAATTTTCTGATCAAATTGTACTAGAAATCGGAAATCGTTGATTTTCGTATTTGAATTTGGTGCCTGCGAGAAGATGATTATCGTACGGTACGGTATAGCGGGACGATACGGTAACGTACGTTTTGAATCGAGCGGGGGCGGGTATCAATTACCTCTCGGCCATGGTGTCACACAAAATGACACCTCAATCATGTGATCGTGTTTAGGCCAATCAACGACGCGTATTTTACTAAGTCAGATTGATATTAACTTTTATCAGCTGGTCATTGTCAAGGAACCAGTCGACACATCCTTTTCCATAACTAACAAAATTGATATGCGTTGTTCACGAGGCACTGTCCTCGAAACCTGCACATTTCAAAGACGAAAGAAGAGAACTAAAAACAATTTAATAATGAAACTATGACATTATGTCATTCAAAATGTTGCATAAAACATTATATAGTATAGTTCATACAACGAAAATATTGTAAAAGCAAGCGTCTCATAACGTGCTATGAAAATTAAGACTAATTTTATGACAGGCGCAAACCATTGTGATTCCATTAGCTTTTATTAAGTTATTATTTATTAACAACACATATTATTTTTCATGGTACCATCTGAATTTGTCAATAATGAATATACCGGTATACATATAGGAGCTATTAAAAGAGTTCCGGCAAATCAGCATATATTATTAAAAAACAACTGACAAACCGATTCCCAGAAACATTGAACTTTGACACAAACATGCAGTTACGGACATTAGTTTTGTTGTTTTTGTTTTTTGTTACTATTTATCACAAACATGCAGTTTCGGAATTTGTTTTGTTGTTTTTGTTTTTTTGTTACTATTTATCATAAAAAAGCAGAAAAGCAGCACTAATAAAATAATAGGTAGTTATCATAATTCCAACATGCATGACTGAATGAAAAGAAATCTTAATGGCTAAGTTAGGAGGCTGTTTTCATCTTAGCCCTAAAAAGGCCGGACTACAACCGGGGGAACAGTGGGGGGGGGGGGGGGGGGGGGGGGGGGGGGTACCATGGAATTTTCACTCACCACTTAGTGGACGTATATGTATAATACAGAAATGCACATTAATTTGTATCAAACCTTCGTCAGTTTGTCTCATATATATCAACATACATGCATTAGTTACTAGATCTCTTTAAAAGTCGTGTTAATGCAACGTCGCGTCGTGAGTTGGCATTTCTGAACGTTTTGGCTAAAACAGCTGCCTGAATATAAATATATAGGGCCTATATATATATAATATCGGTCAATAAAATTAAGGGAAATACGAATTACCTAATAGCTAGTAAGGTATACCATCATTATTTTCAAGGTTTGTCGAGCCATATGATTTTCACATATGCGTCGCTTATAAACGTTGTTATAAATGTTCTTATTCAATATAGTATATTAACTACATATAACATACTTATGTATTACCAGGTGATTACGTTATAACGTGAAAGTTATAGAATAAGCGTTATCTGAACACCAGCCCCACATTCCGACCATGGGGGGGGGGGGGGGGGGGGGGGGGGGAATTTACTCGAATTTTCTTTTTGGCGGGGGTGTGCCTCAGCAAACTTCATAACAGGGATCTAAGGAGTGGGGTTGTGCCTCAGCCACCTTCGAAACGGGGGTCTGATCAAGCGGTGTGTACCTCAACAACTTCAAAACGGGGAGTCTAAGACCAAGAGTCCTGTAAACGGGGGGGGGGGGGGGGGGGGGGTGGGGGTGTCCGTCGCCAATTTTTTTTTAGGGGCGAGGTCTTAAGTACGGCCTCTCTTGTTCTGATGAAAATGAGACCCTAATTAGCGGCGATCGGCCTTCTGTTAATGAAAATGATCCCTTAGGCCTTAGGAGTGGCGATCGGCCCTTTTGTTTATGGAAATGGGACTCTTAGGACCGGCGATCGGCACTTTTTGGTGAAAATGAGACTCTTAGGAGCGGCCCGAGCGGCTGTGAAAAAGGGGGGGTCATTGAGGCGGCACATACCCGTATTGCAAATATACACGAGTACCCCCCCCCCTACCCCCCCCCCCCCCCCCCTCCCCCCCCTCGGGCCCCACACCAGCACAAATGAAGACAAAAATACCGACAGACCATGCTATATGTTTACCCTTTGACAGCGTTTACCAATATGTATTTGTCACTGTCATTTAGGTAATAAAATACATCAATATTGAAGTCTGACGCATTATAAAAAAAACCTATATATATATTGATTTCCCAATCATGATAATACATACTACATTAGTGAATGTTAGCAAAGAAAAATGGGGATCGAACCCGAGACGTCCAGCATTCTATTGAGTCATTTAGATCAGTGACATACCACTGAGATAGTCAGAAATAACCGACTCTACTTTGGATTTTTTCTGTTATATGACTTCGTACGTACGTGCTATCACCCCACCCCCCCCCCCCCCCCCCCCCCCCCCCCAAAAAAAAAACAAATAACAAATACAAAAAATGTAGAACCTTATAACCCTAATTGCTTCCGGCCAGAAAACCATGTTCAATGCTCCGCACGGCCTAATCAGAAGCTTTATAAAAAAAAGGATACAAACCCGAAGGGTGAAGCATTATGGTAGGAACAGTGAAATAGCGTTGCTGATTGGGGGCACACTTATGTATTGAGGAGGCACACCTTATATATATATATTTTTTTTGTATTTGTCCCATTATGTTTTTTACTGTTTTTTTTTTAATAATTGGGGGGAGGGGGGACCACTGTAGCTTCGCCACTGGGTACGAGTAAACTTAATCATCATACAGCAATCAGGTGCGTGGAGCACGCGAAGTGGTGCAGATTCTTCTGTTTTAATTTCCTTTCATCTTTCTGTACTAATTATCTAGATATATTTGTCTGCTTCATCCTCCGCCTGAACTCCTTTCTCCATGCATCATCCATGATTACTTAAATTCCTCCCGTTTTTGTTTTGGTTGCTTTCTGTTACAGGTGAGAGCGCTGTTACTGGGCGCCAGTGCTGTTTTTACTAATTATTGCCTATGCCATCGCCATCCGGGCTCTGACATCTTGGTCTGCCAGTAGTAACCAAGGCAACGAACCGGTAAGTTTGGTTACTGAAGCCCTCCAACAGTTCTTAGAAATCTGCGGAAATCAAACGTCCATTTCGCCACTGTCCGCTCCAGTTTCTGTCCGTTATGAGATCGAATTTTATATAATCTGTATCATTAGGCAAAAAGTATATACTATACTATACAGGGTGGCCCCCCAAAAAACGGAACGGGGCACTTCCCAAAATAAAATAATTATGTCCATCGGATAGGGTGTCTTTTCCAATGAAAAACGATACCAAGAACAGTCAATTCGGTCGTGTAGTTTTTGCTTTATAGGGCGCTGTGAGTGACACCATGTCAGGTTTCCTTTTTTGTCAATTTTTACCAAGTCAGTGCTAGATAAATCGCACTTACTGCCCGTCATACCGTATTGAAGAACGAGCAATACGCGCGCCATTGTTAGTGTGCATTCAGCTGTGTCCCGAGAGAATGGGCATAGTTGTCTGATGCTATTACAGGCAGCTAAGAAGTGCGATTTATCTGGCAGTGACTCGGTAAAAAATGACAAAAATTGGAAACCTGACATGGTCTCATATAAGACGTCCTACAACAAAAACTATACTCGTCCAAAATTACTGTTCTTGGTATCGTTTTTCATTTGAAAGGACACTCTATCCGATTGGTTGTACTCTACTGACCATTATATGCATTCCTCACTGTCTTCTCCGATTTGGACCGGATCTTTTTGTCATGCAAAAGCGCAAAAATGTACACTCTATTATTATTTAGACATTTTTGTACTTACGTTCATCCTGTTTGGGATATGGTTTTTGTTATTAAATGGCTAACTTAAATAACCACGTTCCATTCAATTCATTAAATAACGATGACCTTTTTGATTTATTAAGACCTGCTTTAGGAAATATTGATATTAATAATGATCCAGTGGGACAATATGATGCTTCTGTGGGTGATACTTTTAATGCTTTATCAGAGAATTAAACCTCGATTTTCATTTTGATGACCCAGCAGCAGAAGCTCTCACTAGTTATATAACAAACAAACAGGTTTCATGATGTGGTCAAAGATTATAGTAATGATATTTTTTCGCTATTACATTTGAATATTAGAAGCTTAAATAAACATTTTGATGATTTGCAATTATTGTTAGATGTCCCCCTCTCAAACACCCCTCTCTATAATTGGTTTGACTGAACTTGGTTAACTCAAGATGTAGATTCATCACATGCCCTTAATGATTATGAGTTTGTTTATAAAAATAGACAAATCGATTAGGAGGTGGTGTAGCTATGTATGTATTTAAAACGGTATAATTATGTAGTTCATGAAAATATTTCATTAATTAACGATTTAATAGAGTCCCTATTCATCGAAATTATAATACCGGGTCATAAAAATATATTAGTTGGTGTTATTTATCGACCTCCAAATTCTAGTTTAAAAGATTTTTTAATTTATGTAACTGACTTAATTAAGAACCCCCTTTTTGAGAATAAAGATTGCTTTTTAATGGGAGATTATAATATAAAATTTATTGAAACATGCTGATAATAATGTGTCACATGAATTTCTTGAAATATTCTTGTCGGCCTCTTTTCTCCCTCTTGTTTCTAAACCCACTCGTGTTGCAGATTCTTCTGCCACCCTTATTGATAATATTTTTAGTAATGTTATACCTCACCCGAATTCTTATATTGTTCTTTCTGATATTACTGACCATTATTCCCATTTTAACCCAATATAATGTAGCTCCAGTGGTAAAAATTGGTGGCCCTCCCGTTTAATTCGTAAAGTAACGCATGATAATGTAGCACGTCTTGGCGCTAGTCTGGATAATACTGATTGGTCTGCTGTGTACGATAATGATGATGTAAATTCATCTTACGATATATTTTTTTAATATTTTTAATTGTCAATTAGATATTGATATCCCACAACAAAGAGATAAATCTTGTAATTATAAAACGTCTCCCAAGACTCCCATGGATCTCTAAATCTTTATTACGATCGATAAATAGAAAAAATAACTTGTATTATAAATATAAACTAAAAGGCTACTGATAAACTTAAATTAAAATATACTTCTTATAAAAATATACTTATTAAACTCATACGTTTGGAAAAAAGAAGGTATTTTGTTAATCGATTAGAATTATCTAAAAATGACATGCAAACAACTTGGAAGATTATTAAACAAGCAATGAATTTAAATAAAAATATATCAAATATAACTAGAATTCGACAGGATAATGTGATGGTTGATGATCCTGGTAATATAAGTAATATTTTTAATATATACTTTTCTTCAATTGGAGAAAATTCTTGCTCAAAATATTCCTGCTTCAGATAAACATTTTGTTGATTTTTTAAGTACTCCCAATCCTGATTCGATTTTTTTTTTGTACCTATTCATAAAAATGAGATTTTGGATATAGTCTCTAATTTAGATAATAAGAAAAGTTCAGGCTACGATGGTGTAAATAACTTTTTATTAAAAGGTATTATTGTTTCTATAGTTGATCCTCTCGTTCATATTTTTAATTTATCTTTATTAAATGGCCCAAGTCCCGGATATAATGAAAATTGCTAAGGTCGTCCCCCTCTTTAAGAAAGGAGACAAACTAGATGTTAGTAATTATCGTCCAATTTCTTTGTTGTCCACACTTTCTAAAGTTTTAGAAAAAAATAATATATACTCGTACTATTTCTTTTTTTAAGAATAATGATATTTTTTCTAACTTTCAATTTGGATTCAGGGAAAAACATAGCACAATTCATGCTTTATTGTCTTTTGAAGATAAGGGTGGCACATTGCTATTGATAAATCATTACACACAGTAGGAATTTTCCTTGACTTCTCCAAGGCCTTCGACACGATTAACCACAATATTTTACTCTATAAACTTTCTCATTATGGTATACGTGGGAAGGCCTTGGAGTGGTTCCGGAGCTATCTTTCTAATAGAAAGCAGTATGTTTCTTTAAATGATGTTAATTCCGAATTTCGTTATGTCACTTGCGGCGTTCCCCAAGGAAGCTTATTGGGTCACTTTTATTTATTATTTATATAAATGATTTTTGTAAATCTTCCGATATATTGTCATTCATACTATTTGCTGATGACACTAATTTATTTTTTTCTCACAGAAATCCACATATTCTAGTAGAAACGATTAATATTGAGTTATTTAAGATTTCCCAGTGGATAAGAGCTAATAAATTAATCTTTAAATTTTCAGAAAACTAAATTTATGCTTTTTAGTAAATCAATAGATTCTTTGCCTCAAATATTGTTTTTGATAATAATGTATTGGAAAATGTGCCTTCTATTAAATTTTGGGAGTAATTGTTGATAATAAACTTTCATGGAAATGTCACATTGATAGCATTTGTAAAACTATTTCGCGTAATATTGGAGTTATAAAACGGTTAAAAACTTGTCTCCCAATGAATTCTTTGTTATGTTATTGTTACTCATCTTTAATATTGCCGTACTTAAACTATGGCCTTCTTGCTTGGGGGAACACGCATCAATCGTTTTTAGATAGGCTATTATTGTTACAAAAAAGGATTATTCGTATTATTTTGTGATTCCACTGCACGCTCCCATACAGACCCTTTATTTTTTAATAATAAATTATTAAAAATTAATGACTTGTACTTATACCAATTAGGTCAATTTTATGTATAAATATGATAATAATTCATTACCTTCAGCTTTGATTTTATGTTTTTAAAAATCAATCGGTTCATAATTACCCAACTAGACAGTCAAATGAATTTCATTTACCCCTTTTAAGAACTTTATTAGCTCAGAATACGTTTATTTATGATGGTCCTAAATTTTGGAACACTCTTGATATATAGGTATGAAAAATGTACCTTCACTTAATTCTTTCAAAAGAAAACTTAAATTATATTTATTACAACGTTATGGTACTAGTTAACTTAATTGTTTGGTAATGAAAAAGGGTCATCGTAAAAAACCTTTCATTATTATTATTGTTGCTTATTCTGGAAATTGCGCCGCTATTTTAATGAAAATAATATTTCTTATTCTCTTAATTTGTATGAAATTTTTGTTTTAATTTATTTTATACATTTTCTTTTAGTCTTGCAGGTCCATACCTTCTCATTCCATACCTTCTCAATCCATTCATATTTTCTATATTTTCATTATCTTTTGTACAGCATCTTCTTGTTCAATGTATGCTTCCACACTGCGTCTTATTTGTTCATACATTCATGTTCTCTTCAGTAGTCTCCGTAGGCACAACACTATTTTGAATTCTTATCAAACAGTTTTGTAATAATTAATTTTTTTTTTGTAATACTACACTGTATAATATTTGCTATCTTGTTTGTTTTGTTTGTTTTTTTTTTCTATTATTCACAATTTTTCCGTATTTGATTTTTCGTATTTTTTTCCGTATTTGATACTTTCATTACTTTGTAAAACATTAATTTTTGAGGGATTCCACATTCTACAAGCCATGCTTTTTAGTGGATCCCTCCATTTTCACTTGAAATTTAAACATACAGCAACATTCGTTTACTTTCTGTTTCCGCTTTTATAATATGATTATTTCTAAATGTCAAAATTGAATTGTACCTTGTTTACAAATCTAAAAATTTCGTAGTATCTTATTCATTATATTTTAATCAATTATTATATCAACATACATTTTGATTGCCAATGTTTATAATTTATTGTTTATACTTTCACAAATGTTGTTGTGAATTATTCATTGTAAATATATGTATCTTCTTGTTGAAAATGAAATAAAATTGAACATTGAACATTGAACATTGAACATTGAACATTGAACATTGAACATTGAACATGAACATAATCGTTGTATTACTATATTTTGGGAAGTGCCCCATTCCGTTTTTTGGGGGCCACCCTGTAGCCTATACTGCATATAGTGTTACTAATTTTGAGGGTCTTCATCTTTTTCCAGCACTGTCGCGGAAATTATAAACTGAGGGCGTATAATGTATTCACCGTAATTTCCGTTCGTATATATTTTGTAGATTAATAAAAAAGAAGAAAAAAGTAGTATTAATTTATAACTATTTGACTGATATTTTCTTCATAATTTATGTCTTTATTCTGGGTATCCATGCAAATAACATTAATCCTATGATACTTTAAAAACATAAATAAAACAAAAGTTATGATGAGCAACAACAACCAAAACTCCAAAGTAACTGTTCTGGGAAAAGACTTAGAAACAGAAGATCACTATATATATTTAGGAAAGAAGATTACTTTCAACAACGACACCGGCGAGGAAATAAAGAGAAGAATCCAGATGGGTTGGGCGAAGTTTGGCTCACTCAGCTACATCTTTCGAGACTCTACTCTTCCCATCTCCATGAAGAGGCAGGTATTCGACCAGTGTATCATACCTGCTCTCTCATATGGAGTTGAAACCTGGACAACCACCAAACGTTTGGAGAAAATACTTAGAGTGACAGAACGGGCTATATATGGAAAGAATAATGATAGGTGTAACAAAGAAGGACAGGATGTCAAATATAGACCTAAGACAGAAATCAGGAGTGCAGGATATTATGTTGACCATCAAATCAAAGAAATGGAGGTGGGCAGGACACCTAGCCAGCAGGAGGTATGAACAGATGGACACACAAAACTACAGTTTGGACTCCTAGACATCTAACCAGAAAAAGAGGGAGACAAAGCAGAAGATGGAGGGATGATTTAACAGCACAAAATGGCATTGCTTGGCCGAGAATAGCTCAAAATTGGTGAA
>JBAMJV010003183.1:15000-86870 GCA_037951105.1 Echinarachnius parma
AAACTAAGTGCCCGTACGGGTGCCTTACGGTATACTCTTACGGTGACTCCACGGTACCCGTACGATTTGAGTGGCCAAATTTTCTGTCTCAAAATCGTACGATATTCGAAAAAAGGCTGCGACGTCCGTGCTGTGCCCGTGCGATGCCCTTGTGGTGCCCGTGCGATGCTCTCTACGCTATGTCTACGGGCTTACGGCAAGTAAAAAATCGTACGATGCATTTTTTTTTATAACTCCGCGTTAAACAAATTTTTGACATCGTACGGCGAGGAAAAATGCAACGGCGACCGTACGATAGCCACGGCACCCGTGCGGGCGCCGCAAGATTCCCGCAAGATTTCACCTAAAAGTGGCATCGTACGGGCACCGTAGCCCAAATCGGACCATTTGTGACTGTAGCATTATGCCTAGGTCACAAATGCTCCGGGCGCCGCACGATATTTTTGGGATGTTGTACGATGTATGCGATATCTTGCGTAGCGGTCACATATTTGCCGGGGCACATAAGATGACTTTGGGAATTAAAGCCAAATTAAATCGCACGGCTCCCGTACTTACAATCGGATCGCTCATACGGACGCCTCTCAAGATACTCTTACGATATCGTTGACATCTTACGACTATCGTACGATTTGAGTGCCCCCCCCCCCCCCCCCCCCCAAATTCAGTCGCAAAATCGTACAATATTCTGAAAAATGCTACGGTGTCCGTGCTTGGCCCGTGCGATGCTCTCTACGACGTGTCTGCGGGCTTACGGCAAGTACAAATGGTACGATGCATTTTTTAAAACTCGGCGTTATGTCTAGGTCACAAATGCTCCCATTTGGGATACGGCGCCCGTACGATGCCACTTTTAGGTGAAATCTTGCGGGAATCTTGCGGCGCCCGCAAGGGTGTCGTAGCTATCGTGCGGTCGCCGTTGCATTTTCCTTGCCGTACGATGTCCCAAAAAATGCATTGTACGATTTGTTACTTGCCGTAAGCCCGTAGACACGTTGTACTAGAGAGCATCGCACGGGCACCGCAAGGGTGCTGCACGGGCACGTAGCCTTTTTTTCCCTCGAATATCGTACGATTGTTTAGACTGAATTTGGGGCCACTCAAATCGTACGATATTCGTAAGATGTCAACGATATCGTACGAGTATCTTGCAATGTCCGTACGAGTCCCGCAAGGCGTCCGTACGAGCGCTCAGATTGTTAGTACGGGATCCGTGCAATTTAAGTTTGCTTGAACTCCCAAAGTCATCGTACGTGCCCCGGCAAATATGTGACCGCTACACAAAGGTATCGCAGACATCGTACAATATCCGAACTCCACGAAATCGTAGAAAATCTGGCGTAGGTAAAACAAATCGTGCGGCGCCCTGAGCATTAGTGACCTAGGCATACAAATATTTGTTGACGTCGTACGGCGAGGAAAATTCAACGGCGACCGCAGGATAGCCACGGCACCCTTGCGGCCGCCCCAAGATTCCCACCTTATCCCGAATCGGAGCATTTGTGACCTAGGCATTAGTCGAGCATATTATTAGTATTGCTTTCTTTGATGTCAGTTCTCCTTCGATATTCTCTGTCTTGTATATAGCCACTGTTCTTGTACCTCGCGTACCAAGCCGTTCATTTCCCGCTGCAAGTGCCGCTGGAGTATACAGAGCCATTCGCCAACATCACGGACGAAAACCGACGTTTATACTTGGGAAGCGTCGCGTGTCTGGACCAAGGTGTGAACAACGTTACAGAGGCTCTGATAAAATCAGGGATGTACAATGACACCATCATTATATTCTCATCAGGTAAGGATGCAATTGAGTCACTATATAGTCAACTTAAGTGTGAACAGAATTGTCCAATGAAAGTAGCGGTGGAATCTGTCCAAGGAATCACTCCAAGGAGACTACATTTCGCGCCCCTTTCAAATGCCAAGGCAAGGTAGCTGACACATGCATGCCTCCCAATATACATGCCAGATGAAAACCCTTTTTGCTGAAGTGGAGACAACTAAGAGTCCTATAGCTGTTCGCTTTCGGATAAATGAAATCCTATAAGAAAAGAAAAAGAAAGATTGTACTAGAATATCAAGTGCAGTTACATCATGTGGGTTATCTTCAGTCATTCAGGCTTATATACTGTACATATGACCTTCATTACGATCAAATCTTTAGGTTCATGTAAAAGCTCTCTTGCAGAATACCAGGCTCCAGATCGAATATCAACTCCAAGATCCTTGCAGAATACAATCCCTCATATATCGCTTCTTATTACCTTGTTACTTTATATATTCCGTTGAAAACCGCAGATAATGGTGGTGGAACGGTGAGCGGTGCAAGCAACTGGCCTCTGAGGGGTAACAAGACGACCTTGTGGGAGGGGGGCATCCGTGGCGTAGGGTTCGTCAACAGCCCCCTGCTCGACGACTCCGTGAAGGGAACGATGAACAAGGGGCTGATGCACGTGAGCGACTGGCTCCCCACTCTCGTGTCCGGGATCGCAGGGGGGAGCCTGAACGGGACGAAGCCGCTGGATGGGTACAACGTCTGGGATTCAATCAGGTAATTGATTACAGGTCGTTAGTTTTATGATACAGTAACTGGGCTGGTCATACACGAGTCTTCAGTCCAATTGGTTGCCGGTCCTACGGATCGTCTTTTTTCTACGGGTTATTGGTCCTATACATCATTGGTCTACTGCATGGGTAAACTGGTAAATGGTCCTACGAGTAGTTGGTTCTACTCCGGGGTCCTACAATTAGTCATGAATTGGTCTTATGGTTAGAGGGTCATTATTCATGTGAGGCATGCACTTATATATACGACTCAGATTGGACGTACGGGTTATTAGTTACGGAAAGCGCGAGTAAATTATCCTCATCATGCTAATGGCCGTTGGTCATGCCACATACTACAGGTCATAAGTCCTGGGGGTCTTTGTTCATATCGGACTGTTGGTTCTAGGTTGTGTCGTGACCAACGTGATCAATGAAACATTAGTCACGCAACATGTTGTTTACGCCGCGTATGGGTCATTATTCCTATAAGGGTCGACTCACATAGTCATGATGGTAAAGTTCTAGGGGCCGTTGCGCCTAGGGGCTGTTCGCTATTGGTGTTACATTGGTCACGCAACAAGAGGGTTATTGGTCCTGTTGGTCACGCCGCGTACGGGACATTGGTCCTTTGGGTCGTTGTTCCTATAAGGGTCGTCACGCCATATGGGGTCATTTGTCCTTTTGGTTGTTGGTTCTACGGGTAATTGGTCACGCAGTTTGTGGGTGTTTGGTGCTTAAGATCTCTGGTCCTGTCGGTCAGTGTTCCTATAATGGTCGTCACGCCATATGAGGGTCATTAGTCATGGGGTCATTTGTCCTTTTGGTTGTTGGTTCTACGGGTAATTGGTCACGCTTTTTGAGGGTATTGGTCCGAGAGATCGTTGGTTATGTATGTGTATCAAGTATGTGTACACTGCCTTGGTTCTGATGAGACAGCGCTGGTGCATTGCGCATTTCCGAATTCAACGACAGCGCGCATAAGATCTCTGGTCCTGTCGGTCAGTGTTCATATGAGGGTCGTCATGCCATATGAGGGTCATTATTACTGGGGTCGTTGCTCCTAGGGGCTGTTGGCTCTACGTGTTTCATTGGTCACGCAACATGAGGGTAATTAGTCATAAGGGTTGATGGTCACGCCGCGTACTGGTCATTATTCATTATGTTGGGTCATTGTTCCCATAAGGGTCGTCACGCCGTACAAGGGTTATTATTCCTGGGGTCATTGGTCCCGAGAGTTGTTGGTTCTACGGGTCATTGATCACGCTTTTTGAGGGTATTGGTCCGAGAGATCGTTGGTTATGTATGTGTATCAAGTATGTGTACACTGCCTTGGTTCTGATGAGACAGCGCTGGTGCATTGCGCATTTCCGAATTCAACGACAGCGCGCATGTCGTGCTCAAGTACAGGTTCGATTGGATCTGGAGAGATATCGCTTCTCGATCCGTGAACTGCGCATTTCCGTCGTTGACGACGCGACTGCGCGAGTGGCGCGCTCAAGTATGAGTTGGATTGGTTCCATAGATTGGTTCTGAAGACACAGCGCTACTCTGCGCATTGCGCATTTCGGAATTGTTAAGAATGCGCGCGAGTGTCGTCCTCAAGTACGAGTTCGCTTGGTTCTGGTGCATAGCGCAATTCCAAATTCGCCAATGTCCAGCGCGAGTGTCGCGGCTACCATGGCTACTCTGTGCATTGCGCATTTCCGAACTTTGTCGATTTCGCGCGACTGACGTGACCATGTAATGGATCGCTATTGGTTCTGAATATTTGTAGACAGCGCAATCTAGCTCTGTGCATTGGGCATTTCCGAATTTGACGACTATGTTACTTCAATTAAAGGGAGCGTTGAGTATTGGTATTTTCCGAAGTGCCCCCCCCCCCCAAAAAAAAAAAAAAATTTAATTGTAACTGATTTGGTTGATTTCAATTCCATGTGAAAGATCATTAACAAAAATATGGGAAATAATAATAATTCCCATTCAAATGCTCTCATTGTTGTGAAATTTGCTTTCAAAATATAATATAAAAGTGATTGACGTCCGGCTATCACTTTTAGAGAATGCTAGCGCGAAGCGCTAGCGTTCTAGGTACTCCTATGCTTACCGCGCATGTACAATGTGTATCGAAAGCGCCGTTCGCCGTTCGCATCGGCGGCCATCGCGATCATCTTTCGTTCAAAATCTGTTCGGAGTCGCGCTAACACACGGAGAGAAGTCGAAGAGGCGCATAAATCACTGATTTTTAGCGGAATGGGAAAAACCATAATTTTAATCCAACCGATAGTTGGATCATATATTGGAGAATGAATCGGTGATGGTAAGTACCGTACCATATGTATAATTTTAAGCACAATTAGCGTGCAAAAATAATATTCAGTTTCAGTCCCGTATTAGGAGGACCTAGAACGCTATAGCGCTTCGCGCTAGCGTACTCTAGAGTTAATTTGACTCTTTAGTTGTAACGGCTCTTTTTGAATGAACATGAACATGGGTTTTACTTTGTCGTTTGTAATTGTGTATACTTTTCGAGCATGGTGGAGTTATAACTATTAGTTTGTATAATGATGCAGGTTTTGGTTACTAAAGTTAAGTTTGACCAATACTCAACTATCACTTTAAATCTTTCTTCTTTAGGACCGGTGTAAAGTCGCCACGCACGGAGCTCCTTCTCAACATAGATCCGCTGATTATTGTACCGTATGGTCGGGAATACACACTTCCAGGCGAGGCGGTCGGCTGGACGTGTGAACTGAATCAACACCTCGCTGACCTTCCTCACTTCGACGACTTCGACTCGAGGATTGAGGCTGGCATTCGGACGGGAGACTGGAAGATGAAAACAGGGCCTGCAGGTGAATATACAGCCAAACCTGTCTTTAATTAGTGGCCACCTGGGAGGTGTTTCACTAAGATTGTAATTTGAACTTAACTTTAGTTTAGACTTAATCATGTTAACGGTATGGAAAGCCATTTTTAGCCTGGAATGAAAAATATAAAAGTGCAAAAAAGTACAAATTTGAGACTTTTAATAGATTTGACATCAAGAATATTAAATCTCCTTAATAGAAGAAAATAGTTCTGCTTTAACAAATAATTTACTGTGGCATTAATACAAAAATAATGTATACATTTCACGATTGCAACTTATATGTCTTTCCATTATGTTCAACTTAGGATTTTGTTTAAACACCCCCTTCCCGATCTAGTGACCACCGGGCGCTGACCTTGCAGTTTATCAACTGCCGTGATGTATCAACCTGTGTTTAAATAATACAGGTTTCCTTAATGATTTGCCTAAGTTGGTTTGGGACTTTTGATGGATGTCTCTCTATTAATTGGGTATAGACAATTTTGACTAAATAATGTATCCTAATCAATCGGATTGTCTTTCTCTTATTTAAAACAAAAATATTCATGATGAATACGTTTGTTCAGAAAGTCGTTAAACCTCGGATAATTTAACCGTTTAGAACGTAATTAATGGTAACCTATTATTAATTTGTTTCTGCTTTGCCCTTTTTCAGGTTAGTGGGATGTCTTGACATTTATTTGATATTATGCATAATTTCAAATATAGTATTACATTCATCTAAATTATAATGGTCATTGATACAACTATTATTTTTGCATTCTTTTCTCGAACACCAATGTGTAGAATGGGGTTTCTGGGTCCCACCTCCAGAATCAAATATCCCGATTATCGCCCCGAACAACTATCCGAACCAAACCGTTTGGTTGTTCAACATCACAGCAGATCCATTTGAAATGCACGATCTATCAACTCAGTATCCGGATGTGGTTGAGGAGCTGTTGAACCGCCTGAACGAGTACTTCCACGACTCGGTCCCGGTCAGATACCCGGCGCCATCGATTGGGGCGAATCCGGCTCTGCACGGTGGACTGTGGAAGCCATGGTATTAAAGGTAAACTTCAGTATTGGTACGTCCCAAAATGCCCCTTGGGCTTGACAATGAATTGTAAGAGTTTCGGTTGGTTTTGATTCCATTTGCAAGTTCATTGAATAAAACATGTGAAATGGGAATCATTCCCTTTCGAATGCTCTCATAGCTGTAAAATTTGATTTACAAATATTTTGTTTATTTATCGTTTAGTGGGGGTGGTCACACTGTTTTCTTATTTTATTTATTATTATTATTATTATTATTTTTTTTTTTTGGGGGGGGGGGGGCATGCAAGTTATTGAGGGCACACCTTATGTAGTTCCTTATTTTTCACAGTTTGTCCTCTTGTGTTTTGTTTTTGTTTTGTTAGAGTATTGGGGGTGACAAGCGCCCCCACCCCCTTGCCCCCGTAGCTACGCCACTGTAATCGATGGGTTGTGCGCACTGCATAACACTGAGCCAGTGTGTATTACGTACCGTGCTCAGCAGGGGCTCGACATGCTGAAGGCGTACCGCAAGATGGCATCGCGCATCTTAAGCCCGGCGCAGACAGAGCCGACTCGACCCGATCCGACTGGTTTTCAGTCAGGCTAGAGTCAGTTTCGCTCAGTTGGAGCCGATCCAACATGTTGAATTGGCCTCGAATGACCTCCGACTGGCACTTGACTGGAAAAACCTGAGTCCTGAGGCAGCACATACTGAGTTAATCAGGCTGAAAACCAGTCGGATCGGGTCGAGTCGGCTCTGTCTGCGCCGGGCATTATTTACGATCCGAACTTCCTGCTAGGGAGGTTTCAATTGATATAAATATACAAATATAAAAAGATATAAATATGTAATATGAGTAATAATTAGATACTATGTTTTTATAAAAACATTGATAATTTTTCAAAATTAGTTAACGTTTATATACAAATAAGAAAATCAGTTTAAAAAAATGTAATACATGTGGAAGATTGTAATTGTATAATTATAACGAAGGTGCCCTTGTGTTGTTGGGTAATGATGTATGGCAGGTGATTTCAGCATGCTTTCAATTTTGGAATGTTTGGGTCAAGTCCTCGGGATAACCAGATAACGGAATCATATAGTTACCTTCATGAAACTTGTTTTATTATGACATGAAACTTGTTTTATTATGACGCAAAACGCATGAATTAATGGCCAACTTATGCTCCTTAGTGTTAATAATTGTGGTCTTTTATTGGCAAGAACAAACAAACATTAATCGAAATATAATATATTTCCCAATTAGTAAAATATAGGGATATGTACTACAATGTAGTCATGATATACGGCGTATAATATTCCCATTATATTTAATTGGCAAAACTAAGTTATATTGTATATAATATTGCTCCTATACATTGTGTGTATTCACCATAACTATTATAGTAACAATAACACAGATTATGCACGTACAATCAAGATGGTTAGATATACATATAATTATGATATAATTATATTTGTAACATGAAGTTATATTGTATATAATATTGCTCCTGTACATTGTTTGTATTTACCGTAACTATTATAGTCACAATAACACAGATTATGCACGTATAATCATAAGATTGATACATATACATAAATATTATATAATCATATTTGTATAATGATTTTGACATGCAAATTAAGGCTTTATTAGGTACGTGTTAAAATACGATTGTCTTGTTTATTTGCAATAACTTTGCATTGAACTGTTTTTAGCTCAGCGAAACAAAGTGCCAATTACAAATTTATTTGTTAATGGACATGGTACATTATCTTTCCACGAGTCAACGTTATATTACTTTCTTTTAATATAAATTAGTTTTAGATACGATATAATTTATTATATATTGATCATTTTATAGGTGTGTATACGTATTCAAAATCTTGTGAATAAAACATGACAACGTGGTAACCATGGTTATAATTATAACCCACACATTTTGCTCCTTTGAATATATTATAATACTTTTGTGTCCACTGCGTATCGAGCGTTTTTTTTTTTTTAGCTAAGTGGTAATCAGAATTTTCATTTGAATTAAATTAATATAATTTTTCTTTCAAGTAGTAATTACGGAGGCTTTGCAAGAACTCACAATGACGCGATTTTTTTTACCGAAGTGAGTACTTGCGATTACAGTGATTTAGTTATGCTTGTTGACATGTGCAAAGAATGATGAATGGTTGATGAAATGTGTACTATTGTGATCTGATATGTCACGTTAAATATATATTACGGAGTATAAATGAGCGAAATGCAAAGTGATATTCGCTTTCTCATTGCACTGACTTTGTACCAAGTTATAACTTTCCAGTGGATAATTAAAATCTAAATACTTAAATCGTAATGTGTTTGTTAACGAAAGGGAAACCTGTTCTTTGCTTCTACAGTATATTGGTAAAACGAATTGTTCTTTTCCTTACTGTCCTTTTCTGCGATGTACTTGTTTCTCTCTTCAGAGTTCACTTTATTCTTGTCTATATGGTCATTCTACACATTACTTCATACCCTTCTCTCTCTCTCTCTCTCTCTTTGTCTCCCCTTTTCCTCGTCTTTATTTCTGTTCTTATAATCTTCTCTACTTACGCCTTCCTCATTATCTTGTCGGTTGTTTTCTTCACGTTTTCTTACTCGTTTGCCACTACTATTTTAACCAACACCATCGTCGTCACCGCCACCGCCATGATCACGAGGACGAATTGGATGATAATGATATCATCATCATCATCATCATCATCCTCGTGATCATCATGATCAGCAGCAGCAGTATCACGATCGACGATTTCCCAATTTCATCCTCCTTTATAGTTTATGCATTGTTTATATCAAAGCATAATTAAACATTATCATGACACAATACACATTATGAATTAACCATACAAAAAAAAAGAAGAGTTTTACGATGTTTTTTCTTTCTTTTAATATTCTGTTATTATTCCCGAGCCAAATGAAATCATGCAAATCTGAATGGAAGAAAATAGTTTGAAGAGCATCTATACTTTATATAGGAACATAATTGGTTGTAATGCGTTGACATTTAGATAATTTAGTTCATTATAACAGTGTATATGACAAGTACCGTCTCAGCCTAATTAAAGTAATCCATGAACTTTGTAACATTCAACCCAAATCACACGTCTCTTGTAACTTTGTTGTTTGGCTTACGGGAACGTAAGATTGAAATGGGTTTTGTTTTTCAAATGTCTCCATAATTATGGAGATATATTTAAGAATTAATTTGAAAGCGTATAATATGGACGCTTTCGAGTTGTCAATATATTCCGAATTCGGATACTCGATCGTCCTGCTATCCGAATTTCGAATACTTTTTTGTTTGTTTTGTATTTATTCCCCCAAATAGGTGGAATGGCCCAACTTTCAGGAGAAACTGATTTTCAAAGGGGTCCCGTAAATACTTCATTCGACAGATTGGGATAACATCATACATTATGATTATTTTACTCGGTGTTTAACTAGGTAAACATTATACTTGTTCTATGAAAATCCCACCTATCATTCTCTAGAATCTTACAATGAAATTGGGTATTTGACTATTGTCTCAAATAGTGCGTTTGGGGAAACAAATATAGAGTTGATCGATCACTTTAAGGCATACATGTAAAATGAGAAAACAAGTAAACCGAATGGAACAATATGTTGTTATAATGTAAACCTACAAAATAATATGTTTACCCTTTTGAAAGATAAATTTCAATAAATTAGTATTTCAGAGCATTACGTAAAATGTTACTCATTGTTGAAAATAATGGCGAAATGAAAATAATTTGCGCTTCGATCAAAGAAATACAAAGTAATAATTGAACAAATTATGTTTAACATATACGCTGAGTTATGAAATACGTAGTTGAAATGATGAAGAGCTTAGTGTCCTCGTTCAGTTCCAAAATTCGCTAAATCCATAAACAGGTTTATTTTTAGAAAATAAATATTTGAATATAACCCAAAAATAACTACTATACCAGGATTTCTTTATTACATTTTGATGTATGAAGATGGGTGTTTATAATGATACAGAGTGTTGAGGTCTGGACAAATTAAAGTAGTGTAAAAATAACGAAATTTCCTTGAAAATGCCCAAAGTGGAATTACCAAATTTTTTGGAAAAAAAACCGATAATGAACGATAACCACTTGGAGCCTTAAAACTGCTTTTATACTTTGTTGTTGGGCTTATGATAACATAAAATTAAATTAACTTTGAATTGTAAGATGCCTCCTTAAGTATGCACATATTTATTATTGAATGTACAGTCAAAATCAATGAGCAAATGTGATACTTCTTACATTATTTTGTGTTCTCACTATGATAGGTCAACAGTTTTGTCCTTTTCTCTAAAACTATCGCGCATCATCATCCCAAGATATGACAATGATAATGAATTACGTTTCAAATATCTCCTTTAGAATACAAAATCGTCTGAAGTTAATGGACTGATAACTTGCGGCTCTTTACAGTTTACACAGATTCGTGTATTTGCATAAGATGCTACTATTATCTGAAAAGGAAAGAATAAATATTAAAAAGTAAGACTTATTTGACCCTGAAACCGATAGTAATGAAAATTTAAATAGCATGCTTTCGGGAAGTGTGATATTTGCAACAGGCATAAAACACATACAAACATACATATGTCTGAATTGAAGCCTACCAGTAAAAACAATTTCATGTTTGTATGACTATCAGAGGCACCACTGCAACTTTCAGTTTCAGTAGGCAAGCCAATATTGCAGTACTCCCATTCTTTCTGGTTGAGAGTAGTGAAGCACCAAGCGTAGTAGCGAGTCGGTGCGGGATTGCGACAGTAGTTGTGGTCCCCCAACCCTTTAGTGGGGTAATCCTCTGGAGTGTAGGGGTGCGGTTGGGGTTCCTGAACGCTCCACTTCTGGCACGGGATACCGCTCCAGGTCACGTTCACATGGCCTCTGTAATCCTCGGCGTCATCCTTTACGTAGCATTCTCTTGGGTCTGCAACAATAAAGTATGGGAAATATATTGTTATTATAAATACAACATTTAAGAAACAACTGGGTAATTTATCTGTGTTCGGGAAATGCGGTCGTTTCAATTCCGTCGTTTGAACTGTACAGATGACCTCGCTGGAAGCCGGGAGTATATAATTATACAGATTGCCAATACCGATTTTGATACAATAAAGTTTATTCTGCCATTAAAATTGAATGCTCTTTCAAATGTTACACTCAGTTTTTCATTATCTCACAAAAAAAACTTATTTCGTGCAGCGCCCTCTATACCAACACTGAATTACCCCTTCAAAGAGTGATGCACATCTTATATCAACTTTATCATCTCCTTTTGTACACGTGATAAACCTCAGTTTCAAAATGAGTAATTAGTCTTCAAAATAGTATCATCTAATGGCAAAATGTTCAGATTTCAGATTTTCAAAAAAATTCAAAATATGAATTTGTCATAACATGTTAAAAAAATAAAATATGCCGACGAATCAGGAATGTATCATTGATTTACACGGAAAAGGTCATGCTGTACACTATACAGCATGTTCGGGGGTGTTTGGGTGCAGGCTTATAATTTAAAAAACCCCATTTGAATGTCTGTATGTGTGTGTGTGTGTGTGTGTGTGTGTGTGTGTGTGTGTGTGTGTGTGTGTGTGTGTGTGTGTGTGTGTGTGTGTGTGTGTGTGTGTGTGTGTGTGTGTGTGTGTGTGCGCGTGCGCGCGCGTGCGCGTGCGTGCGCGTGCGTGCGCGTGCGTGTGCGTGTGTGTGCGTGTGTGTGCGTGTGTGTGCGTGTGTGTGTGTGTGTGTGTGTGTGTGTGGGTGTGTGTGTGTGTGTGTGTGTGTGTGTGTGTGTGTGTGTGTGTGTGAAAAACTTAGTGTCAAATTTGAAAGAGCATAATATACAATCTTAATGTCAGAATAAACGTTATTTGATCAAAATCGGTTCAGAAACAGCTGAAATATCAATAAATATATCTGAACGGAATAAATGTAGAATCCCGCATTTATTCTAAATAGAGCTAAAATGCTTACACATTTTCAAAAATGTATTCTGACTCTATTTAATCATTTATTTTAACAAAACATAAAATACAAAATCGTTGAAACCAATGCATTTTTAGAAAGCGCCCTTTTGTGTTTCAACAGCTCTTATTGAATTATAACAGGCTTTTTACTTAGTCGTTTGTAATGTGTTATACCTTTCGAGCATGGTGGAGTTATAAATATTAGTTTGTAATGTTATGTGCATGTTTTGGTTACTAAAATTCAGTTTGACCAAAACTATACTATCCCTTAAAGGGACTTAGTAACATTGTCCAAATCCTCAAAATCCAATTGGAAAACTAGCAGTTCTCTCATACCTTGTTTTGTTCGTATTGACAACAAAATCTTGGGACAGGTTTCGTTTTTTCAAATTTCCCTTTCGTTATAAATATATGAACGATTGAAGTTTTCAAATAATAAAATATCCGTTGGAGTTTTGAAACCGTGTACAAAGTGAGTGCTGTGAGTTAGTGAATATCACTTTGCATTTTTGCTCATTACTCGGCCATATAACGTCCATTTGACTTGAAATAGCCTGTGGACGTAATTGATAACAACAATATACATTATATCAACCAAGTATCACGTTTTGCACATGTCAACAAAGTTACTAGATCGGAGGGGAGAAAACATGAGGTTAGTTTTTCTTGGTTTACGGATGAATGATGGCACCTACGGCTATGAAATTTAATACGCAGCATAATATAAGTATTATACAGATCTGTACCAAATTTGAAGCATTTTGGTATTTTTGGTAAAGAGGGAATGTCCCTTTAAGGAAGAATTTAGATTACCGTCTGAATATTTGCGGCAGCCTGGACGGAACAGCCCGAGCTCACACCACTGCCACTGTGTAATGAGATCCACCGTTATGCACCAGGGAGCAACGGCCAGAAAAGTGGAGGTTCTGCAGTAGTTATGGTCTCCTAACCCTGCATTGGGAAACTGCTCCGCGGTATAGTTGTATGCATTGGCGAGAATGTCGGTCCAGGGCCGGCAGGTATGGTTGCCCCAGGTCCTGGACAGGTTTCCGCGGTACGCCATGCCTGATGGGTCTTCTTGACAAGCGTCCTCCTCCCCCGAATGGCCTAAGATTTAAACCAATACATAATTAAGGATCAGAGATTGCCCCCCCCCCCCCCCCCCCCCCCCCCCCCCCCCCCCCCCCCCCCCCCCCCCCCCCCCCCCCCCCCCCCCCACTCAGGTGTTCATCTGTACCGCATGCGCGTTCCCGATATTTTAGGGGCTCAGTTCCGGAAAAAATCCCGAAAATCGTTGAAATAGGGGGTCTTTTAGCATTTTCCCCCGAAATATTTTTAATTATGGGTAGTTTTCAAATGACACTCTTCACCTCGGCACTCTTAATTCATTCACATGTAATAGGGGGGGGGGGGGTAATTTTGCTGGCTCCCCTTCCAAAAGCTAAGAATCTGGAACAAGCATATATATGTGTATGGTTGACCGCCTGAGTGGGGGGGGGGGGGGGGGGGCGGGGGGGGGGGGGCGGGGGACCGGGGGGCCGGGGGGGGGGGGCGGGAGAGATTGACTGTCAAATGGATGCGGAGAGGGATGGAATCAGTAACATGGTTAAGACATGACAGTTCTGGTAGGCTCAGGTCTTAGACAGGTCTACACCGTATAGGTACGCCTTGCCGTTTGGGTCTTTATGGCAATGGTTGTGGGAAGATATTATCTGATTATATAAGGGACATTATTGATACAAATCAATACGTAAATCATCGTGGCCTTTCAACTTGCCATTTACACAATGTATATGAAACTAAGATAAACAGAAGACAATTTCAACTATAGTTGTAACCGATTTTTCTAAAGCTTTTGACCGGATTTACCATAAAATTTGTGGTTGTAAATTAGTTAAATTATGTGTACGACCAGGGCCCCGTTGCAGAAAGAGATACAATCGATTGTAAGCAGTGGCGTAGACAGGTTCTTACACCTGGGGGGGATGATTTGCCGTTCACCGGACCAAGACCAATTTTTCGAGACCAAGTCGTCTTAGTGGAGGGGGGGGGGGGGGGTAGATGTTAAGATGATCGTGGGACAGGGGCGGATCTAGCTTTTTGCCAAAGGGGGGGGGGTTGACCCAATGACGATGCGGAGTGCCGCAAAGCGGCGAAAAAAATGTGGGCGTTTTTGGATCTTTTTGGCAGCCCTAGCCGCGAAGCGGCGAAAAATGTTGACGTTTTGAGCGTTGTTTGGTAGCCCAAGCCGCGAAGCGGCGAAATTTTTTGGCGTTTTTTGCGTTTTTTGCATTTTTTTGGCAGCCCAAGGGGGGGGGGGGTTAAACCCCCTAACCCCCCCCCCCCCCCCGTAGATCCGCCACTGTGGGAGCGAAGTGACTATGTGGGGGGGGGGGGGGGGGGGGAGGGTGTGTCCCCCTCCTAAGCTAGAGAGATTTTGCATTTTGGGACTTGAAATTGTGCATTCTGGTGCTTACCTAGATAGGAAGCGGCGCTTTTTGTTTGCTATTTTGAACCCCCATACCCCCCCCCCCCCCCCCGTAGATCTGTCACTGATATGCACCTCAACACAGGGAGCGAAGTGACTGAGCGGCGGGAGGGCTCCCATGCAAGGGAGATTTTGCATTTTTGGACTTGAAATAGTGCAATCTGGTGCTTACCAAGAGAGGAAATTCGGGCTCTACATTGACTGTATCTGGGAAAGGGTGTCATGATTTGATCGACCAGAAATTTTAAATACATTTTCACGGAGAAAACAAATAGTTGACAAATATGGACCCCAACATAAATATTGTATTTATATGGAGCATCATACACAGTTCTAACTTAACCATTATGCCGCATTATATGATCCGACAACCCTATCGCCAAGAATGAGTCCCGAGGGGTGAAGCTACCGAGGGCTGGGGCAGGGTCAAATATGGAGGGTTTGGAAGGGGGGATCCCCTCCCACGGAGAAGATTTTGCATTTATATACTTGAAATGGTGCAATTTCGTGCACACCACACAAGTAGCCAGAGCAATGCCAGCCTAAACTGGAGCTACGTGGCCCGGTATACAGAAAAGAAATACTCACCCCTGACCATACGCAAATTGCACAACAAACTGAGATTATCTGGTCGCGCGCGTAGCGCGCAGCGAAAAAGGAATGTGGATGTACAAATTACTTTTTTAACGGTAGAATTAACAAGTCTTTGCTCATACAACTAATGTTCTTTCCCCAATCGTATACAGATACACACACAAAATATTATATCCTTCCCTAAAACCTGGGGGGGATGATTGTACATGGCATCCCCCCCACCTTGTGAGCTGGGGGGGATGCATCCCCCTCATCCCCCCCGTTGTCTACGCCCCTGATTGTAAGTTACACTTAATTGAAAGTCAGAAAATTTGCACGTTTCAAACAATCAGATTTGCGCATTTAGAACACATGATCTGACTTAAAATGAATTGTAACTTACAATCAATTGTTTCTCTTTCTGCAACGGGGCCCATGTGTTTTTTCATTAATAATAGATTTGTTCGAATGCCGCCAACAAGAAGTCAGGTATAAAGGTCAAATTTCAGATGTAAAAAACAACAATGCAGGAGTTCCTCAATTACCAAGTCATGATTGTTTACTCCCCTTTTATAAGTATGTAGATGATTTAACTATATAGTAGAAAGTCGAAATTGTACACATGGTTATTGCTCAATAACATGAAACTTAACCCAACTTATGACAGTCTCTTTTATGAGAAATCAAACTCGCCAAATATTGTATGTAAATGGAACACTTTTAAATGAAGAAAATGTAATCAAAGTCGGTTCTTGGAGTTTATATTCAATGCAATTTAAAAATGGGATACTCTAGTATAAAGGAAATGAAAAAGAAGTGCAATAGAAAGTTCATTATGTTACGTTGTAAACTGGATACATACGACCAATATTAGAGTACTGTTCCCCACTTTTTCATTCTAATCTCACTTGTAAACAAAGTGATGATATTTATGTTTTTGTATTCTTTCAAAGAATACAAAAAACGTGCTTGTAGATTTATTTGGGGATCTAATTATCAATCATGTGGCAATGATTTAGAAATACATGATATAATTTATCATTTTTAAAAGAAGGTAGGGAGAAACTTTGTTTTGATTCGCTATTAGTTTAGAAAAGCTCGAACTCTGTTCTTCATGGTTACCAAATGAGACAATTGTGAATTGGAAAATGAAGCTAAAATACATAATTATGAACTTGGACTTACTATTATTTGTCATAACACTGTTTGCAGCGAACATGATGAAAACGAGTGCGATGATTCTTAGCGATGCCATCTTAACCTAAGAATGGAAGTTAAGTTCAAAATAAGTAGAAATGTATAGATAAATTAGTAAAATAGAAAGATAGATAAATAAATAATAAAAACATATTTAATCAATTAATCAATAAATACAATAATTCAATACCAGTGAATAAATGAATGAATAAGTACATAAATAGATACATAAATATCTAAATACATAAGTAATAATGTTAATGTTGTGATATAAAGAATCATGTAATTAAACTTTCTGAATAAATTGACGCGTCGAAAGAATTATAAATATTTCAAACGTTGGGCTTACTTAAAATTGAAACGTTTGAAATATACATCATTCTTTCGACGCGTCAATTTATTCGCGTAAGTAATAGTGTTTCAGAAATTTAATTACAAAAATGTACAGTCATGATTCTTATACCGTATCACAACATTTGTAAAAATATTTATTTAAATCGCGATAATTTTTGTATTTAAACCGATTTGTTTGATTCTTTTTCAAAAGGTATCTGAAGACTACCATTAAAACATGTATTTCCTGTAGATTGTAAAGTACATAATACGAACTACATGTACTAGTATTAAAAGAACGGACCAAGATGGGAAAACTAAACTAATCATGGATTATTTATTATTATTTGTATTATATTTCGTATCAGGGATGTGTGATTGTTATGATTTCTTTACAAAATATGATTGGGTAATTGAAATCATAACAAGTTCAATTCAACTAGCTCTAAGCCCAGGGTTTGGGGAAATCATGAATAAAAATAAGTAATAGAAAATGTATTTCTTTTATTTAAATTGACCAACCAGGCTCCTGTACATCAACAAATGAACAACATCTTGCTTATTTTGTTTTACTTCGTTATGATTTTCGCCAAGATAACTACCCCCCCTAAACAACTGCTCATTATTGCATAACCGATAATTGTTTCAATATGTCCTCTTACCACAATATTTATGCAGTTGTTATGTATATTTTGTGTGAAATTCAGAGATATTCATCACTTTATGGCTGAATGAGCACAGATTAAACACAAAATGACCCAAATACCCAATTCAAAAGTCACAAGAACTTGCGCATCTCTGTACATTGCTGTGAAACAGCACGTGACTGCATTGATTATGGTAGGTGAAACAATGATGTTTGGTATTCCATCCATTTTATATTTTGTAATGGCAAATGTGGTTTAAATGGATTAATTGCCAATGTAAAACATTGCAATTTGAAATTTCTCAATACTCGATAAACTGAATAATAATATTATTTTTGCGAATTTTTAAATACGTCAATTGTCAATATATTGCTTACTCAAGCATGGATTAATGGTTACCTCTTATTTTTACACATTGTTTTCCTAACTTCCATAAAAATATTTTCGCGAGACGAAATCTGGAAACGAGTCTTGGTTATGAAATTATTAGCAGTTGTTTAGGTGGGTAGGTACTTTTTGTTTGGTTTATTTGATACTTTAATAGTAAATGACATGAACATTCCTCATACATATCACAAACGTATCAATTTGATATTTTCAATTTTATACAAATAAAAGTTATTTCAGGGTTTAGAGTGTTTCGATCGACAATGAACACACCCATGCAGCATCGACAATTCAGTCATGTTGCATAAGCCTGATCACATACTTTGATATATATTACAGATTACTTATAATTTTTGCTTTCAAAATCCGTGTTTTTAATACGTCTATTATTGAGTCCGTGTTTGTAAAGTGTGCTATGCACCTCGACAGTAAGTTCCATTACTGATTAGGGAACTAAATTTATTCTGTATTTTGCCCATTTAGAAATGTGTCATGCTCCGAATGCTTCGCGTATTGATAAAGAAAAAATACGAAAGTTATATTATACTCACCTACTGATTTTCGACTAATTTGACGATTTGTACCGCTGTGATGAAAGTTTCTCGAGGACTGACTAGAATTGATGGAAAGAACTCGGAATATATTTAAAAAAAATTACCATGGGCATATACGGGCAAGCTTTGTCTAGGGGGACAGAGGGGACTGTGGCCCGTCATGTCTAACACTACTGCAGTCCCCCACCCCCTCCTCCTCCCCACCAATGCCCACGATGTGTGACACGCATATGAAGATGATATTATACATCATTTGTGGGGAGCCCTGCTCGATCTGTGCCAGACAGTATAACATTACACCCTATACAACAAAAATACATTTTTATCATGTTTATTGTGGTGCGTAACATTCTTTTTATAATTATCAGCTAATCATGATTTGTCCTACCAAAATGATAATCGAATCGCCGAATATATATATATACAGACAAGGCAATTAATAAAAAACATTATGAAAACTTAACAGCTGCAGGTGGAACGAAATACCTGTTCCTTTCTAGCTTTTGCAATCATCATAGAATTAATGCAGGCCCAACCAGGCTCCCATAGGCAATGGGTTAATATACCCGACAATAACAGAATAACATGTTATTGTCGGGAATAATATCCCATTGCCTATCGGAGCCTGGTGGGTCAATATTATTGTATGTAAGTGGGTAAATAATGTTGTGTTTGGCTGCCAAGAAAAGTTGTGTTTTGCGCTCATGCGCTGCAATCAATATATTAAGCAGATAAGCATGGAACAAAATGCGGTTTCCAAATTTCTCTTTGTTATAAGGATATGTACGATGTATTATGATGAATGCAGTGCTGGGATGATTGATTATCTACGGGAGAATTTAAACTTTGTGCAAAGTCAACGCAATGATCGAGTTCGTGATTGTTGCTTTTCATTTTCGCTCATTACTCGCTCATAAGAAACCCATTTTGCCCTAAAATGTTCACACATCACTCAGTGGACAAATCAGATTACAGAAATACACATTTGATTAAATTACTCTTCGTCAGATTTCGCACATTATCCCATCCATTGAAGGGACTTAGTAACATTGTCCAAATCCTCAAAATCTAATTGGAATTCTAGCGGTTCCCTCATATATTGTTGTATTCGTACAATAAAAGCATGGGACAGGTTTCGGTTTTTAAAATTTCCCTTTCGTTAAAAAGATATTTATGATTGAAGTGTTCAGATGTTAAATTATCCACTGGATCGTCAAAACCGTGTACAAAGAGAGGGTAATGAGTTATATGACGGCCATATGACATCCAGTTAACTTGAAATTGTCACACAACACGCAGTGGACATATCAGATAACAACGATATACATTATCAACCACTCATCACTTTGTGCACATGTCAACAAAGTTACTATAGATCCCTTTAAGGCAGTGCTTCTCAACCAGTGGTCCGCGGCCCACTGGTGGGCCGCGGACCTCATTCAGGTGGGCCGCGAGTTCGGCCAAAATGAAAAAAAAAAAAGATTAAAAAAGAAAATAAGATGTGTCTTATTTTAAATGACCACAGCTGAAATTATGTTACATGTTACCAAGATTTGACCTTCTTATTTCCCACAAGCAAGCTCAGGTGTTGCATTGAAAGTATGTAGACACTTTTGCGGCATTGCAACTGACATATAGATAGCACACAGTTTTCTATTTTCTTCTGTTTTATTGTAATTTTGTCATTTTTTCCAAATATGTTTTTGTAAGGTGGGCCTCGAAATATTTTGTAGGAGCCAAAGTGGGCCTCGGGTTAAAAAAGGTTGAGAAACGCTGCTTTAAGGGATAGTTGAGTTTTGGTAAAGAGGGCTCTGCACGAAATATTTTTTTTCTGTGAGGTAATGAAAAACTGAGTGTCAAATTTGAAAGAGCATACAATCTTAATGACAGAATAAACTTTATTTGATCAAAATCGGTTCAGAGACGGCTGAAATATCCATAAATATAATCATTTGTAATTATTGTGGGACCCCACAATAATTCAATAATTTTGAACCAGCCGTTGAAAAAAAAAAGTGCTTACACTTTTCAAAAATTTACAAAAGATGTTTTGAAATAGTTGTTGATGATTCTCTCTATATATTGAACCATTATTTTAACAAAACATCTCATGCACAATTTTGTATTCAAAATTGTTGAAACCAATGATGTTTTAGAGAGCGCCCTCTTGAGTCTTTTTTAATCATATATAACAGGCTTTTTATTTAGTCATTTGTAATTTGTTATACCTTTTAAGTATGGTGGAGTTATAACTATTAGTTTGTATGATGGTGCAGGTTTTGGTTACTGAAATTCAGTTTGACCAAAACTGTACTCTCTATACCAAAACTCAACTATCCCTTTAACATTGTTTAAAGCACTTTCTATTTGCCATCACTCGACTTAGCTGGTCTCTGCCTGAAGAACGCAGTTCTTTTTTAAAGCCAAATGACAGTATTGGGAAAGTTACCGTAAACATCTCAGTATATTGGCCAAACTAATTGATTAATATTGTTGAATTAGTGTAAAAAAAGGGGCTTGTGTGGTAAAATCCAAACCTCGGAGAATATGTAATGCACGTCGTCAATTAGTCACTTTCAAAGCAATTTTTGTCCGAATCTTAACATTAACAGATAAATTATGATAATTCTTTCACATGGTATGTGATGAAAGCATATTTTATGTTTTGTTGTGTGTGGGGCGTTTCCAAATACTGTTATTTGGCTTTAAATGATAGCCATGAAGAACATGCTGTCTTAATCTTATTCAGCCCCTACAATAACATGCCTTCGAAGAATCCCAAAAAAGCATGATCTGTACATCTCAGTTTGAACATACCAGTTTAGCAGCGTAAGTGTATGTTAGATCCTTGGTGTCTTGCAACAAGAGGTATCCATATTCTTCATTTAAATAAGGGCCTCATAAATGTCTTGGGATACTTTCATTAGCCTGACCATATTTCTCTCATTGAAGATGTGGACTGAGCTCGCATTGCTTGCTCATGATGTTTGGTCCATTTTGGTGCTCAAAACCATCGACGAGGTGAACTTGAATAATGATAAGAGTAACAAACATAATGAATAATCATTATAATAATGAATATACAAATATATATTTCTCATCAGAGGGCATGTCTGAAATGCCTAGGACGACAGCAGCTTCAGTCTCGTCCCATAGCCGTCGCGGTCGACCGTCCTCCAGACTCCGATGTACATCTACATTTAAATCCCATCCAAGCAACCTTCGGGGCTTTCTCAACCATACGGCGAGACGAATTTGAACAACTATAATAAATAGTAATCTTGGTAATCATAATAGTTATATTGATTATGATATTCCCGAGACATTCGTTGCTATATATAATATAATAAGAACCGCGGAAACAGTGTGAAGAGAAACTGTGCAGAAACTGTGTTAAATTGGAGCGTTTTCATCAGTGGCGTAGATCTGTTTTGAGAAGTGGGGGGGGGGGGGGGGGTGATGTGAGGGAGCGGAGCGACCAAGCACAAGGGCGCGAAGTGGCTGAGGTGGGGGGGGGGGGGGGGGGTTATCCGGTTTACCCCCCTGTCACAGTAGGGAGCTTTTGCAATTTTTCAATCGAAATAATGCAATCTGGTGCATACTTGGACCACCACGCAAAGGACAAAACAGTCTTATATGTTTTGGTATAATTCAGTTTTTTTATATTAAAGGGAACCACCACCCCAAAATATTATTCGTATACAAAAAAAGGTAATTGTTTTGGTTGTCCATTCCACCTACAAGACAAGTTCAGAAAATGGCTTCCAGATAAGACAAAGAAAATGGCTTCCAGACAAAGAAATACATAAGGTGTGCTCCCCCCCCCCCCCAATAATTTTCCGACCACGCTACGCCACTGGTTCCGTAAGTGTTGATGATGTATGTATTGTTTATGAAGTACACAACCCTTTGCAGAGTGCTGTACGTGCTCAATCTCAGAAGCAGTTTCTTCAGCAAACGTGTTATAAATTCATGGAACAGTCTTCCTACGTCATTAGTCACTGCTACTAGCGCCGTCACTTTCAAACATGGTCTGGATACTGTTTGGTTAAACAAAAGATTTGATATCGTTTGACATCCATGTATGCTGCAGTAAAAGAAATGCTATCAATGTGTTTATGACCGGGATATCTACAGGGCTATACCCTACACCCCTGTGTATATGATGAATGTTTGTACAGGCCATCCACCCGCACCAAAAAGTGTGTGTGGGGGGGGGGGGGGGGAGGGGGGGGGGGGAGGGGGGATAGGGATATATAGGCCTACCCCTCATCCCGCGATCTACGCCCGTGTGTAAAACAAAAATGGGAGGTAATCGTCCGGGGGGTATGAGCTTATGCCATGGCGTGGCGTCCGTCGTCCGTCCGTCCGTCCACAGTTTTCAAAATGCTTCTTCTTCGTTATTTTTCAACCGATTTTGATTCTGATTGTTTCATAAGATAGGGCTAGGAAGGGGATTTAAAACTTCTACACAGAATCGTGAAATTCATTATATATGCTAATTTATGCAAATTTATTCAAAATCACAAAAAATGCTTCTTCTCCTTCATTTCTTGACCGATTTTGATTTGGTTTGCTTTATCTGGTAGAGCTAACTTTGGTACACTCAACTTCTACACAGAATTTTGAAATTTTTCTCCATTAATTAATTATGGTAATTTATGCAAATTTATTCAAAAAATCACAAAAAATGCTTCTTCTCCTTCATTTCTCGACCGATTTTGATTTGGTTTGCTTTATCTGGTAGAGCTAACTTTGGTACACTAAACTTCTACACAGAATTTTGAAATTTTTCTCCATTAATTAATTATGGTAATTTTGTATTTATTTATTTATTATTTTTTTAATTTTTTATTTATTTATTTATTTATTATTATTATTTTTTTTTTTTTATTTATTTATTATTATATTTTTAAAAAATTTTTTTGTTTTTTTTCCCCATGTTTCTTCTGGGGCGTCAAATTTATATTTTTTTCACTCTAATTTTTTTAAAATTAATTTTTATGTCCCTTCCAGGGCATCACATTTTTATTTGTTGACCAGTTGAAAAGTGTACCACATGAAATTTGCGATATTTGATGTTGCGAGATGCCGGATGAGCGCTACGTCATTGACGTTCTGGTCAAATTATTATTATATTTTTTTTTTTTTCCCCTCCACAGGGCATTTATTGGTATAAGTAAAACAAAATTAAACATAGCATGACATTTACAAGCATATCATAACAATAACAATAAATGAACCATAAATGAACCGTCGTATAATTTCTTTGTATAAATATAACTAATTAAACAATATCAGAAAACATACTTCTCAAGGAAAACCATTTTTTATCAAAGTATTTACCATGACCTTTCAAACTAAATATATATTTTTCATTTTTATAATATGAAATTGAAGCTGATTTAAACTGAGAAAATACAGGTATTTTATTCACTAGTTTACTTCGAAATATTATTTGCTTACTAACGAACAATAAACAGTTTATTGCTCTATTATTTAAACCTCTTAATCCAAACAATATATTTTCATTTGTAAAATGTATGTTACAACCAGCACTTATGTTAATCCATCTTTCTAGTTTTGCTCATATAATTTTAACAAATTGACAATCACAAAATAAATGAGTAATTGTTTCAGTATGAGCATTACAAAAGGAACATAATTCAGTTTCAACCATGTTCAATTTAAACAATATGTCGTTTGTAAACAAAATTCTATGTAATATTGTAAATTGAAACCAACGTAAATTAACATCAATAGAACAATTAAATGCAAGAGCACAATACTTCTGCCATATGGATTCATCAATATTAAAAAACCTTTTCCATTTTGTATAGCTTTTACATTCTTCCCTTTTTTGTTGTAATAATAAAGCATATATATGCGAGCATCCTTTTCGAAATTGACAAATAAGGGAAATTAAATCTAATCTTAAAGGCTGTTCCATTTTCACAAAAATACCACAACGGTTATTGAAACCAGATTTAATAGCTTCACATAGGCCAAAGTATTGCAAAAAATTAACTGTAATTTGATATTTCAATTTAAATTCATTGAGTGACAAAAAAGCTCCATCTGGTCAAATTATGCTCCAAGAATGTACATTTCTACTATACAGTGCTAGAAGAAAACTTGCTTTGAAATTTTGAACTTTTATTGAAAGAAAATACCTTTTGGCCCCAGGAGGGCATATAAAGGCTTAAACATAAACAATATAACATAATGTACAAAAGAGCTTTGAAATGTCAGTAATCATAAACAATGCAACGAGAGAAATTACAGTACATTATAGTAAAGGGATAGTTGAGTTTTGGTAAAGAGAGTACAGTTTTGGTCAAACATAATTTTAGTAACCAAAACCTGCACCATTACATTACAAACTAACAGTTATAACTCCACCATGCTCGAAAGGAATACAACATTATAAATCACCAAGTAAAAAGCCTGTTATCATTAAAAAAGAGCCATTAAAACTCAAGCGGGTGCTCTCTAAAAACTCATTGGTTTCAACAATTTCAAATCAAATATTGTGCATGTGATGTTTTGTTGAATTAGTGATTAGATAGAGAGATAATCAACAACTATAATCAAAAACCATGTTTGCACATTTTTGAAAAGAGGAAGTATTAAAAAAAAAAATTTAACGGCTGGTTCAAAATGATCGAATAAATGTGGAGCCCCACGTGTATTACAAATTGTTATGTTTATGGATATTTCAGCCGTTTCTGAACCGATTTTGATCAAATAAAGTTTATTCTGTCATTACAATTGTATGCTCTTTCAAATTTGACACTCGCTTTTTCATTATCTCACAAAAAATGTATTTTGTGTAGCGCCCTCTATACCAAAACTCAACTATCCCTTTAAATATAAGTTTCAATGAACAGCATCTGGGCAAGAATTTGTCCCCAAAGGGGCGAAAAATTGAATTTTAACATAAATAATAAAAACCTGTGTACCAAAAACAGTTTGGCATGTATAAACTATTAAATATATAAACTGTAATACACAATAAAATACAATATGGTGCATAGAATCGATTACAAGGTATATACATCATATAGGCAAGAAACAAATATATAGTATAAACAACCTACATATGAGAGACTTTACGGTTACTCATACAGCCATTCAAATGTCCTAAGCTCATAATTATGTAAGAGATTTTGTCATAGAAATTAAGGCGAGGAATATAATATTGTGTGAGTGGAGGGGGGGGGGGGGATATATTTTGTGAGTGGGGGGGGGGGGGGGGGGGACCTAGGGTGGCTTTGAGGATCTAAACTTTACACTAATAGCACCAATCAACTTACAAAGCTTTATCAATTTTCTTTTACTTATACTATTAAAGGGACTGTCCTCCTTTTGCAAGCCAAATTTCAAAAGTTGCGAGGTTATTGTCTTATATGAAAGAGCATGCCTGAAAAAATGAGGGCTTGAAATCTCTTTTTCGTGGAGTTATAGACCTCAAAATAATAAAACGACACAGCGCGTTTAATTGTGCATTATACGATCGAGTATTCACCCGGTGCGAAATTTCGCTCACGGCGCATTCCACGGAGTACCACGTTGCTGTGCGTGACCATTACGTGATGACCCGCGCACAGATTGTGATCGAACAACGGCGTAAGCGAATACTAAACAAAATAACCAAAACTATCTAAAACTGACTACATGTAATTGTATATTCTTCATTTTCGAGACCTTTTCCGTGACATACCTTTACAAATGTCGGCTTCACAATACCTTTACAAGAATAAGTACAATATTGTTGTAATATTATGCTTAATTGACCGAATATAGTTTGGTGGAGGGGCGCATTCGTTTTCCATTCGTAGAATCCAAACTACAGGGCTGTTCGATCTGAATTTGTGTGTGTGTGTTACATTCATCCCCCATTCATCCGCATCCGTCTACTGGAAACTGTTCAGACGATTTGTAAAAGGCGGAGCTTCTCCATTTTAAAAGTATTTGGGTATCTATAATAATATTTTGGTAACAAGTCCTGCCTCTGAGTACAAAAGAAGCTACATTCAAATAATGTATGAAATTTATCACAATCTTATTTTGATTACACAGTGCATAGGCACAATATTTTGTATTATCATTATCTTCCTATTACAACTGGAAGTTGGGTATTTGCTAGCCTAAATTTAGTACAATTAATAGCATGTTTGCGGGGAAGAATCAAAAGATATTTCTCCAACTCAAACTTAGTTTTGCAAATTGCAATATAATTTATATCGATTTGTAAGATTTGTAAGATTTGTAAGATTTGTAAGATTTGTAAGATTTGTAAGATTTGTAAGATTTTATTTACTCTATCGACCCCCTTCCGGGGTATGAGAGTACAAACTTTTTTTAACAATATACAACAATTCAAAAACAAAACATGCAACAACAATGTAACATAAACATATCTACAAATTCAGCCTTTCTGGGCAATTTACCCTTCTGCCACTTCGTGTCAATATTGGTGCTCTATTTCTCATATCATTAACGAGACAATCCTCATCAAAATATGTTTTCAAGCTAAATTTTAACATAATAACTCTAACAAAATATGCTAACTTCTTTAACTGGCAAGTATTAAGCGTATTAAAAAGTGATTTCATATACAAACCACACGGAGTACAATCATACAGTTTCTTTGGTAAATACATTTGTCTTTCATTATTAAAAAATGGACAAATAAAAAGATAGTGATATTCATCACCAATGCCTTTTAAGGAGCATAAAGAACATTGCATTTCATCTACTACAGTGACATCAAATCTACTCTTATTAACCGGAAGATTGTGTGTTCTACATCTAAATTTACACAAGGAAATTAAATCTTTTTGAGGCAATACATTCAAATAACGTTCATAATTGAGACTAATTTTAAATATTCTATAATTAGTACAAATACGGTTTGACCAAGTAGTAGATTGCCACTCCTGAGCAAAAATATCTCTTAATCTACATTTTAAAGACGACACAACCCAATCAATACTATGACCTTCACCTCGAGTAAGCCAAATGTTCCCTAACCCTGACTTATCCAGTAGCTTCTTAATAAATACCAACCACTGTGATTTGTATCCTAATAAGTTCTGCTCATCAGATAACATGTACAAAATCATCCTATATAAAAATATATGAGTATTTAGTCTGTTTTCCTTTAACTAATCTCAACCAAAATCCAATCATTCTACATTTAATATAATTCAAAATCACAGTCCGACCAGTTTCGCCATACACCATGCAGTCCGGTGTACAATTATTAACACGCAATATCATTCTTAAGAATTTCCTATGAAAGACTTCTATCTTATCAATACATTCAAAGCCCCAAATCTCACAGCCATACAATAAAACTGGCAATACCAAATGATCAAACAAATGGCACTGTGTTTCAATGGATAACTGTAATTTTTTGGCTCTAATTAACATACTAAACATTGCTTTCCTTGCCTGACTAAGTTGTTTTAGAATTGCCTTCTTAAAGGTACCATTATAATTAAAGATAACTCCCAAATAAACATAGTCATCCACAACTTCAATTCTTTCTCCAGCAAGACTAAATTCTGGAAATCTTTTAACTTTGCCACGAGAGAAAATTATAACCTTAGTCTTACTAACATTAACTGTTAAATGCCACAAACCACAATAATCATTCAATGCATCAAGGGCTTTTTGTATATCGATATAAAAAAATATTTGAAATGGTCTGTAATGTAAGACTACTGTATCAACCAATTACAATTTCAAGGGATTACATCATTATTTTTCTGATTGAAGTGTGTCAACAAGTGGTGCAACACAACCAAGGCAAGGCAGTCAATGAATGTGGAGATGGTATAAAATGAATCGTCTTATTATATTCAAGTTACTTTATCAATGGCCTGTTGAAGAAAAGACGTAGATCACCGGTATAAAGAGGTGAGTTGATTTGTTTAGTTATTTGTAACGAATCCAGCTCATTGCATGTGTTTTGATAGTTTACTGTTGCACGAGAAGCCAGGCATAAGTTCATAACCCACCCTTTTTCCAAACACTTCTCCCCCGCTCTTCCGGGGGCTCTCTTGCTGCGCGTCCGCTGATGGCTGGGAGCGGGTTGCGTTGTTACGTTCGTTTTTTGTTGTCATCTTGTCATGTGCAAAAAGTGATAAATGGTTGATAAAATGTGTATTGTTGTGATCTGATATGTCCACTGAGCTGAGTAATGTCAAAATAAACACATTACTAATGTGTTTTTTTTTTTTATTTTAATTTATATCATTTGGCGAATTAAAGGACAATGAAATCCAGACAAAATGTTGTATGCACTATAAGATACTAACTATAATGAATAGTCTCTGAAAATTTGAGTACAATCGGTCAAGAAATAAGAAAACTATGGCTCTTTGAAAAGAGCCATGTATTTCTTCAAGTGACTCAAATTGGCAATGCACTCTGGCAAAGTTGTGGACAACTCCCCATACATTTTGTACACAAAATTTCAGTTTTGTTCAATTTTCTCAAAAAGTATGTTTACCCTTCGTTCGAGTTCAACATATGTTTTGTAGAATGCTTTTTTACATAACATATCATGAGTTGGGGGAATGGAAAAATGTGACTATGAAGAAAACTGTAAAAATGGGAACATTTGTGTACAAAACATATGGGGAGTTGTCCACACACTTATCAGAGTGCGTTGCCAATTTGAGCTCCCCATAGGAATAAATGGACATCTTCAAAGAGCCGTAGTTTTCTTGTTTCTTACCCGATTATGCTCTAACTTTCAGAGATTATTCTTCTTAATCTCTTCAAGACTATGAAAGCAACATTTTGCTTGGGTTTCATTGCCCTTTAAAATTAAATGTATGAATGAGCGAAAATACACAATGATGAACGCTAATTCATGTGCACTGAGCTGACTGTACCACCGGCTGTCCTCGCCATGCTGTTCCTTCGTATTAGAATCGCATTGCCACAGTGCTTATTTTTATGCGCGGCGGCGGCATTGTAAATTTATTGTGGGAGGGGTGTTGGCGATTTCACTTTGACCCTGTCGTTATTGGCTACGACCCAACGCTACCGGTATTAAATAAAGGAATAGACCCACGTATGATGTCATGTGTAACATACAAAGTATTTTACACATGATTAACAGAACAGCACGGTTCTAACTTTCCTGTGGATAATTAGAAATCCTAACACTTCAATCAGAAATATCTTTTTTACGAAAGGGAAATTCGAAAAACCAAAACCTGTTGCATATTTCTATTGTATTGGTAATACAAATACAACAATTGAGGTATTATTAACCACCCCTGCAAGTCAAGGTGTTAACTGCATATACTGTATACTTCTACTTCTTCTACTTGGGTACTCGACAGGGTCCATCAGTCAGGACGTAGAGTCGAGGGGAACCGGTGAGGTGTCCCATTAATTGCCGATTGAGGCAACTGCTCCCGCAAAGGCTCCTAGTGATGTAGAAGCCAAGATATTATTGGGGAGCGCATTCCATGCTGTTACAGTTTGTGGGATGTAGGAGTTCTGGTAAAGCTGCATTAACGGGTATTAAAGGGATGCCTGTAAAGTGTTGAACTCCACGAAAATTACTTGGAGCTTCCTCGTTTTCTCTTCTACCGTGTAAAGCTTATGGTAAGAGAAGAATAAAATAGGGTTGGATTTTTTCAAATGCCCCTTTAGTATGAAGATATCTATCATTTAGCTCAAGAGCGTTAATGAACGGTCATAAACCTCATAAACGTCAAACAGCACTTTGTTGTAAAAGCTGACGCATATTTTCGCTTTTTTAACCAGGAAAGCAGTACATTCTTTTTCAATGAAACGTTCACACATAATTAGGACATATCTTACGATGATTTTGGTACAAGATTGAAGTCTTAAATGTCATTTTGGGCAATATCTGACACTTTACAGGTGCACCTTTAACTACTAGATTTCTAAGTAAGATTTGTGGATTTTGACAATGTTACTCGAGTCTAGTTCTATTTTAACTTCTTCTCCCCGCTCTCTGGAGCTCTGGCTCTGCATCCCCATACATGTGGGGAATAATTTACTGGTGTATACTAGTCAAGCTCTCTGCAGCCACATCTACGAGTATCACACAGTGACGTGGGTCAGAAAATATACACATTTGCACCAATCAGATTTGCGCATTAGTCAAATGATCTGACTTTCAATTAATTGCCATTTTACAATCGATTGCAAGTCTATCTGCAATGGGACCCTGGCCTAGCTGCTAGCTGCTTGCAGTTAACCCCATGACTTGCTGTGGTGGGCTGTGTAGGTGCATGGTATTACGTACAAACATAGGCGTACGCAGGATTTTTTCAGGGGGGGGGGGGGGGGTTCCGTAATTTATTTACGAAGCAGAGACGAGGATCCATACAAAATGTTCGAAGCTGAGACCAGGATCCATCAAAAAAATTAAAAGCCGAGACCAGGATAGGATCCATCAAAAATGTACAGGGCTGAGACCGAGACCATTTGTTAAGTTGTGTCATCGGGGGCCGAGACCATTGGTTATGATGGTCGAGATGATGGATTCGAGACCCGTTAAAAATGGTAAAGGGGAGGTTTGAACCCCCCAAAATAGCAATTTTTTCATACCTCCTGGGTACGCCTATATGGGTACAAACCATCCAGCTCCGATAGAAGGGGAACATAAATTCATTAGCTGCACATAGGATATTGTAGACATTTTGATTTGACACTGTACATACACTACAATCGACCCACCAAACAGTACGGAAATACACCAAATGGTCTTTTATACTCTGTATACTCTCCAAGAAGAAGAAGATAACTTATAACCAATAACGGTAAAGTCATAAATTAACATTTTTAATCAATATTCCAATCAAATCAAGTCAATCAAAATCATTGAAGCTCAATTATTATTTTCACAAAATATTAATGAAATCAGAGAAATTTAGATTGCACAGACCCTGATTGTGAACAGATATTTATCATGTTTTTTTTTCTTGCATTTAAATTTCAGGTGAATTTGATACTCGGGTGAGTGCACCTGAGCCACATACTGTAAGGTTGGTAAGCCGGCCAGCTTGCTGGAACCAATGAAATAGCGAAGTCCACGGACATTGTGATCATCATTCATAGTTCTTGCACGGTGAAGTGTTCAAGTCACTTCAAGAGACTGTGAACTAGTAGTCAGCAGGGATAATATATCTCAAGTACTCACTTCCTTGTACTCACAAGTACTTGCCGTACGTTGAAGTTTTAAAGAGATCCTAAACTAGTACTAGGGATTACATCTCAGGAAGTCACAACCATGCCAGGAAGAGGAAACAAGAGAGGTCGTGGTCGAGGAAGAGGAAGAGGAAGAGGAAGAGGACGCCCTGGGACATCTACTAGGGGACAGGAAACGGACCAGGCTGCTGACTGGTGCCTTGCAAAAACAACAGACGGGGATGAGGACTTTGTAAGTTGATTTGTACTGTCTTAAAATATTGTTCCTCGTGTGATTCATTCATTATACAATTTATGTTTTGCTTAACCCATTGATAATTATTATTGTTTGCATTGTTTTTATTTGTTTTACACTCCACAATTTGTTTCAGTCTTTTTTTATATACTTTGATGTATCTTTACTATAGGTATACAAAAAAAGATATAGATATAACTTGAAATATTTAAGATACTTCTATAGATAGACATCAAATGTAAAGAAAATGCAATACATAATGGTAAAAACTAAGAATGCTTAACTAGAGAGATCTATAGATAGATTAAATAGATCTATAGATCTTGATAGATAGATAGAGAGATAAATATTGAATAGATGGATAGATAGATAGATCTGTATTTTGCCATATGGGAGAAATAATTGAAAATGAGCAAAGAAAAATAAAGGGAGAAATATTGTGAACAAACATCTTACAGATTTGTTATTATTTCTCGCCCAGATAGATACCATAGAAGAAAATGATAATAAGTAAATAAATGAAATTTCTATCTGCAGGAAAAGCGACCTGAGTTTCTGTTCCTGTCATCAGCTGTGACCTTTGACCAGCATCTTTCAGCCCAGAATCGGGACAGGGATGTGTACCTTGCCACCCTCCAAGTGCTGCTCAAAAACGGAGTTGACATTCCTCAAGGTATGCTAAGTTGTTTCCTGGGAAGAGGGGTGGTGGTGGTGGTGGGGAGGGGGGGGGGGGGGTGGAGGTTCTTACACATTTGTGAAGAAGTAACGCTGTATCTGTGTATTCGCTGTAACCGATCATCGGATCGGCATGCCGATCACGATCCGATCATACATGATCGGACCGTTTTTGCCGATTTCCGATCATGCAGAAAAAATCGGAAGATCGGATCGGCAACAAAAAAAAAAAAATCATTTTTTTTCTTTCTTTGGAAAATGATCCCAAAAAACATATTTTGGGAATATAAATGAATACCAAAGCAACATATATCCATATGAATAAGCCCAAGGTAATCTTGTATGGGTATGCTTTCATTTAAAACTGATTACCTCTCCTTTTACAAAATTACTCGCGCCGATTCTGAGCTTAGTCCCATGTGATTCTGAAAGGTTACGCCAAATTAATCACATGGGACTAAGCTCAGAATCAGCGTGAGTAATTTTGTAAAAGAAGAGGTAATCAGTTTGAAATGAAAGCATACCCGTACAAGATTACCTTGGGCTTATTAATATGGATATATGTTGCTTTGGTATTCATTTATATTCCCAAATAAAAAAAAAAATTTTTTTAGCCGATCATATCCGATCCGATCTGCGATCCGATTTCGATGATCAATAAAATTTTGCCGATCCGATCAATCGATCCGATCATCAAGGTCAGTTACAGCACTAGTATTATAATCTAACCATTTTTCTGTTTAATATCAAGACCAAAATAATATGCTAAATCTGTTGTATAAATATATCATATTTTTTCGCTCCATTGTCAAAGAGAAGAAACAAAATTATTAAAATGACCTGACCCTGACCCTGACCCTGACCCTGACCCTGACCCTCTCTCATACCCTGAAAGGTTCACTTTCGAGTTGCTTGAGACAACTACTGACCCAGTAATTGCAGTCAAACCTGTCTTAGCAGCCACCTGTCTACAACAGCCAACCTGCCTATAGCAACCAACCTGCCTATAGATAGCAACCAACCTGCCTATAGCAGCCACTCTGCCTATAGTTGCCAGCAACAGTTATCCATTCCGTAGAGAAACAATGGAATGCAACTTGTCTATAAGATAGATTCACCTGCCTACCATGGCCTCTTTTCTTGGTTCCCTTTAACGCCTTGGCTTCAGGAACCGGGTAAGTTGTGTACAAAGTCTATGGGGATTTCAGAAACTTGTAGGGAACGGGTTAATAGACCTAGGCCCCGTTGCAGAAAGAGATACAATCGATTGTAAGTTACGATTGATCGTAAGGCAGAAAATTTACGCGTTTCAACCAATCAGATTTGCGCATCTAGAACACGTGATCTGACTTACGATTAATTGCAACTTACAATCGATTGTATCTCTTTCTGCAACGGGGCCCTGGTCACTATTTCAAACAGGTTTGACTGTATTCGATTTTTGTGCTAGTTTGATTTTCATATCTTGTAAGCAATTATGCCAAGTTAATTGAGGCATTTCTGTTTTTTTTCTCTGTCATCAGGGGTCAAGATGAAGACCCAAGTAGTGACCAAGGCTTGGAATGACCACACGCTGACCAAGATCCTTCTCTTAGATCCCACTACTTTCACCCTTGTCAAGCTACAGAAGCTCTGACCCTTGGACACAGTACTAATTACTTGATTTTGTTGCTGATTTGTAATCATTTAAATGAGTATGTTAACCTTTTCTCTATTCTTTCTTTTACCAGGGGTCAAGGTGAAGACCCTAGCAGTGGCCTGGGCTCGGAATGACCACACACTGACCAAGATGCTTCTCTCTGACCCCGACACCTTTACCCTGGTGGAGCTGCTGAAAGCTCTGTCCATGCTGGATGCCGGCCGGAGGCTACGGGAGAAGGAGCGTCGTCTGAGGCAACTGCAGGTTCTTGTCCAGGACAAGCAGAAGGTCCGACCAGGCAAGATGTCAAAGGTCAAGTCTGACATCGACAACCTCACCACCATGAAGCCAAAGGTAAAGTTTGTTCAGAACCTAAAACAGTTCAAGTTTTATTGTAACTGGTTGTAACTAGGAAAGTCTTTCAGTAAGTGTTTGATTAACAGTGATTTACTGTTTTGGGGAGATGTCATGGTATATTAATTTAGGCATTCGTCTTTCAGTGTCAAGGTAACGACCCGTGGATGATGTATTTGATGCCCAACCTGGCATGTGTGTCCTCCAGAAGGAAAGACATCATTTGCTGCAGTCTTCCCAAATTGAATAAATGGCTACCTGGCGAGAACTTGTTCTTGTAAATGCTCATGTGCCGTATGCAATGGGAAATGTAAACTTACCTAGTAAACTATGTCAGCTCATTTCAACATGATTGTATTAATATGCAAATCTATTTATGGCTATTATTATTACTCTCTTGCAGACTGGTTCAGTGAGTGGGGCATTATGTCGACATATCCGGCGGTGGGTGCGTGGACTGTCGGCCAAGGAGCTAGAGTTCTATGCTCTGCACTACCCAAAGGAACCCTGGAAGAAGCTGGCTGATATCTGCCATCTGAACCCCTCAAAGGTAGGCCTTCCACTCATGCAGACATAACTGTTGTGTGACGTAGACATTGCATAGGCTTTGTGTGGCTAGCATGCACTTGTTGACATGCTGACGTATGCATTGTCCATGTACTCTGTATGATCAGGAAATTGTGTATATGGCGTGTAAATGGTCATACTGGCTTATGACCATTTTGAATTGTAGCGCTAGATTTGGGCCTATCCAGCACTAACTCTAACCTCGAGGATATATTGTAGTTATTTTAATTCAATTAATTATCTGTATATTTGTTTATTTGATGTTTTAATTTTACTTCTTTATTGTTTTATTTACATTATTTGTTGATTTGCCTCTTCAATGCTATATGTAGATAATCCATATTGTTTTCCACTTTAACCAGATATGACTGATGGATGTTTTTTTTACAATTCAGAACATTGAGCTAAAGATGCGCCCTAAATCATTTATTCTTAATCATTTATTGTTGATTGTCTTATTTTATTTCCACCAATATTATATCAAATTAGAGGCTATCATAATTGGCATGTTGATTATTTACCTTCTTTAAGTTTTAACATCTAATTTTCCTCTGTAGGACTTCCCCGAGAAGCCCTGGTTCCTGCCTTTCTGCTTTGGGGAGCCAGCCCCGAGTGACAGCCTGGTTGCTAAGTGCGCCGCCCTGAGTGCAGACAACGTCAATGAGATCGTGCAGGGTGCCGACATCCCGTATACGCACATCAAGGGGTTCACCGCCAACCTCACAGAAGAGAGCAAGGTCCGCATTGCGACTTACGAGGAGAAAGTTGACACGCTTTTGTGGTAAGTAAAAAGATATATTACTAACTGTAGTCTATCTTTGTATGCTTTTGTGGTAGGTAAAAAAGTCTACTGACTTGTCATTACGCTTTTTATGTAGCTTTTCATCAGCATATTTGATATTTCAGCTCTCTAGTCACTCAAGTACTTGGACCTCCCACGATCAGGCATGGATGGGCTGATGTGTGGTTGGTATGGTGCTGGAGAGACTGTAGGTCTGTCCTCAGGGAAGCACTTAAGAAGACTGATAACTTATTACAAAACTAGATGTTCGTTTCAAGACAGTTTTGCTTCATGCCAAGGCATAATTGACATCTGTTTTGCATTGTCACAATCCTCACCCAGGTACTATGAGGACCTCCCCTGTGCTGGAGTGGAGGAGGTGATCTTTGGTCGACTTGGTGGAGGGGAAGCAGTTCGCCTGACCTCAGGAAAGCTTATGGAAAGCTGATTCTATTGTAGTATGAAAACAGATGTTCAATGTCAGAAAAACTTTGATTTACACTTGGGTATAAAGGGCATCTGTTCTTTTTTGTCACAATCCTCACACAGGTACTTTGAGGACCTCCACTGCTCTGGAGTGGAAGAGGTGATCTGTGGTCGGCTTGGCAGAGGGGAAGCCATTTGCTTGCACTCAGGGCTGCTTCTAATGTAGTATTCAAACAGATGTTCAATTTCAGTGAATGTTGCTTCATAACAAGGCATAATTGACATATATCCTACATTGTTTCAATCCTCACACAGGTACTATGAGGACCTCCAGTGTCCAGTGTTCTGGAGTGGAGGAGGTGATCTTTGGTCGACTTGGAGGAGGGGGAGCAGTTCGCCTGACCTCAGGGAAGCTTATGGAAAGCTGATTCTAGTGTAGTATGAAAATAGATGTTCAATGTCACTTGGGTATAAAGGATATCTGTTTTTTTTTTATTCACAATTCTCACACAGGTACTATGAGGACCTCCAGTGTGCTGGAGTGGAGGAGGTGATCTGTGGCCGGCTTGGCGGAGGAGAAGCCGTTCGCCTGCCCTCAGGGAAGCTCATGGAAAGACTGCTGATGATGAAGACCAGGAATATCGGCAAAGCTGTCTTAGAGGCCCTTCTCCCAGAGGCTGAGAAGAGGCTCAAAGGAATGAAGTAATCATTTCAGGTTGCTTCCTGTGCTTTTTTTGAGAAATAATCACTTGTATTATGATTTTTTTTGTTTGATTGTAGTTGATTTCTTTTTCACTTACGGCTCGTTATATTCTTCTCTTTGTAAAAATTCAGAAAATTGTAACTAAATGCATTTTCCTTGCAAAAATATTCATGACGAGAGAGAGAGATTATCTCTCCTAATGCAAAAAAAAAGGTTGAGTCAAAGACTAAGTTCTTCCTGTGTCAATCTGGATAGAACCTGTTTTTGTTTCTAGCTATAGATCTAATATAAGGACACATGGTAATACAGCACTATTGGGAATACAAAAATCCAACAAGTTAACTGCTAGAGTCAAGTGTTAAATTGTGTCGATTTGTACAGTGTCACTATACCATTTTAATGTCACAACTAACTTCTTTTCTCTTCAATTCTATTCAGGGTGTCCCTAGAGGCTCCTGTGGCCATTCTCGGTGACCGGTCACCGTCCATGGACGTTGCTATCAAGACCAGCACAATCATCGCCTGTCTGCTGACCGCCATCACAGATGCTAAGCTCTCCTTCTTCTCCAACAAGGACTATGTGCCTCCTTCGTTGCCCAAAACCATGCCAGAGGTATGTATGCATTTAACTCCCGTCAATAGCTAGTACACAATATAATGTACTTGTGATTCCTTCACACATATGTGCCCAAATTTGAATTTATTTCTGATGGTAAGGCACGATATATTCAATTTCACTTATAGCATTTTACATTATAATAAAGACTGAAATCGCAGTGACTTTTATCCAAATTACTTATTTGAATGAAAACCTACAAAGTTAATAGAATTTGTGCTGTAGTCTTATGAGGTGACAGACTAAAATATGAGTTTTTATTTGTAAAATCCCTATTGTCTACATGAAAAGCCCCTCCCTTCCTACTGGGAAATGCAACAATAAGAACAAACACAAAAAATAAACTTGACCAATTCAGGACTGATTGATTTTGCTATTACATATAATCTCCATAGACCCAAGCCTGAGTATTTTCTGGACCAGTCCTGAAAAGTTTAACCTGTTGCTTACGGGAACCAGGTGGGCTATGTACAAAGTCTATAGGGATTTTAGAATCTCGTAGTGAATGGGTTAAGACATAAGATTATTACCATTCAGGTGATATTAAAATGAACTCTCAGAACTGACACAAACAAATTGATCTAACAAAGTTGTGAAAAATAAGCCATTCAACCTATATCTTTATGATTCTCCCTCCCCCTCCCCTCCCCATTCCCCTACCCCTAAACTCCACAGGTTTTAGAGATGGCATCAACTCTGCGGACGGAGGGCAGTACAATCCCAGCGGCAAGCCTGTGGCCGTACTACGAACGCAAGGAGGTCATCAAGACGTTTGTGGTGGTTACTGATGAGGAGGAGAATGGACAATGCAATGACTACAAGTAAGTCAGGAGTTAAAGTGATTCATTAAGCAATGCTAGAAATTTTGTCCAGTCGGGCAAGTAAAAAGAAGATTTATCAAAATCTAGTGGCCCGAAAGCAGAATCTGGTGGCCACAAACAAAGAAAAAACATGAATTGAGTACCTGTCCACCTTATTTCCGACTCAGTTCCGACTCATTTCAGGCTCATTTTAGTAATCTTCCACACAAATCAGGTATAATGTGACTTGGTTGTCCGGCAGGCTGGCATCCCTCTCACTTATTTTTCTCTGTTTTTTTCTCTTCATTTTCTCAATAGTTTCCAGCGGCTCTTCAGGAAATACCAGGAGGAGGTTTACGCTGACTGCAAGCTAGTCTTCATATCGTTCTTGAACGGGCAGCATGCCGAGGGACAGATGGTCAGGGAGCTGACCGCTAGTGGGGGCATCCAGCCGATGCAGTTCAAGTTCAGCCGCAGCCGGCCAGACCTGACCAAGCTGGACAGCATCCTGGGGCTTCTCTCTACCTCGACCGACGAATTTAGAGACGACGTCCAGCAGGCGACTGCGCGTCTGCAGTCCTCCCAGGAAGATGCGTCTACGGGAATCGACTTCAAGCTTGATCTTCAAGCTTGATCACTCCTGACGACGGACAGTCTGAAAGTTTGAAACGTCGAGCCCTTCCTACCAACCACCCTCTCCTTACAATAACTATATCGGCGCTGTAGCTCTTATCAGAACTACAAGCTCAAGAAAGAATACCAACATTCCTTTCCAGGACTACCAACAGTCCTTTCTAGGACTACCACAGTCCTTTTTAGGACTATCCTAGAAAGAATACCAACAGTCCTTCTCAGGACTCACCAATCCTCTCCTTATACATAGTGCAACCGCAAACCACACGTATTATCTACACCACCACAGAAGCCGATACTTACAAGCAAAATTTAAGCTTGATCTTAACGTTTCTCTTGTTGACCGCATCTTGCATCTTCTAATCGGACTCGTTTTCAGTTTCGTGATCAGGGAAATTATTCAAAGATACAGTGGAACCTCCTTATTATAGCAAGGAGCTTTGGACCATGACAATTACCTTGTTATATCAGGTACGATATTGTACGATCAGGGTTAAAACAAAAACAACAAAAGAATATAAAGAGCTCCTACCAGTATAATCACCATGTTATAAGAGGGTTTTGTTATATCAGAGCTCTTCATAACGAGGTTCCTCTGTATTTTTTTTAATTATATTTTTTCTTACTGCGCCTAACCTGATAATGAATCATAACTCAAAAATTATAAAGGCAAAGCAATCATTATTTATTTGTTGTTACTTGTCTCGATTTCCACTGATAGAATTCCTTTATGAATTAATTATTAAACCGATTCAAGATTTATTTGTTTATAAATTGTGCACTCCATAGACCACATTCTGACTATTTTGGGGACTAGAGAATAGTGTAAAATTAATCCTATAATATTCCCTCCACTTTCCTGTGTTCCAGTTGTCTGTAACAATACATTATTATTTCAAATAGTATATAAGGCATAAAAGGAAACTTCTAACAAATATAGCATCACTTTTTGCAATGTTTTTTTTTTTTAAGATTGCAAACAAAAATAATGACTGTCGTGGATGAATAATTGAACATGTATACTAGTAGTTTATGCTAGAGTTTTTAAAAAAGAAAGAAGAAACAGAGTTAATCATTTGTAGCCAAGTATAAGAGACAAACTATTCCTGATTTGGTTTAGGATTCAGTATTATAAACATTTTGGTGACAACAAAAATTACATTAATGTCCTTATTGTCTAAATTCATCCAGAAATACAAGCAAGAAATGTAATTATACAACCATTTCCTGTTTCTTTCTGTTCCATATTAACTCAAATTCGAAATAAAATAACTTCATTTATCAACCAACTAATGGTACTTGCTTATAATAAAACAGAGAAATGTATCTTTTGACTGAAAGTTAAACAACAACAAACCAGTTTTTTGTGACGGGTTAAAAGTTATAGGGAACAAACAAGATACTTAAACACTAATTGATGCCACAGGCATACAGAAGAAATGTAATGCAGATCATGATAAGGTGTTAACTGTGCTGACAAATGTACATACATGATATGTTATTATGATACATTCCTTAACTTGAGTATGGTCCATTATGTCTTTCATTTTATATACTGCACATTTTATATATTTATAATAAAAGTATTTTATATTTCTACCATAGACTTGCCATTATTGATAGTATCCCAATAGATATGTACAAATGTAGATGTTTTCTACATAAATAGAGGTTAAAACTCAGATATTATTTTTATTGTTGCACAGTCATTAACACTTTGTGCGCTGTGCAGTAGATCCCGCCGTGGCCAGATTATTTTAGGCGCTATATTTTAGTTAAAACGTGTACCAATACTCTGGCGCCCGCACCCTACTCCCTAGGCGGCTAGCTACCCGTAACTCGCGCTTGGTCATTACGGTCGCTAGCATCACGCATGCGCGCGCACCGCACGCATCGTATATTGTGTGCGCACGCATGCACACAATACCCGCTATGTCTGTGACTAAAGTCGAACGAAGCACGCCGCTGTTTGTGACTATAGTCGCATACGGCGCACAAAGTGTTAACAGTACTTCAGTAATTGCAGAATGAAAGTTGTCAGAAATGATGTTGCCAGATATATTTTGTTCCCATTTGCAGTGTATATTTTGTATGCACTTTGTACATGCTAACTAATTATTAAAGGGATCTAGTAACTTTGTTGACATGTGCAAAAAGTGATGAATGGTTGATGCAATGTATATTGTTCTTATCTCATATGTCCACTGGGTATTGTGTGAAAATTTAAAGTCAAATGGACATTGTATGGCCAAGTAATGAACGAAAATCAAAGTGATATTCAGTAACTCACTGCACTCACTTTGTACACGGATGAAAAACTCGCCCGGAGTTTTTCTTATCTGAATACTTCAATCATACATATCTTTGCAACGAAAGGGAAATTTGAAAAACCGAAACCTCTCCCGTGATTTTTTTGTTAATACGAATACAACAAGGTATAAGGGAACCGCCAGAATTACAATTTTATTTTGAGGATTTGGACAATGTTACTAAGTCCCTTTAATCATTGAGTATAAATGTTAATAGCTGTAGCCACTTTTACTATTTTCTTTAAGTGAAAGGATATCCTAGCCTTTTGACTTGATGAGAGCATAACTCGGAACTCCTGTCATTTCTAGTCACTTATTTCCTCTTGAATATTCCCAATAGTGAAAATAATCAATATTTTATGGACCATTGTCGTCTGCTTTCAATGCCCACAGGAGGCGGCTATTTCTTCAACTTCTTGCAGTGAAATGATGTGTCAGGTGGAGAACACAATAGCGGGTTTCGATATAGAGCTATATTTTTTTTGGTAGAAATAGCTATCTTTTGTGTGACAGTTGTGCATCATTTTGTCATAGTTTGTTGCCATTCATATTTCAGAATTACAAGTTGAACAATTGGAAGACAACTTGTATTACTTTTATGCAAAATTCAGTGTTTGTGCAATTTCTCTACAGGTAGATATATTGAAAGGCTGATGTGATATTTACATCTCAAGATTATAAGCAGTTATAAATTGTATTATAATTTATCAAAAATATATATTTTTTATATTATATAGAACATTTGACTATGTATTGTACTTATAAAAAGGTATTGTGTCTTGTGCCTTTATTACACACTAAAATTCAGATTCAAATTGAATCTAAAATATTTGCAATAATTCGCAATAGTGAAGGTTGAGTGCAGATATTATTATACATTGTATAGCGATGTAAGTCTCAGATATAGTTATATGTTTGCATTATATGTATCATGTATGAATTTTAAAATATGGACAGCTATATAGTGATCAATTTATATTTTCTGCAGTAATTAAAGTGAACTTGTGGTAGCAAAACAAAATGTGTGATTTTAAATCATTTTTTGAGTTCTGTCAATCACATCATGAAGTAGTATAAATGAATATATACATTCAAATGAAGACAGGTGACCTCTATACACAGGTTTGATAACAGTGTATATCTCTACATGGGGTCACTTTTGGTGACCAGTGTAGAAAGTTTGGCTGCTACATATAGACAGGTGACCAGTAAGACAGGCTTGACTGTGTCTATATACATCAGAAAATAATTGTACCTCGGTAGATAAAGTGGCAGTGCATATAAGTTACTGCCAACTTTTAGAGCTGGAGAGAGTTATGCTGGAGCAAATATGTTAAGAAAAGAAAGGGAAACTTGGTAGTTATACCCAAAGGGAGGGTAGGCGGGTAGGGGGCTGGCTAGCTTGGGGTCGGCTGCAGCCTGCGACCCGTCAGGGTTTGAAAACAGCAACATCCAACTCTCACTCGGGGGTAAATTATCTAGTTATTAGTTTTTGGCAATATCAAGCCATTATTTGGGCATAGGAATTAAGTCATCATGATCATTTGCATTTTTTTCTTCTCAATTTTTCATTTGTTTCATTTGTTTCAATTTGACTGTGTTGTGTATTTTGTTTGTCGGATGAAAAAAAGGGGGACGACGCTATTCAAGCAAAAGATCTCGGTCCACTCCCCCCCCCCCCCCCCCTCCCACCCCGTACACCAGTGGTTGCAATGAACGAGAAGAGTCAACAGACCATTTAGAAAAGTTGTATTTAGAATGCAGAATGCCAGAAGGGTATGCATGTGCCCCACAAAGCTATTTTTTGCTCTGTAAAATGTAAATTTGTTTAATACAATATTAAATTTTGTTTTAAAACATATAACTTTTTTCTGTTATCTAGGATATTGAATATTCTTGATGTAAAATTCATTGCAAGTGTCAAATGTGCATTGCTGCCCTGAATATTGTTTTAATTCCGTTGATACAGATGGCTTTCCAACCTAAATTTAAGTTCAACTTAAAATCTTTGTGAAACCCCCCCCCCCCCCCCCCACCCCAGGTGTCCCCACCCAAACTCATGCTCATGCTATGAAAGCATAACAAAACTTTTACAACATTTTAACATTTTATGGTTAAAGGTAGTGTTGAGTATTGGTATTTCCCGAAGTGCCCCCCGATATTTTTTTGTGAGATAATGAAAAACTGACTGTCAAATTCGAAAGAACATACAATTTTAATGACAGAATAAACTTTATTTGATCAAAATCGGTTCAGAAACGGCTGAAATATCCATAAATATATTTTTATTCAAAATGATTTTCACCGGCAATCACCGGGCGATATTTAGACTTTTTAGACAAATTTCAAAAAATGCTCGAAGACTACTTTGAAAAAAATCAGGTTTTTAAAAAGTCGTTGATGATATCTCTATTGAATCATTATTTTAACAAACATTAAATGCACAATTTTGTATGAAAAAAAAACTAAAACCAATTATTTGTTTTAAATAGCGCACTCTTGAGTGGTAACGGCTCTTTTTGAATGATAACAGGGGTTTTACTTAATCGTTTGTAATTGTGTATACTTTTCGAGCATGGTGAAGTTATAACTATTACTTTGTACCGTAATGGTGCAGGTTTTGGTTACTAAAGTTAAGTTTGACCAATACTCAACTACATGTATATCCCTTTAACATCTTAAATTCACTCTCTTTTTTTTAAGAGGGGGGGGGGGGGGGGGGGGTGGGGGGGGGGGGGAGGTGGTGGGTGATTGCTTGTCAGGTGACAAATGGAAGGATGATATTCGATGAAAAGAAGACCTCTGCAAACCCACTTTGGTGTGCCCAATACGAACATGCAATTACGGCCCCCTAGCTACGCCACTTGGTGAGGGCCGGGGGGGGGGGGGGGGGGGGGGGGACAAAAAGGGATCGAATAGTTTGGAAAAGAACGTTCATTAGGAAAAACGGTGTGATAGTCGGGGGGTGAAAGGAAAATGAATTAAAATATCAGCTGGTAAAATAACAAAGCTAAAAGGTGTGTAACTGCATGCCTAAATAAAGAGAAACATATAATACAAACTTGAGAGCAGATCGCTCGAAAGAAGAAAATATATCGAAGGATATAAGCCAGGGATATCACAGAAATAAGAATACATCGGGGAAACTCCCTAGTTTGTGTCGGCATCCCGACCCTTGTTAATTTTGAGCCCTTTTGAGGGTATATGTGTGATCCGAAAAAGACCCGGGGAAAAGGCTTGACATCAATCTGTAGCAAGGTCAGCGAATCGGTACCCTCTAATGAATGCAGACAGGATTAGCGCGGTTCCCCTGTCATCGCGATTGATCGAGCGCATAGTGTGTGCGTTGCCATGGGACGGCTTCCCCAATTGTTGACGTAACAATACACAACGTGCTTGGGTTGTGTACGTGTACAGCTGTAAAGTACCGTACAGGGTGCAGATAGGGTGATAAGTTTCGAGGCTATATCATTGCAGTATGTGAAGTCAACATAATAAACCAAATCAACACATTCGACCAGTGGCAAGGATTTATTACTATTTTTAGGACAATATCGTATAATATATTCGTGTTCCTGAAGGTTTGATACAGAAGAAAACGTTGATGTTTCTGGTATGTATTCTGTCCTTATTTATACTATTACTGGTGCTTGTTAAAGTTTATTATGGGACCCCTGAATCAATGAATCCGAGTATATATATAGCGGATAATATGCCCACCAGCACTAGCAGTATTATTATGTCGAGTGGGGCGTGATGTCTTGTGAATTGTGCTCTCGGTGGTTCATAAGTTAAAACACAATCATCCCCTCAGCTCATGTCATGAGTCACAATGACTATAAAACAGTATTTTAAGTGTTTTATAGCAGCACCAAACATATATTGTTTATGGTTTATAACTATAATATACTGGCTGTATAAACCTGCCCCTGGAATATGGTCGTGTTATACTTGGGTTTTCAATTACTAAGCACACTAAGGGCCGATCTTGGAGACATTACATGACAGAGTACTAATAAGTGCAATATATAATTATAAAGCCTATAAACTTTTGAAGTTCATGATTATGCTGTATAATGTATATCATAATGTGAACTTAAAGGGATAGTTGAGTATTGGTCAAACTTAACTTTAGTAACCAAAACCTGCACGATTACGATACAAACTAATAGTTATAACTTCACCATGCTCGAAAAGTATACACAATTACAAACGACAAAGTAAAACCCCTGTTATCATTCAAAAAGAGCCGTTACAACTCGAAGTGTCAAATTAACTCGGCGCGAAGCACTAGCGTTGTAGGTCCTAATACGGGACTGTATAGTGCAGTGTGCGGTAATACGGGACTGTAGTGCAGTCACTGTGTGCGGTAATACTATACAGTAGTACGTGTATATTATGTATCGCAACCATAGAAGTATGACTCCAACACTGCCGTTGACGCAACTCGCAAGCCCCATTCGCATTCGTTCGCCTTTCGTTCACAGTCGCGCTAACACGCGGAGAGACTGGTCCACGAGGCGCATATATCACTGATTTTTTGCGGAATGGAAGGAAAAATCATAATCTTAATCCACCCGGTAGTTGGATCACATATTGGAGAGTAAATTGCTGGTAAGTACCGTATCATATGTATAGTTTTAAGCACAATTAGCGTGCACACAAATATTTGGTTTCAGTATTTTATTAGGAGAACATAGAACGCTAGTGCCTCGCATAGCTAGCGGTTCGAAAAAGTGATACCCGGGCGTCAACCACTTTTATATGATATTTTGAAAGCAAATTTCACAACAATTAGAGCATTTGAATGGAAATTATTATTATTTCCCATGTTTTTTTCGATGATCTTTCATATGGAATTGAAATCAACCAAATCCGTTACAATCGATGTTGGGGGGGCACTTTGGAAATTACCAAAACTCAACTTGGCCTTTAACTATAAAATGATATAATACGTCATAATAAAGTTCTTATCCTTAGTTCTTTAATCGGTCACTTAATATAAAGATATATACAGACAGTATACCCTAACCTAGTAACCGGACACAGTGTGATGCAGTATAAAAGCCCCTTGACTTGCAGGGGTACGTGTGCGAAGCAGGGCTCACCAGTGTTCATATTTATACCATTTCTTTCATTCATTGTTTCATTATATTTTACAGTTAAAGGAGCTGTAAATAAGTGAAGAAAAAAAACACCCTGGTGCACATCTCTCTGTGGAGTCGATCCACGTAAAAACAACTCGTTTAATCCGGACTAGCTACTACAGTATGCCAAAGTCCAGGAAGCATGCACCAGCAACGAGCGATGATGGACTTTGGGTAAGTATATAGTTTCTAATCATTGGTTGAGAAGCAGAAGGACGCTAAATCACCCTTTTCTACAAGTTCTGAGATAATCATGTTTTAAAGTGTGGTAATTTGAATCCTTTTACAAGTTTTTGTAGAAACCATATTTCAATCTCTTGTACTTTTTTATAAAAGTATTCCCTCAAATTGAAATAATTATTATCTGACAAGTTTGACATCACATTCAATTTAGCAAAAACTTGACATACAAGGCCCTTCTTACAAACACCCAACGATACAAAAGTGTTTGATAAAGAAAAGAATTAATGTTTGTGTCTCATGATAGAATTTGAACTCACAAGTTATGAAATATATAAAAACTTTAATACATATTTTATTTTTAAAGAAAGAAATGATTGTGCATGATTGAATTATTCATTGTATTAATAAGTATATATTATACTCGTAAAATAAAATAAATTATAATAAACTACAATAATACATAATGTATACAAATTATTTCTAAAGAAAGATAACAAAATTATTTCTATAGACCTGTACAGTAAATTATTTGTGTTTTTGAAGCCCATTTTAACCAGCTCAAGACTTATTGATTTTGTATATATATACATGTATATATAAGCGAAAGGTAAACTAATACATACAGCTTTAGTTTCTTCCAATATTTAAATAATGCAAAGAATAATCATAAATGATTGAGAAAGAAGAATGATAGGCGTAGCTTAATAAGCATTGTTCCTCCCTTTAATCCTCCAAATGAGGATTTCATTTGGAGGATTAAAGGGAGGAACAATGCTTATTAAGCTACGCCTATCATTCTTCTTTCTCAATCATTTATGATTATTCTTTGCATTATATACATGTATATATATATATATACATACAATATACATCCATCTAGACCCTTTTCAAAATATTTTCAGGATCATGCAGTCCTGAATAATGTTGGACTTATTTTAGGGATATAGCTAGAGGTTACTGGAAGACTACCCTGGCAATGGAAAGAAAAAAAGAAAAAAGACATTTAAACCATTGGCATCGATCCTTACGTAATACCTATTCATTAAGGGGGGGGGAATGAATGAATAGATCACCCCCCCCCCCCCCCCCCCACCTGATGAATAGGTATCAATAACAGATCGATGCCCATGATTTAAACTGTAATTATTAAATGAAAGAATACATTTTGTAATAAGGCAGAAGAGGAGTACGTTACATATATAATTTAATTACCACACAGTTATTTTGCATTTGTATTCAGTGCACTGTCCTTATATTTATAACAAAAACTTATTAGACTTTAGACTATTGAAGAAAAAAAAAGAAGAACTTTTGGGCCACAGTCATTGTTTTTGGTTTTCAATTCTTCATAATTTTTAGTTTCAGACTCGTGGTTGGTCGGCGCCTGCTGCCATGAGAAACGATGCCACTACGACAGGGGTCATGCTGAGTTCAAAGTTCAGCACAGAGGTCAACAGTAAGCCCAAACCACAGCCGCCCCCACCAGGCTATGACGAACTAGCAGATGTAAGTATATATTATATTCAATGCATATATACGAGACTCAGTTTAGACTTTAGATCCTAGCAAAAACCTTCATCGGGGCAAAAAAGAAAATTGTTCATTTATGCCCTGACAAATATTCTGCTAGAATCGAAAGCTAGATTCTAAACGGACTCTCCTTTGTTAGTTTATTACCCTAGCAATTTTGTTAGTAGATAAACATTTTTCAGCATTATTTTTCTTCATAATCTTGAAGGTTATATATAAAGCTTCAATTATTTTATAATGGTCCCCAAAATAGTAGATCGGCCAGTGTCTAATTGTGCAGAATTCAGGTTATACCATATAATCAAATAATTTTGAGTTGGATAATGCTAAATTCTTAGAAATTGCTGAAATATATATTAAACCTGTATAATGTCCCAGACAATGTGAAATGGATGTTATCTATTCTGCATTTCATTAACAAGTCCTAAACAGGTCTATAGGCCCCCTCACACTTCATACCTCAACAACATGTTTAACATAAACTTTTGGTTTCGTGAATGAGTCTGTTAATATTTAATCATACTTTGCATCAACACTTATATCATTAATTTCTCCTTTTCTTTTTTGCAGAAGGCGTACTTTCACCCAAATCCCTTCTCCCTGCATGACAACAGAAACTCATTTCAAAGTCATGGGGTGTACTTTGGTCATGTAAGTATAGCAAAAACTTAAAAGTTGCAAATCTGATCAGCTCAGATATATACACATAATTCCATTCTTATGTTTAATCGCAACATTGCGATTGATCGCAACTCTTTATGCAACATCCCCCTGCTCAGAGAACCAACACCCCAACATAATGTTCTAATACTAGAATATGAAAAGGAATTTTTTTTTTGCTGTCCATTCCACCAAAAAGTCCAGAAAAATTGTATCATTACTTGAAATATATTTAGCATACTATATGTTCAATTAAGTGTTTTGATATATGTTGACATAGCTCAAAACATCCCAGGTGAACATTTTTTTTTTTAAATATGTGAAATATCAAAGAATTATTTGTTTGTATTTTTCTTAATAGTTATGTACCATGTTAAAGGGATCTAGTAGCATTGTCAAAATCCAGACAATTTACTAAAAACTCTAGCGGTTCTCACATACCTCATTGCATTATTTAGTATTGCCAATAGAAGCATGGAACAGGTTTCAGTTTTCTGAGTTTCTCTTTCGTTATAAAGATATGTATGATTGAAGTGTTCGGATTTGTAAGTCTACAGTGGAGACTTTCAATTGTGTACAAAGTCAGTTCAATGAGTGAATATCACTTCGCTAATTACTCCGTCAAATGACACTCATGTACCATTGAATTTTCACACATCACCTACTCCGTGGACATATAGATCACAAAAATACATTTTTCAAAATAAATTTTATCAGTTTTTGCACATGTCAACAAAGTTAATAGATCCCTTTAAAAAAAAAAAAAATTATATACCTCCTTTCATATTAACCATAAACATTCTGTTCAAAATTGCAGGGTCTCGGGAAACAGCTAGAGCACGGGGAGAAGAGACAGCACAACTCGGCGGACTTTGTCGGCTGGAAGTCAACCGACCGCCAGTTCACCACGGACTACCAGGCCGAGTACCGGGGCAAGCCCACCCGCCAGCCCCCGACTAGGAGGCGGTTCCCGCGCACCTTCCCCGAGCCCATGCCGGGCCGCTTAAACGTCCCCACAACCACCACCGACCTGTATGAACCGCCCTCGGTGCCCTACGACACCCCAACTCAAGTGCTAGTCTCGAGTAAGGAGCCGCACCTAAAGCCTAACCCTTGGAAGTACTCGTACAAGGCTTACGTGAAATGAATCAACATTTCTAAACTGAACTAGACTGTGGACTGACTCTTTAAAAGACTTCTTAACTCTTGGAAGTACTCATAATTAGGCTTTTGTGAAATGAATCACAACTGTAGAAGACTTGTGGCAACTGACTGCCCAAAATGGAGTGTGTCGATCGACTCTGAATTTATCCATGTCTACTGCCCACATGTAGATGAAGATATGATAGGATCGTAATTTCGTAACTCATAAATGATGAATGTATAAATTGTCATCAATGCCTTCATATTTGTTTTTGTGAAAAGCAGCAATAAAATCTATTTGATTTTCTATGCAAGAAAAACAAGTAACTATGCAGGACACTAATACCACCGTTATATGTGCTTTTTGCTTTCATTCATAATGTAATTCATATTGACCGTTTGTTCTAATGTATGTTTCACTCTTTAAATAGTTGGAATTCAAGTAAGATATATGACTGGGTATATAGCAAAACCCTGCAATTTTTCGGTAATTCATGTTTTGAAAAATGGGCTCTTTAAGTTTACATGATATATGTAAAAGAATTATGTTTGTAAAATTGAAACAATCATATCTATACCTTATATTGTCTGATGTTTTAGAAGAATTAGGCATCAAATGAAAGGCCTTTCTCATGACTTGCAAATATTAATTTTGATTTGTACCGACAAATGCATGCATGGTTTTGCTATTATCCAGTTATTATATTAAAGTGGCGATTCACATAATTTAGGTAGAACAAAGTAACTGTATAAGAACTTGGATACTTTTTAGAACCACAATTTTTCTTTTTTGAACCCACCGAAATCAATGCCCAAGTCAAGATAGTGTATATATACAATTCATGTTCTATAATACTCATGTTGTTCTCAATGGGCTAACAAGACTTTTATGTGCTTTAGTAGACATAATTCTAGTGAAACACTTTTGGCGTGATAACTGTTCTTGCCATTTGTAAATACATTTTTATAATCAATTACATGTATGTACGGTAATTTTACAATATTGTAAAAGTATACTTTGTTTCATGTATTCATTACTATGCTCTTTCTAACTCTTCTTTGCCAAATTGGCAGTGATCTCAGTTATATTTCTTTAGGTATTTGTGAGGTTTAAAAACTAAAAAAAAAAAAAAATGGAAGTCAAATTTGTGCTCTTTTTATAATGAATATCCTGCACATATGTATTGGAATGTGCTGGCGAAAATTTCATTCGTTTTCATTTAATTTTTTTTATTATTTAGAATGAAGTTTCAAGCAAATGTATCTAAATGCAAGTTTTCATTGTCTATTTAGCAGCATAATGATGGATTTTAAAAGAAATTTAAATGGGTAGATTATCAATAAATCTACCAGAAACACTTCTTTCGTGGTGTGTGACTTAATGCAATGTTGTTGGTAACTAGAATTGAAGTTAAAAGGTTTTGTCACGTTTGTAACTGACCACTTGAAATCAAAAGTGTTTCTGATTATTAGGTTTCAACTGACTTTTCTTAGTCAATATCAAATAAAAGATCTACGGTAATTTCGCAACAAAAATACAGTAGAAACTTGTTATAACGAGGAGTACATTGTTATATCAGGTATCTTGGTATTTCAGAGTAAACTAGATGGATCTTCGACTGCGCGCAGTCGAAAATGATGCCTCCGCCATTAAGCGATTTATATCAAGCCCAAATCAACATGTACACTGAATTAATTCTGTCAACTCAATTTTGATGGTACTGTCTTTTAGATCTTGACGTATCACAATTATGAGCTATAAGTGACCTTGACCTTTGACCTCATGACCCCCAAAATCTAATCAGTTCATTGGCTCTCCAAGGAACATACATGTACCAAGTTTGGTCAGAATCCGTCAATCCGTTCTTGAGATAAAGCGATCACAAGCTATTTTTGCATATATGAGCTTTGTGACCTTTGACCTTTGACAACATGACCCCAAAATCTAATCAGATCATCGGCCCCCCAAGATACATACATGTACCAAGCTTGGTCAGAATCCGTCAATCCGTTCTTGAGATAACGCGATCACAAGCTATTTTTGCATATATATAATGAGCTCTGTGACCTTTGACCTTTGACCTCATGACCCCAAAATCTAATCAGATCATCGGCCCCCCAAGATACATACATGACACAAGTTTGGTGAAAATCCGTCAATCGGTTCTTGAGATAACGCGATCACTAGAACGGGACGTACGTACGGACGGACGGACAACCCGAAAACATAATGCCTCCGGCTACTTCGTTGCGGAGGCATAAAAATGGAGAATAATATGAAGAGCTGGGACCAGCAAAACTGCACTGTAATTTGAGCTCGTTATAACGAGGTTCCACTGTATGTTCAAACATAGGGGAATCTGCGAGAAATATATATTGAATATAAATATATTTTAAAATAAGCAAATAAAATTGTGCTTTACCGGGAATTGAACTGGAGACCTGCATACTACTAGCAGTGCATGACCAAGCTACAAAGCTTGTTTTAATGGCGATACCTCCCAGAAACCCTTTTCAATGCGGACACAAACTTGATGGACAAAACATAATGGTGCGGCTCAATACAGTGATATATATTTCAATGAATTGAAAAAAAATCCATATTTTATTTATGATGATAAATAATTTGTATTCCTTTTATACCGTCTATAGGTGGTTATTGACAACTGTACACGTAACATATATATTCAATTACATTCATTATTCATGGCTCAATGATTAATAAATTATTCAAATTCTCTGCAAATTCAGCTGTGATTCCTTGTTTCTGTTTGTAATTCTCACATTCATTCGAAAGACAAAATATGTTCAACAATCGTGCATTAATTGGTACAGGTACATTGTACTTTAAAGGTAGTGTATCTTTGTTATGGCCTAGTCCCACTGTAACTGTTCCTCCTTCCGTTTCCGGGAGGTACCAGCAGGTACTGGCAGGAAAACACAATTCAGCTCCGTTTCAGATGTCTGCTTGTTTGTTGCTAGATAATGACCGTTTTGCCACATTTCGGTCGGATAGCAAACGGAAGAAGAAACGGTGCAGTGGGACTAGGCTGCCGTTACAAGCATCAATAAAACATAAGGAAACTACATTAAAGGTAGCGTTGAGAATTGAAATTTTTTTAAAGTCGTTGATGATATCATTATTGAATCATTATTTTAACAAACATTAAATGCACAATTTTGTATGAAAAAAGACTAAAACCAATAAAAACAAATTAAAAAGCGCCCTCTTGAGTTGTAACGGCTCTTTTTGAATGATAAACAGGGGTTTTACTTGGTTTTGCATGGTGAAGTTATAACTATTACTTTGTACCATAATGGTGTAGGTTTTGGTTACTAAAGTTAAGTTTGACAAATACTCAACTATCCCTTTAAACATCCAGTTGATGAAAATGAAAAAGGAAAGCTGGGGTTCCCAGTCAGTGATGAAGCTACCATGTCACTGTCTCCGTCTCTGCCTTTCCCAACAATTTGACAAAGTATATAATCAAATCATAAGGGTATAACATTTGAAAAATTCAAGAAATACAAAGAGCGTGCCCCCCCCCCCCCCCCCCCCCCGAGTATAAAGTCCCACCACACTATGTCACTGTGTGCTGTAGTGTAAAGGATAACCATTTGTAACCAACAGTTTAGCCTAAGTAGGATAGAAACCTTTTATATTTTAGTTTGAGCTTAACAAAATGTTGTTTACATCAAAGGAGAAATATTGCCAGAGTGGTCTCATAAATGCATGCAGAAATGTCTGTATACTATTCATGGAAAAAAATAGCACATTGGATTTTTTAAAAAAATGCACATTTTTGTTGTGATGGGTTACCATTTTTGGTAATAACCAAAAATACTACAGCACTAGTTAACAGTGATAGAGGATATAATTGATAAAAATGATGCACAAAAAAAAACTGCTTTGTGGCTCTGGCTAATCAATTTCTTTGTTTTCTGATTCAATATGTCTTACAGTAGGTTATTATCATTATCTCTTTAAACTGAACCAATATTACCCCGTTATAATCACCAAGAGCTATTGAGATGGTACATTTATTATAATTTTGCCTACAAAGGGGGAAAAAATTTGATGCACACATAATTATAAGCATCAAATAGTTAAGAAAATGACAATCAAGTACTGACACATATTTTTCTTTAGTACACTCTACAATAAGAAACACTTCGGAGACACTATTTAGACACATCCAGAATGTAAAAGATCTATCTTTAAATGTGGTATACCACATTGGAAGCATGGGAAGCTAATGTTTGCTTGGGGGGGGGGGGGGGGGTCTGGCATTTCTACTCTGAAAACTATCATCTTTCCTGTATTCGCCCAACAAGAAAAAAAGAGGTCTTCACTCCTCACAATTTTGCTTACTGCCTGAATGTAATAGTGATTCCCCCTCCCCATCAATCTTTGGCACATTAACAAGTGCCTAGGCAGGGTGGGGGGGGGGGGGGGGGGGCAATGCAACCCTGAGCCCTCCCTGGCCTAAACTCCTGTGATAGGATCATAGGACACATGTCAATGGTTCAATCACCAATGCAAAACTATTGTTTTTTTTAGTATAACATGAATGCATTTTCCATAGACCACCACCCAAGTTTTTTTTCTTTTCGGGACCAGTCTTGAGCATGAGATAATGAGATCATCAGCAGCAGCAAAAGTTGATTAGTTCACAGGATTCTGATTTTATTGATCACTGAACTCCGTGGTTACTAGATCATCATCATGCGCACTTGTCAATAGGTTCCTGAGATTCAAATTTCATTCAACACCGAATTCCATGGTGACTAGATCATCACCAAGCCCTGCCGTGAGTGTGTCGCTGCTTGTCACAGGGCCGACTCCAGAGGGCGTCCCGGTGAGGATCAGGTCCCCAACTTCCAGCGTCATGAAGCGGCTGATGTAATGGATGAGATGTGGCAAGCGGAAGATCATGTCTTTGGTGTTGCCATCTTGCTTGACCTCTCCGTTGACCTTCAGCCACAGACGCACGTCGTCCACATCAGGGATGGCTGACCTATCTACGAACCGTCCAACGGGACACGAGGTGTCGAAGCCCTTGGCGAGAGTCCAAGGATGACCTTTGGACTTGAGTTGGCTCTGCAGCTTCCTGTCCGTCATGTCCAGTGCCAGGGTGTACCCGCCCACGTGGTCCATGGCCGAGGATTCCGGGATGTCGCTGCCAGGTTTTCCGATGATCACACCGAGCTCCACCTCGTGGTGGATTTCAGTGCAATTTGGAGGCAGCTGTCAATGAAATCAAATTGAAGTCATATTATTAAATAGATTTCAGAACGAAAAAAACAAATTACAGTGGGACCTCATTATAACAAAGTCTACAAAAACAAACGATTAAAGCTTGGACCAGCAGAATTACCTCGTTGTATAGGGTTCCATTATATACAAGAGATCTTTATAGTGAGGTTCCACTGTATTTTTCTTGGGGGTTAATTTTCAATCCTAAAAATGCATTAAAATAGCTAGCAGGAAAATTTGTTTGCATTTAATTTAGGCAGGAACTCACAAAGGTGGTTCAACTTCAAACATGGTTTGAAATGCCCATGTACTGCATGTTAATCTCTCATTTTCAAAATAAGGAAATTAATTCAGCAGGTAAACTGATTATCTAAACAAAGATTCTTTAAATAGTAATTAGCGTAATTCAATGTCTTAGTTTTATAACAAATATGTATAATTTATCAGTTTTACTGAACTACTGAATTCCCTTACTTATTTAGGAAATTAAGAGATAAATGTGCAGGAACTCCAAACAACCATTCACATTTTAAACAATAGTTTAAGTTAAAACCATATTTCCCGCCAACAGACGCATAGCCAGGAATTCTCCAACGGGAGGTGGGGGGCACTCCAACCTGCAGGCGCATATGCGTGAGCCACTTCAGTTGGGGTCGGGTGAAGGACTGAAGGCCCTGGGAGCTTTTGGAATTTAGCTATTCAAAGCTCCAAAATCAGAGCTACAGACTTACAAGCCGAGGGGGGGGGGGGGGGGGGTGGGGCTCAGGCTCAGTTAGTTTACTGCCCATTGCTTGAAGAGGTGTACAACACGCCAGTCACCTGTCTAATGGGCCGGTCATACTTACGGTAGTGGACGTAGTGATCCGTAGGGTAATTAAGTAATTAAATGTGGGTCAGACGTGGTGTAAGTACGTTAAACTAGGTTAAACTACGATAAAATATGTAAAGGTACGGTGATGAGCCACAGAAGATTACAGATAAGTACGTTCAAGTACCATAAACTACGCTACACTACGCTAGGCTTCGGTAATGCGGGTGCAGCTCGCTCACGGACAGGTACGGAGTGGTACGTCTGACTACGCTTGAGAACGGTAGACTACGGAAGCAACTACGCTAAACAACGTCATACTTACGGTAGTGGACGTAGTGATCCGTAGGGTAATTAAGTAATTAAATGTGGGTCAGACGTGGTGTAATTACGTTAAACTAGGTTAAACTACGATAAAATATGTAAAGGTACGGTGATGAGCCACAGAAGATTACAGATAAGTACGTTCAAGTACCATAAACTACGCTACACTACGCTAGGCTTCGGTAATGCGGGTGCAGCTCGCTCACGGACAGGTACGGAGTGGTACGTCTGACTACGCTTGAGTACGGTAGACTACGGAAGCAACTACGCTAGACTACGCTAAACAACGTCAATACGGTATATTTATCAACTCCACAGGGGAGTATGCAGCCAGCCCGCGGTCTGGTACGGCCATTGTGCGCTCGTGAAACTCAACAACGTTAACCACCACTACGTTCAACTACGTCCACTACCGTAAGTATGACCGGCCCTTTAGACACAAATATATTTCCTATTTACTTTGCTGACCAATCCCAGCTATTTCACAAAGATGTGTAGCGTCTTGTACTTAAAAAGTGTTATTCAGTGCTGTCCTGTGACTGTGTCCAGGAGAGGTTAACCAACTTCCTTCAGGAGCCTAGTGGGCCCTATAATTATATTGACTATATTGGTGATTCCAAAATATATTAGGGAACAGGTTAAAGTGATCCAGGTAAAGTGTCTAACTCCACGAAAAATAATTGGAGCTTCCTCGTTTCTCTTCTGCCGTGTTGTTTAGCTTATGGTAAGAGAAGAATAAAATAGGGTTAGATTTTTTCAAATGTCCCTTTAGTATGAAGATAATTATCATTATTTGAAAAGCGTTTGTCAACGCTTTTCAAAAAAAGTACACTTGTTTCAGCTGGATACGTCCGAGCGTGGGAAACATTCCCGACCTAGAGAACTTTGATCCAACACGTGCCGGAATTCCAGGAATGTTGTATACCGCATATGTAAACATACACGGGTGCGGATATATCGTCATAGGCTGCCAGTTATAACTGTTGCAATTCTACGACAAGCCATCAGTATTCGGTGATAAAATATGAACTCAATATTCGTTTTTTTCACTAGGTAAACAGTGTTCGTTTTCCTTCAAACTTTCACAAATCTTTCAATTGTATTTTACAATGATATTGATATAGGATTGAAGTCTCAAATGTCATTTTGTGCAATATCTGACACTTTACCTGGATCACTTTAAGTAAGAATTTATGAAGTTTAATCAGATGAAAGTCAAATAGAAACTTAATATTTTCTTTATTATCATGAAATTTGTTGTTGTTGCTGTCGATCATACCTTAATTTTTCCTTCCCCTTCTAGCAAGTATGCGGAAGTTGGCTTGAGAAAGATCATTGGTTTAGTTGGCACGGCATTGCCTAGTTCTGTGGCATGTTCCCTGTACAATGGGTGAGAAAAAATGAAAGATCAAAATTAGTACATGCACCATACACTCCTTACTGCAGCTGCAGGATATGCCATAATTATGCAGTTAACTCCTTGCCTTGCAGGGGTGCCATACACTCGATCCTCTTTCGCAATAAATAGTTTTCAACATAAGCCTAGATGTTATAAGATTTCCAGTACTACTTAAATATGAAATATCGTCATTCTCTATGAAGACGTGCCCTCATGACTAAGAGAACAGATTCAATGCAATTGTATTGAGCATCTGATCTCTTGACTTGCAGGGGTGGGTTTTACTATTACAAAAAATGAAAGATCCATTAAATTAGTACATGTACCATACACTCCTTACTGTTTTATTAAAACCAACCCCTGCTCAGTCACGCTGTGGGCATGCACAGACAGACATTTGTTTACATGATGTTCATCATGTAAACAAACTCTGAATGATTAAATGTTAGATGTCTCAACTCTCATACTCTGTCATACATTCAACATTCTTCTGAACTGATTTAGATTTACTTTTACTGAATACTCGTTTTTAGAGAACTTTAAAACTGAAAGTCTTTAGAGGCTAAAGTCTTAGGACTTAGAATTAGAAAGTACTGACTGTAGTCTTGTAGACATTGAATTTGAATTTGAAATATCAACTGTAACGTTCTTAAAAACCTTAAATTATATCAGTTGACACTTGACATCGAGCTAGCCTATACATTACTGTATTATAAATAGTCCTACTGGACCACTGACTTGTACTTTAAGGTACCACCAAATAGCACCAAAAGATGTGCAGCCTGGCACTGCGGTTTCACATGCGCAATCATCTTATTCTTAATGTTTAATAGACTTGAGTAAAGCAACATAAAAGCTAACGAGTGGGACAACGTACCGTTTGCACGGTCATATTCATAACATAATCTTCTTCTTTTTTGGGTGTAAATTCGGTCTAACCGAGTTGGAAAATGACTATAGAACTTACGCATAGTTTCGCCCAATACAGACGATCTTCTTTCCAAAGTTGGCAAACTGGTTTAATTGGTTTGTAGTCGAAACATTTGACGCCATTCTGCGAATAAAGTTTCCGCCAAACTGGTTCATGATGTCGATGTCGATTTATTAAAAAACAAGAACAACAAAATAAACAGATTTGACCACGCCCACGTCACGCCCCCTATATCAAACTTTGATTTTGACCTTTTTTTGTAAATTTATTTTAATACTTGGTTATTATCTTAATTGTTTGTTTTATAATGTTATAATACATGACAATTATGTAATTTTAACGGATATTGATAAGAAATTTATGAATTTGAAGATATGAATGTGGATTGTTATTTATTTTACATTTGAAAGATAACATTGCTAAAAGAAAAGTATTGTAGGGTATTATTTTTGTCATTATGTTTGTAGATTGATCATAAGTTCATAATTATTGCACCATCGTGGAATTTGTATTATTATGGTAATTTGTGGTTATGCGTATGTGAAAAATTGATGGCACATTTTGATTTTGTATTTTTATTATTTTTGTTCTTCAAGTATACATTCTTCAAGTATGTAGTCTATACATTCTTCAAGTATACAGTCTATCCGTTCTTCAAGTATACATTTGATGATTAGATGACATATGGATTATTATAATAAAAAAAACACAACCCCATTATGGTTCTATTTGTGATATACATTTATATTATTCTAGTTTGTAATCAATGCGATGTCGTAATTATATACATTATTTTCGTCATATTAGTCATCTGTTAACAAAATAAAAGACTTGATCGTACATCATAAATTACGTTTATGCCTAGTATCGAAAAGAGGGTTTTGTAATTTTGTAAATGTATTTATCTATTTATTTATTTATTTGTGTATTCATGTATTCATTTATGTATTTATCACTCTATTTTGGGTGGGCCGGCTGTGGAGAATTTAAAAACATTGATTACGCCGGGCTTTCGGACACAACCCTCTACTCCCATCTCAGCAAGTGAACTAATTCGACATGACGTCATAATAACACAATAAATAAAATAAAGTGAACTACGGTATACTGCGCGCAGAAGTTAAAGTGACGTCACAAACGTTAACCCAATCAGCACGTTTCATGTAGTGCACACTGCCATGGTTATCCCCGATTTTATAGATGTAACAGATTTGTTGTACTGACCAAGACGCAAAACTATCATGGAATAAGATATACAAGAACAAGGAAATATTTTTTTATAATTATATAAATCCTTCATCATAGAAAATCTGAAGACTCCTTAACGCAACCGTGAAGTAAGCCCTGTAATTTTTAATCAGAAAAAGAAAATAGCAAAGAAAGGAATATTCACTATGTACGTAACAAAGGGCTTATGTTCAAAACAATGGAGGTTGGAGAGATTCATCGTGATCGCAACCATCGTAACTTCCATAGCATCGACATCGATCGCGTCATCGCCGACAACCGCACCGACCACTCCCACTATGACGGTGATGAGCGATCAACAAGTGAACGGTAACCGTATTCTCGACAACGGAACTCTCGTTTTCGCAACCGATGACGGTGCGGAGGTCGCGTACCTGCTTGGCGACGAGGACTACACGTGGGATAGTATCGGCCATCTGGCGGCCGGATGGGTGAGGCAGGGCGTCCTGAGAACCGTGCCACCAAAAAAAGTCATTAGTAAGTTACTCATTGTATGGGACAATATAGTTCATTGTACTTGATGCGAAAGATATGTTTTGTTACACAAGAGTCATGGTTATAAACAAAAACTTATCACAAATTATTTTCATTGAAATGTTAAAACTTCATGATTTATATTAGATAAGTGTTTCAGCTTGTATGTTCTCTTATGTATATGACTTGCCTGATTGTTTTAATTATTATTTTATTTTTTATATAAACCTGAATGTATACACTACTAGACATTTATACAAAGTAATTATATTTTTCATTTTTTCGTTATAATTTTTTCTAGAACTGTTATCAGATACAAAGGGTCCGTTATTTGGAATAATTTACCAGATCTTTTAAAAGAATGTCCAACAGTATCTAGTTTTAAGCGTAAATTAAAATTTAAACAAATATATCAAGCTACAATGTTATACAAAATAACTGAATGTTGCCATATAAGTGTGTGTTTAAAGGTATCTAGTATTAGTAACATTGCCCAAATCCTCAAAATCCAATTGGAATTCTTATCTAGCGGTTCCCTCAGTATACCTTGTAGTATTCGTATTAACAACATAATCATCCACTGGATAGTCGTAACCGTGTACGCATAGTCAGTGCAATGAGTTAGTGAATATCACTTTGCATTTTTGCGTATTACTCGGCCATAATGCACTTGACCATTAAAATCCATTTAAATGTTCACACAATGGACATCAGATAACAACAATAACATTGTATCAACCATTCATCACTTTGTGCACATGTCAACAAAGTTACTAATCCCTTTAAGTATGTAATTTGTATTATTTTCAACAACATTATTATTCTTATTTTTTTTTACTGATGATGTTATTTATGGTTTTGTAGAAAACATGGGACCAGCCTAGACAGGCCAATGGCATTTTCTAGTCCCTCATATCCCTGTATTATCCATTATCATTATATTTGTTGTTGTTGATGTTGTTGTTGTTGTTGTACAATATTTGTGCCATTACTTGTTGTATATAATATAAGTTTGTATTTTTATAATTTTGTATTTCATTGTTTTGCTTTGACTTTATTGGATGTGAAATAAACTGAAACTGAAACTGAAACTGAAACTGAAATATTTATGTATGGGTTCATATTTTTTTTTCTTCTAATTTCTAATTAACATTATTTTGTATACTAACACAATTATGCAAACACATGTAAAAGATATACATGTATAATGATTATGTTACATGATAAATACAAGCGATATAATATTAAACACTTTGGTGAACAAACTATCGATATCAGAGTAAGAAAGGCAGATGGATTATCAGATGAAATGAATGAACTAAGAATGAAGTAAGTTATATATTGATATACCGTATTGTAGTTATCGTTACAAAAATGATATGGTAACAATCCAAGACGATAGCGTCTTGAGCGAAATATTTATTTTTCCTTTGGGGGGGGGGGGGGGGGGGGGGTAAGCAGGGGATTTGGGGGGGGGGGGTAAGGGCTTAAACTAAAGAAAACATCTGTTGTTGTTTTTTTAAATTTAGCGCGTTAAAAGGGGACATTTACAACCACGTTCCTAAATGTTATTACTTTGAATTTATGATTACAAAATACCTCTTTATTACGACGAACTTTTGTTTTGTTTTGTTTTTACTTAAAACCTTATTTTGTAGTTCAAGCCCCTTTCTTATCATACAAATTCACTGTTCTTTTAATTATTTTCTCTCCATAGAACTGATTAAAGATTACTTTCTTTTCGTGGAAACAGATATCGTTGCAACTGCGAAAAAGGTGAGCCATCTTTGGCCAGAATAATTATACTCTATATTGAAAAATCGTCTCCCCGAATTTTAAGGCAACTTTTGTTTTTATATATATAATTATAAGGCGATAATCCATACCATAGAAGGCAATACAAGACAGTATTTGTCCATAATTATAGGCTATTATAATAACATGTATGAGGCAGATCCTTATACATCATTTAGCCTTAATTAAAATGCAGACCCAGAACAAAATAATAAAGAATGTCAAATTCTAATTATTGATGCTGCTGTTGCGGTGGATGGATTTCAAGGTTGACAAGTCATGCTCACATTATTACAAATAATTGTATCATTTACTTGGGGTGCAATCTCCTTCAACGATTTTTTTTCTTGGCAGGTAATAAAGGTGGAGATGCCCGTGGTCATAACGTCGTTCATGCTCATCATCATGGCCATCATCATGCCCCTGGTCGGCCTCTTCTTCTGCTGCTGTCGATGCTCGGGCAAGTGCGGCGGGACACGGCGCGAGGAGGACATCGCCTCACTCTCAACCTTCAGCGGCATTTTGCTGGCTTTGGTTCTCATCGCAATATGTACCTTCATTGGGTATGATGCATTTAAATCAGCTTCAAATCTTAAATGTTCCCCAGGGAGTGGTTATTTGAAAAGAATAATAATGTTGGTTCTATATCTGCGTTAATAATGTTACACCCCTAATTATTATATGTGTTACCGGAAATAGGAGCCCAACTTTATCTACCAATTATTTGAAATAAGATTTTGTACTGATTAATATGTATTTCTCATGTTAAAAAATATGTCACGATACCTTTATGCATGAATAAAATATGAATGACCAGAAAAAAATAGAATCCTTGGAATAAGCAAAGAAAATTGGCCATCGTCGGAAATCGCGGAGGCCGAGACCTCCCACGCCGGATTACTATAGACCGGTGCTCAACCATCGGGCTGGATGGTTAAACACCGATCTGGCAATCATTAAATCTATCCACCATCTATTTATTTATCTATATAGATAAATACAACTTATCTTCGTCAATAATTGATATAGTAATACTAATAATAATAGATTAATCAAACCGGGAAAACGCATTCGATCTATTGGTAAATCTTTATACAACTACTATAACGATTTTCTTAATGGATCGGATTCGTTTTTACAGTTTTTACATCTATCTATCTATCTATCTATCTATCTATCTATCTATCTATCTATCTATCTATCTATCTATCTATCTATCTATCTATCTATCTATATATCTATCTATCTATCTATCTATCTATCTATATATCTACCTATCTATCTATCTATCTATCTATCTATCTATCTATCTACCTATCTATCTATCTATCTATCTATCTATCTATCTATCTATCTATCTATATATCTACCTATCTATCTATCTATCTATCTATCTATCTATCTATCTACAAAAGTATTTATATCTGTGTATGTATGCCTGTCTGTATGTATGTATGTATGTATGTCTGTTTTTCTGTCTGTCTGTCTGTCTGTATGTCTGTATGTATGTCTGTTTGTCTGTCTGTCTAATCTGTCCAATCAATCTTTCATTTTATGTCACGACTCTTCTTGCAATCTCATATGATTCCTTCCAAATCACTTCACACATCAGAACCTCCAGTTACCTCACCAGGCCATCCGTCCTCCGAATGGTAGACACTGTCAACCACACGCGAACTGTGGCAACCAGTCTCTTGCAAGACGTGCAAACCTTCAAAGATGATTTCGTTCAGGTAATAAATCCTGACTCTTTATCATCGTGATAAATTATGGAATTGCAATGTGTGTGCAGTCAACCATGTCGATATCTGTATAAAGACCATGCAAAGGCTGAATCCATTGGTCATTGTTAACATTTCCAGATCTTTATTGATCTTTCGGGGCAGGTGGTCTTTGTAGACGGGTTCATTAAACGAATAATATTTTGCATACACTTTATATCCAAGCTGCCCTAAACAAAGGGAATCGAGATAATCAATCTTCACAGGCAGGGATCTCCATCATGCAATGTTCGTGTTTGACTCCATTGTTGATGTGTAATATCAGTAGGGATTTGTTTTTATTGGGGTGGGGGTGGGGTTTCAGGAGAGATCATCATAATTATGCCCCTTATAAACATTAACACAAGAAAGAACATAATTGGAAAGAACCACGGGCGTAGCGACTTACGTACTACCTATTCATCAGGGGGGGGGGGGGGGGTGAATGAAAAGATCACCCCCCCCCCCCCCCCAGTTGAATGGGTATCAATGACATGTCTACGCCCGTGGAAAGACCAAGCTTGCCCCCCCCCCCCCCCCCCCCCCCCTAAAGTTGAGAAAGCCCCGGTTACGCTTGTGTTGCTCCATTGCTCCGTTGCTCGTGCCCCACTAAAAAAGTGAAAACAAAGATGTGTATGGGGCGGTGGTGGTGGGGGGGGGGGGGGGGGGATACAACAATTTAAATCAATTCAATTCAAATTTGTTCATACTCTATCCTCATAATGGGATGACAATAATGAAATATAAAACAATATTGTGTACCAAGAACATGAAGAAAATGATGTAGAGCTTGTTGATCACACCTCACCGTACGTGTAGGTCCACGCTACGCCATTGTGTTCGAATCCCCAATTTTCTTGTTAAATTTTCTTTAATTCGAATTAATTATATTTAAATAAATAGATTGACACTTATTTTTCTTATTTCTATCCTGATGCTGTATTTCATCTCTTACCCCAGGATCTGAGGAAGCTTGGCGTGGATGACCTCGGCTTTGTCATGGATGCTGTAGATTCTAAACTAAACGGTAAAAGCTGCCTCACTTCGGTGATCCCTCGCATATATCCCCAAGTTTATTTCTAGCCTTCGGGTTTATTATATGTCAGGTTGATAATAGCTTCTGACCACACGAGCAATGAAAATTAAGGGGTTTCAGGGACGAACGCTGTAATATGGTTTTCTAAAGCTCAGTCGGTAAGAGCACCGGTCTAGCAATCCGGAGGTCTCAGGTTCGAATCCCGTTGGAATCCCATTTTATTTGCTCTTTTTCAATTATGGAATAATTATAGTAACAATTATGATTCATTCATAATGATTTACGTATATTTAACGTAACTATTCACATCAATGGAATTTACATTAAATTGAAAAATAAGTACCTATTAACACATCCCATACCATACCATTAAACAACAAAATATAAATTCAAAATATATATAAAATAGTAAAGAACAATGATAATTATGAAAGTTGATATGGACCGCAGATTGCGTTGATATTTAAGGGGCTATAGTCTGATCCCTATACGGGCCAAAATTAAAATAATTCGATTTTTAAATTTTTATCATGGGGTACGGTCTGGCCAAAGTCAACATGTCTATTTGTGCGCTCATCACGATAAAAATGAAACCATTTATGATAATTATAATGAATAATTTCTCATAATTATTTTCAACAATATCGATCTTTTCTTCTGTATCCAGGTATTGGGTTGGAGGTTGCCTCCCCACTGCTGGCAGGAACGGAGCCATATCTTGCTGACGTATCATCTGCCCTCGCGGGACTGGGCCAGGGTAGGAATATCATGAATATATTATCAGTGGCGTACACGCGTGGTCGGATATATTGGGGGCACACATTATTGTGTTGGGGGAGGGGGGGGGGGGGGGGCGTGTCACATCTTACGTTTTCTTTATTTCCCCCTAAGTATGTTTTATCGTATGTTTTTGTCCAATTATTGGGGGCTCGTGCCCCCCCCCCCCCCCCATTATTGCTACGCCGCTGAATCTTATTATGTTATGAGGTCTCGTATACACAACTTAAAATATAATGATGATTGTATAGGTATGCACAATTTATAATTTAAACAATAATTTTGTCCGTTCCCATCGGTATATAATTATATTCGATGGTCGGTATTATGCTTCCGGCCAGTGTTGCAGAGGGCGCACAGGCTGCATGTATTCTGTGCATGTATTAGCCGTAAACAAAAATAATAATACAAATAAATAAATAAATAGAAAATAATAATACAATACTACACATTAGTGGAGTGCAAATAATTAGTAGGCCTACCTCAAACAAAAGAATTGTGATCTAACGAGAATAAGCTGAAAAAAAGTTGCTAATCTTTTTTTAAATTTGTATATATCTTTAAAAATATTTTTATATACAAAAAAATGCCGTGACCAGGATTCGAACCTGGGTTATTACGGCCACAACGTAATGTCCTAACCACTAGACGATCACGGCGCGCCACATGTGACCCTACACTTTACTTGAAGTCTCACAAGTGGCCACTCGGCAACCACTCATTCAGGAATCTAAAATCGTGCGTGCGATGAAGTTAAAAAAAAAAACAAACGTTGACCTGTAAATATGGCATATATGCACATAAATAAACACTTTCAATAAAAAAAAGGAAGTTACATATTCCCTCCAATCTCTATAATGGTAAGCGTCCAGCTAATTCCATGGCACACCGTGATCGTCTTGTGGTATAGAGTACCGAAGTGTGACGTCAGAGCTATTCATTGCCATGGGTGATGGTTCTACACAATGTCAGGCAAGCAATGAATTGGTGATCTAGCGGTTGCTAAGAAGGCATTCGTCCAGCTCCAACCCACTGCCACAGGCCAGTATGAAAGGAAAAGTTGTTTAGAACCATTACTATGCCATAACAAAAGCATGTGGCGTCACTACTTCGGTACTCTATAGGAACATAATGTTGTTGCCAAATAACCCAGGTTCGAATCTTCTTGGTCACGTCATTTTGATTTTCATGGACAAATAGCTATACTACCGGTTTTCAAAGTTTACTTCAGAAATTGAATCATGTTAGTTCTCGCCTTCCCCTAAAAATGGAATCACAACATAATCATGACAGTATTTACGGGTTGTTTTCAATAATATTTTTAAAGAAATTCCAATTTCCCAGGGAAATTTAAACGGACATTCCTCTTTACAAGTTTTGTTCAAATTTTTGCCGATGAGTCTTCTAACTTTTTTGAGGAGTTTGGGTATTCAGTATTTTCTTGAGCAATATGCCAGAGTGAATTCCGGACCCTTTCCCAAACAACTGAATGGCTATCTTTGATTATCAACTATTTTCTAAAGTAAAAGTTGCAAACGGCCAAACGTTGCAACATCATGATGCGTTCCATGGCGTGTATCTGTTCACGGATGGTCTGTTGTTCGGAATCTACTTCGTACGGTTCTGCTGGGTTCGTGTGTGAAATAGCGCCATCTACCCGAATAAGCAGTACAGTCTTTGATTTTTTTAATTTTATTTTTTTGGATAAAAGCTCAGTATTTTAGCCAACATGCCAAGATTAATTATTAAGGTCAAGTTCCATTGTCCACAATTACAAACATTATACAGTGGGAAATATAGATTCAAAAAAAAAAAAATATTGTCAGAACATTTAAATACTCAGTGATGTATCAGACGCCTGCAATTAATTCTATAGACTATAATTGTTTATTGTATAGAAACTTAGAATAACAAGCAGAAGAAATTGCCGCAGCCAGGCGATCATGTGACCTAGGTTTTTCAAACCTTTGTGACATAATTACAATTATAAACTAGAAGGACATTAGAATAAACATTGCTGTCATGAATTGATTATATGAATAACAAAAGAAATGTGTAATACTAATACTGATAGAGAGAAAACACAAATCAAAACGAAAAATACCCACGTTTGAGAGCCTCCCGTGCTGGAAATGTGAATGTGAAATACAAACAAATGACACTATTGACCTTGTAATGTGATATTATTAATTTAAAAGCGTACATCTTGGTGGCAAAAAATGCCGTGACCAGGATTCGAACCTGGGTTATTACGGCCACAACGTAATGTCCTAACCACTAGACGATCACGGCGCGCCACATTGTGTGCACGTGATGCGGGCGGCACTATAACGTATAGACCAGTGCTTCGCATATTCCCCTTTGTTTAGTATGTAGAGTACAGAGTTCGCGCGCTTGAAAATTCGGTGAATCCCCTATTATGTCGTAATCCCCTAGCTAGACTACACGTGCGATACCAATATTACTTGAAGTTGTACCTTGAACATGTTGACATGAATGCGCATTTAAATAATTATATTATAAAAAATAACAAATGTACACTCCACATTGTATATCGAAACATACAGTAACATCTTGCATCCTACTGTCTGATTATGATTGTGACTATACTAATTACTAATACTATACATTGCTTTATGACACTGAATATACCCTCTACTGTATAGAATATCAGGAAGCTACATCGGCTAGTACGGTTCATATTTGTATGAACTTGTTGATGGAATGGAATACTAAAGATGTTACCTATTATTTATAAGAATATTATTTTTAGGTGGTGGTACCCAGCTTTAAAATGAATTTCATAATCGCACATGTAGTACTATCCATGATGCAAATGTACAAGACATAGAAGTTTATAATGTACTCTAGACTATACATGGGACGTCTCTAATAAGCTTGTGGACACTAAATGAAAATGGGTGATGATTCGAGCCCAATATCATAAACTAAAGATACATTTGTATTCCTCTAGTAAATTCCGTGGGTCATGTTTGAGCTACAGTATAATAGCCTTTAAAAATAACCTGTATTCCAACCTCATGCAGCCATGTTTGTCACTCATTTACATTTGATTCGGCTACACAAAGACCTTAATCATTCCTAATTGGTACTGAAACCTACATAATTTTCTATTCTTGATTAATTATTATAGAATTAACCACGTTAACGAGCAACGACTCTGCACTCGACTTGGTGATTAGAACTTCTGCCAGCCTAGTCTCGGCGGGACAGGCGTTTCAAGCGGCGTTGACCTCGGCTAAGGACAATCTCACCGCGCTGAGAGATGACTGTCTCGCCGACCCAGTTCGATCGACGGCTGGGGCGTGTGACGTCATCCCAGACCCCTCCCAACTAGATGGGGGTGATGTCGATTTTAACACGGTACGGGGCGAACGATCATTGTTCCATTTTATTTCATTAATGTTATAAAAAGGTTTTTTGTTGTAATGATTAGTGTACGATTGAATTACGGCAAGAAGTGTCCTGTTCACATTATATATAGTAGGGTTATATGAATATCCCTAGAGTTGTAAAAATTGAAAAGTACTAGAAACAAAAGGAAAAGAAAAAAACTAACGAAGACAATATGTCAGTCTATGCATTCAGTACTGGATATTTCTCAGTATGATAGCCTGTCAGGACAGAATCTAGTATTCTAAATAGGTGTTATTTATAATGTATAAGCCGATATTCATTACATTATTAATATTTGTTAAAATAAACGTATGAGTCAGAAAAAGCAAAGAAAACAACTATTGATAGGGATGGTGCATATGTAACGGCCTATTTGATAATCCGTGCCAATGTTGTAGGCCTCACTTTTATTTTGATTATTCGATCATATTATATGTTTCCTCGTGATAGCTGACTATGGATGACATCAACCTTCAAGACCTTGGCGACGAGATGCAAGCGTCCCTAGCAACCATCCAGGATCTCTTAGAAACGGTAGGTAACTCCCCACTAATCATTGAACAAAAAACACTTTATGTACTAAAATGGGCTGAGTTGATTTTTTAGATTGATGTGCCATTATCAAAACTTTAAACAAATATATAAATACATCGTGTTCGGTAGGCCATTATGAAACTCTAGACTATACCAGCAAATCCATTTCTATATCTACAAAGACTAATGACAAGCCCCGAAACAGAAGTGCTCAAATTTATTTCCAGTCAAATGAAAGCTGGGAAAACAAGCCATAAACCAATTTCCTAAAATATAGAAATACCAACAAGAATAGTGAGCTAGAAAATTATAGAGAAAACATGAAAAATTGCTGAGAAGAAAAAAAATTGCTCCCAACGTGGGGCTCGAACCCACGACCCTGAGATTAAGAATTGCTGAGAAGAAAACAAATTGCGCCCAACGTGGGGCTCGAACCCACGACCCTGAGATTAAGAATTGCTGAGGAGAAACAAAATTGCGCCCAACGTGGGGCTCGAACCCACGACCCTGAGATTAAGAATTGCTGAGAAGAAAACAAATTGCGCCCAACGTGGGGCTCGAACCAACGACCCTGAGATTAAGATTATTGCTGAGAAGAAAGAAAAAAATTGCGCCCAACGTGGGGCTCGAACCCACGACCCTGAGATTAAGAATTGCTGAGAAGAAAACAAATTGCGCCCAACGTGGGGCTCGAACCAACGACCCTGAGATTAAGATTATTGCTGAGAAGAAAGAAAAAAATTGCGCCCAACGTGGGGCTCGAACCCACGACCCTGAGATTAAGAATTGCTGAGAAGAAAACAAATTGCGCCCAACGTGGGGCTCGAACCAACGACCCTGAGATTAAGATTATTGCTGAGAAGAAAGAAAAAAATTGCGCCCAACGTGGGGCTCGAACCAACGACCCTGAGATTAAGATTATTGCTGAGAAGAAAGAAAAAAATTGCGCCCAACGTGGGGCTCGAATCCACGACCCTGAGATTAAGAATTGCTTGAGAAGAAAAAAAATTGCGCCCAACGTGGGGCTCGAACCCACGACCCTGAGATTAAGAGTCTCATGCTCTACCGACTGAGCTAGCCAGGCTTGCATACATACAGTGGCTACAAACAAGTCTGATTCTTTCCTGACTTCATAGAATAATATCAATATTTTGAAGAATTTCTTGTTTTCTTCCGGATAAAATTAGTTATTGATTGCTTATGTAAGCTGAAATTCACTTCTGTCACGACTTATATGTAATTTTGTGTTTAAATACCTGACCGTTTCTTCATAAACCATAAGAATAACACGGCAAAATTGAGACTCATTGGACTGCCTATCAGCTGATCGGGTCGATTTTCGCGCCAAATTCCCGCGCTTAATTGCGCCCTTTGGACGATTTCCACGTGCATGCTTTCAAGCATGAATCTCCTTTGTGTGTAGTGCTTGTTGCATGCACGGCGCGGCGCGGTGGACTAGACTGTGTGTGTGTGTGTCGCACATGTTGTGGCACTGACCAGACTCTGTACTGTTTTGCACACTGTGGTGGTGCGTTGACACCTAACAAAAGAAGGGAGAGAGGGAGAGATAGACAGGATGGCGTAGCTACGGGGGAAGGGGCAACGGTGGGGGTGGGGGGCATGGCCCACAAATAATGAAGAAAAAAAAAGAAGATACGGGGTACATCTGTGAAAAATAAAGAAATACATAAGGACGGTGTGCTCCCCTGTGAAAAATAAAGAAATACATAATTAGGTGTGCGGCCACCCGTGAACAATAAAGAAATACATAAGGTGTGTCCCCCCCGTGAAAAATAAAGAAATACATAATGTGTGCTCCCCCGTGAAAAATAAAGAAATACATATATAAGGTGTGCTCC